>VWZZ01004814.1:498591-551371 GCA_013399095.1 Psophia crepitans | reverse complement strand
TTTTTTTTTTTTTTAAATATTGAGCCAGTAACACAAAGAACTCCAGCAGAATTGCTTTTACCAATTAAAAGAGAGTTTCTAGGAGTGCCAAAGATTTGTTGTCTTTGATACAAAACAAGAAATTCCTTGTGTAAATTGGTTTCCCACAAATTAGGATTGGTAATCAGATAAATAAACATTTTAATTTAATACAGATATGGTGCTATATCTCATTTCAATAATACTCTTAATGAACAGACATGTGTAGCTTTGCCAAAAAAAAAGAAGTGATGAAAAATCTCAAGTGTTACATTAAGCTACCATAAATCTAAATTATATCTTTAAATCCTGGGTGTTCATCTTCTGTGAAAAAAAAATATGAGTGGTTCATGTTCTAAATACAGGCAAAAATGTGGAATTTGTATTCTGAGATGGAGTTAAAATTAATGTGAAGAGAGATCCTATGTCCCTTTCTGTGCTGCTAACATTCAAACCTATACCAGTAGTCACATGAGAAATGATGACATCTTAAAAAGTCCAGTTTGTATACTTAGATTTTCTTTATGGCCTTGTGACTGCAATGAACTCTGAAAACATGAAAGAAGCATATTAATTCAGTTCCAAATTCAGAAAACAACCTGAAAAGGCCAGGTAAAGAAATCACTATTTTTTCCCCACCAGCACTGAGTGAACTCCATAGTACTCTTCAACTCTCTTTGCATTTCCTTTAGCTCGAGAGTGCTTTTGCAGGAGGATACAGCTCTGGTCCTCCATGACGTTCTGTGAGCAAGCACCACTGCTGTCTGGTATTGCAAGTGCAGTGAGCTTCCAGTGTGGGGCCTGTGGACCCCAAAACAAAAGCATATATGGGACTTCTTGTGCTGCTTACATGCATTGTATAGTACATTAACTCATAATGTTGAGTTACTTTTCTTTAAACACAGCAGTTTCTTTAATGCCTTGGTTGGTTTCGGGGTTTTTTCTCCTAGAAATCACTGGTTTATATTCAGTTTAAAAAAATGCAATGGAAAACAAAGGTCACAATCTCTTTTCCACTGAGCATCTTTACAGGCTTTTTCATTCTATGGAAGGAAAATTGTTTGACTGATCATTTCCAGGAAGAAGATAGATAATCTTTTATCTCTACTTCCAGCCCTATCTCACTTCTTCTGTGCAAACCGTGATATATGGTAAATAACAAAGGGTAGTAGGTTGACGCATGTTTTTTCCTATCTCTAGGCAGAAACGTCAGTGACTAATGCAAAATATTTTTAAATGGTGCTGAATGTCCTGCAACAGTAGACCTAGTACCTCACATTTTTTTGCTCATTTTTAAAAAAAAAAAAAAAGTTTCAAAAACCTCAGAGGATCAGATCCTTAGCATGCAGTTGGCGGATCTATGCTCATATAATGTATCAAAGGATCTAGTTCAATCATAAGTCTGATTGAATTCACAAGGCACATTGTGACATATGTTTTCAGCCTAGACAGTTGAGGAACAGGTAAAATAATTATATATTATGCAAGGATTTTGTAGGATAGAAGATTAAATCAACAGAAAGCAAAAGAACTGAAGAGCCATACTGGTAAAGTAATGGACTATAATGCTCAAAATCTCTAATTTTTAATTTTTAAGAAATTTTATATGGCATTTCTTAATTCAAAAATATTTCCCAAAAGATCCTTATTTAAAACTTATGAGCAATAATAATAATAACACTAAAATTAAAATTGAGGCAACACAGGAAAAATACTGCAGAGGTGACAGCTATGAAAGTGTTTCACAGATTCATGTCATCTTCAGATCATTTTCTCCAGCATTTCAGAGAAGTAAAACAGAAGTCAAAATGCAGTGACAAATAACAGTAACATGGCATTTTTATACTTGCAGATCTGTTCTGCAGTGGATCATCTCCAGGTTTAACTTTACACCATGAAACAGGAAATAAGAATAATAAATAGCCTGCAACTTTGTTTGCAGAATTACAGCATCTAGGCACTGGTCTGCATGGGTTTGCAGTTTCCCTTGAGAGCTTGAGCACTCTACCTCCTGCAACCTCCTCCCATGCTCAGGAGGAAATATTCCTCCTCTCTTCCTCATGCAGTATGGCCCACAGCTAAGAGTCCTCGAAATTGCATCGCACAGTGACACATGGGTAGCAGGTTGTGCGAGGTGCTCATTCTCTGATGGATATAAATATTTTTTAAAAAGATCACTGTTTGCTTGTGAGGACTGAAATATCCCAGAAAACAACTTTTAAGAAAAACAGAGAAAGCCTTAAAAAGCTTAGCAAGGCCCTAGTGGCACAAATTCAAACAAATTTAATGGAATTCAAGTAGCAAAACCTCTGTGCTTTGCTTTGAAACTGTACTGGGAATACAGATAAATTCCCATCTACAATATATGTTAAGTATGACTTCATTTCCCATTTTTTTTCACATATTATTTTCCTCATTGATATGATGCAAAGAATTTGCAGGGAATAAGCAAGGAAATTTCATAGTCTGTACATCAGTTAGCTCTGTAAATATAGAATCACAGAACCATAGAATGGTTTGGGTTGGAAGGGACCACAAGGATCATCTAGTTCCAACCCCCCTGCCATGGGCATGGACACCCTACACTAGACCAGGCTGCCCAAAGCCTCATCCAGCCTGGCCCTGAACACTGCCAGGGATGGGGCCTCCACAGCTTCTCTGGGCAACCTGTTCCAGTGCCTCACCACCCTCACAGTAAAGAATTTCTTTCTAATGTCCAATCTAAATCCCCCTCTTTTAGTTTAAACCCATTCCCCCTTGTCATATGACATAATTTGTATTGAGGTGCTAAGATGAATTCGCACACCATGAGAAGCAGCACCGTCAGGGTAGATTACTCTTGTGTGCACGTTCCCTTTGTGAAAAGCCTGACTCCCAAGGCATTCTGCTGTGAGAAGCAATCACTGGGCTCAGAAAAATGATAAAGACTTGTAAGAACACCTAAAACTGCAGAGAGAAAAAGGTCTGGTTTTGTAATCAGTTGTCTCTTAAACTGTGGGTGGCAGCAGTGTCCAGGCAGAGGGAATTTTTGGAAGCCTCCCCCGGGGCCCTGACCTCCACTGAATGTTTCTGGAGGAGGCAGCATTAATTGCTGCCCCAGGACTGGGAGGCTGAGCTCACAACAGGCAAACACATTAGTTTGTAAATGAAGGATTAAGTCAGGAAACCTTGCTAATAACCTAGTTCAGTAGCTCCATAATCACCACAGTATGATGGTGAGTAATTTGCAGTGTTTGTAAGCGTGAGTTCAGTGGCCCTCTAATTGACTCAGTTTCCTATTCTGGATAGCTCTGCTGATACTTGGAATCGTTCTGTAAGATGATCTTTAAATAATGCTCCATGTCACGGCACATGTGGCATTCCTGACTTCCACTTCTAGCTTTCCTCATCTGGACGATTTATGGGCTGGTGTAAATCAGTCTCGAACATAAGTGGGTGCCTGTTCTTTTGCTGATTCATACTCCCTCCATTGTAAGCAAAGTCTCCATTATTCACAGACTTTGCCTGCCTTGAATCTGAATTTGCAGGAGAGAACATAGCTTTGCAGACATTTCCAGCTCTAACCAACTCTTTTATATATTTTGTTTGCCTGAAAAGTGAGCTGAATATTTTCTGAATAAGCAGATGTACAAAGCACAACTTCCGAGGCAGAATTGACATTTCCCCTGTCCCACTGTAAATAGTTGCATGACAACTGTGGAAAGTTGAAATCAGCAAAGATGGCTTTGATTTGCCCACTCCAACACAATATATACAAAAAGACTTGAGGGTCACCTTTAAAAATTCAAGTTCTGTTTAACCATGCTTTCACATCCCAGTTTCTAATAATGATTAAAACACACTGACAATTACATTTTTGCAAGAGCACTACGAAAGGTCAAGGAAGTATATGGAACACGTATTCCATAGTGAACACCAAATTCCTGCACTTGTAATGAACACAGCATGCAATGAACGATCCACAAAGTACGCTGTGCTTTCCAGATACAAAATGTAAATAGGTTTTTAAAAAGTGTTAGAGGTTTTCAATCCCGTTGAGGGGATTTCCCTCATTAGCTTTGGAAATCTCAACCAACGTGTTTGAATCAGGTAGTTTAATCCAAACAGTCATGCTTTGCAATATTTCTCCCCAGACTTAGAGTGGAGCTGGCTGTGACACAGGAGGATGAGATGGTTTAGTCATGGATTTTCATTGAATCAACTCCTTTATTGGAACTTTGACCTTTTACTTCTAAGACTTGCTGAAATCACCAGACCTCGTAACCTTCTCAGAAGAGCACAGGAATGAATAATAATGTAAAATCGGCTTAATGAACTTGAGTAACAGGGCTAGTTTGCAAAAGCTCTATTACCTAAAAATGAGAAACATAAAGCCAACTGCAAACTAGATTGTGAAAGTTTCTTTCCTCCTCGGCTCCAAGCAGTTAAAGTGATCAGAACAGGGAGAAGGAACAAACTAAACTGGACTTACTACTCCTCACGCATGGAGGGCTGGGATTTTTCAGAAGTGCGCTATATGACTCATACTCTTCTCACGCAGAGTTCAATGTAAAATGCCCATTGACAGCAGTGGGAACAGTGTGAAATTCTACCCTACAATTTATTGATATGATCTCCCTGCAAAGAACAGAACAAAGACCCAGCTCCCACGCCAGACAATTCGCAGCCTCAATGCAGCAAATAGAGGGTGAGAGTTGCAAAGGAGAATGATGAGAGGCAGTGCAAAGATTGCAGTAATAAAATATTACAGTGTCTCGCTCATGGCATATTCATACCCTGTGAAGTTTTCAAATATTTTCAATTTAGTTTCATTTTACTTGTTTGCCCTGATCAATGGATGGGTACAGTTGTACATCATTATTTTGAGAAGAACTATACTTTCTACAGAGTGAAATAATTTCAATTAATATATGATCAATGGCAAATTCAGCAGGTCTCAAATCCCAAATCCCTTCATTCTATGGAAGAGTGAATTTCAAACCCTTGTACCTAACACTCCATAATTTATCCAGAAGTCCTGGGTAAAGACTTGCAAAACATAGTGAATCATGTAATATCTATTATCAGAGAGAAATAATGTAAAGGAAACTAAGGTTAAATCTATCACAGAACACAAAAATGTTTTAGATCCTTTCCTATTTATACTGAACACCAGAATTTTAAAGGAGGCACTGGGAAGTGTCTATCAGGAACATTGCATGAAGGTATGTGGTACATGTCTTGCTACTTGGGAGTCAGTCAGTGAGCATAAAATACCTCTAAAAAGAAGATGCTGTAATTCAGTACATCTGATCCTATCCTATCCTATCCTATCCTATCCTATCCTATCCTATCCTATCCTATCCTACCCTACCCTACCCTTTCTGTGCCAGGTCATGTGCCACTTTAAGGTAAGCTCTGGACTGCTCTTTGAACAGACAGAACTGTCTGTGAACATCTGTTTTAGCTCATTTACAAGTGATTTAGTTCAGCTCTTCAGCTGCACTCTTTAAGGGTCAAATGTTTAATTGTGTGTAGACAGTTAGCTTAATTCATTTTCATGAATGTAAGGTGGCTTGCATTAACTGAGAACTGGGCCTGAGCATAGTGCTCCAAACAAACTCTCAACCACTTGGGATGGTAGGTGGTGATAAAAGCCATACATGAAAATGCTTAACAGCATCCTATTGTCCAATCTACTAATGATAGCAGATTTAGGTTGGTCATGGACAGACAACTGAAGTCCTGACAATGGAGGCCCTAAAGTAAACAGATGGTTTACGATAGTACTTTGTTCTTTGAGGACAACAGCTGTTTTTACCCATATCGGGAAAAATCTGATAAATAAAAACTTAAGCTGGCATTTTCCATCAGTTATGAAGACCAAAATGATTAGTCTTAACCAACCCAATTCAAAACTTGAGACCACATGATGGAAAAACTATGCAATTTATTTTTTTTTTGCTTGCTTTAAGAACTTTGTAATACCTATGGTGACAGAAGGTCAAGGAAAAGACTGTTTATTTGGTAGTTTTGTCAATGAGATGGTTAACACACTAACCAGTAAGCTAGATGTGAGGTGACTGAAAGAAGAACAATTTTGAAAACTGTTTCTGCCACTTTGATTTATTTCTGAAATGTCAAATAAAGAAAATAATTTCTCACTGTAGTTCTCTCTGCCTCTACCTTTTTTTTGCCTCATCACATCTACTCTTGTTATGGGTAATACTTGTGAGCACCTTAGGACACTCTGCAGCTGTCTTTTCATGTGCCTAAATAAAGAATGTAATGTGGAAAAAGGTATATTTATTACGTGGGGCCTTAGGTCTGTGAAGGGTTACATGTCTGGGAGTGGAGTGCTTAAAGGGTTTGCCAACATCTCATCATTCCCAATTAGTTCGAAAAAATGGCATAACTGTGGCTTAATTAAATTTATGAGCCAAAGAAACTTCCTCATGCCTTTGCCCATGTTCATTGTGGAAGCAAAGTGCCCTTTTAAGAGTAGCACATAAAACATATTTGTAAAAAGTGGTTTTTATTTTCTATTTTGTATTTGTTTCAACACTTTAAAGTTTTTTTTTTGGAACAAGCTGTGCCCAGCAGTCTGCACTCTTACCTAGAATCACCTGATACTGGTCATGGAGACCTGCCCGCTTGATGCAGCAGATGATGCCTGACTCAGTGTGCCCAAGGAAGACAACAAAAATATTTAGATCTCTTCCAGTATGTTGGGGGGAGGTGGGGAAGAATGCTTTCCTGACCCAAGATTTAGCAATCAGTTCACTTTGTACATGTGAGTAAAGAATTGCTATATTTACAAGCAACTCATTTATCCCCTGCGGTACTGTTTGTGTCCTGGTAATTTTCCATTCTGGTTTCCCCTTTTTAGTTAATTTTAGTGATTCAGTCCATTTGCTTCTATGGATAGGGAATTTGAAGCCCTCACTTAGTCTCTAAGGGCTTGATACCCTCAAGCACCAAGGCAATAGCCGTTGCACCGCAGTTGGGACTTGGGTCACCTAAGCACAGGCATTTAGAAAGGAGATCTTGCCACAGACTCAGATTATTATCACTGAAGAAAGTCTAAGAAAGATAAATGCAGATGAATCCAAAGGGAATCTCACTCCTTTCTAAGATTTTAGGAGAGATACAGCAACTTGCCCCCTCAAGATGCCTGTGTCTCACTTCTGGTAGTATTGTAATTACTTATTCAGACCAGAGGCTTGATATTCTGATGGCTGCTGTTGACCCGATGAGTCCCATCCTCTTTCCTATCTCGGTGCTGGTGCAGTCAACGTGCCTCATCAGACTGACTGATGATCTGTCCTGACTGAACAGTGAGTTAACATATTTACTCACTTCTCTCTCATGCTACACAGAAGTTATTAAACATCCAAATGCCAGTCTATGGAAAATGAGGCCAAATATTCAGAAGGGACAGAAGCTGATCTAAAGATAAAACTGATCTCTGAATGGAGCAAATCCTGCTCCTTGGCCATGCTAGTGCGAACCTGGAATAATTCCATTAACAGTAATATAAACCAGAAAGGACTTTGGATCAATGTACTTTGCTGGTGGTGTTTACATTGCCAGGAGTGATTACACTTTGCTATGCTTTTTTTGTTTGTTTTAAAAATAATTTTACCTCCTAACTCTGGGGTGTTTGTTTGGTTTTTTTTTTTTCCACTTTAGCTAAGGGAATGAGAGAACTATATTTATTTGTATGGATTTTAAGAAAAAAAATATAGGGAAAAAACTCAATACTAGGAATACACCAAGAAATATGGTGTATTTATCATTAATGATTTAAAATATACTTTCACTAAGAAAGTGTGAGCATTCGCTTCTATGTAGTAATTTGTAATTAATTGCACATGCTAAAATGCTACTTACATTAATGAAACATAAAGTTTTGATTTTTGTCACTATGTAGCCTTCATTTCTTGTGTTCACTTCGTTTAATGGGACTCACTGTGTTCTCAGGAAGCTATGTGCCAAGCTTTTTACCTTCCAGAAAAAAGGTAATTAAAAGTACCATCAACGTAAGAAAATTCCTCCACCCTCATATGAGCAGACTTAAATTATGTTGCTGATGGTATTTACAAAATATCTGTGGCAAGTACAGTGTGTCTGTGCTAAAGTCAATGGAGCATACAATGAACAGGACACAGTCACATGAGGCTTGAATTCATTCCAGTTTGTACTCTGGAATTTTTTTTATTTTTTTTTAACCTCAGATGATTGCAGTGACCAACATGTGATTTGGAGGGAGGATCACTCGGGTCAGGCCTGCAGAAGCTAGTGGCAGAATGCCTGAAAGCAGTTCAGACCAGGAACGGTTGTGTGTGGTGGTTCGGAGAGCATCACATGCAGATAGATGTAATTTTTGAGAGAGTGCCAGTGCAGGTGGGGCAGTTTCATGCTGACATACTAACAAGGTGTTCTGTTGAATGGTAAATGCTCCTGAGACAGGGCCTGAGATGCGGGTACCCCTTGCCGCCGAAGGAAGGGCAGCAGTTCCCTGGCCTCAGCTGTTTCCAGGGTTATCTTCCCAGGTGTGGGTCTCTCCTGTGCACCTCTCGATGCAGAGCTCAGTTTCGCAGGCACTGACCAGTCAACCTGCAGAGAATTGCCTTGTACTGCTTAAACACGACGTACGTACAGACGGTATACTAATACATTATGCAAATGCCCGTGACTATTTAAATAAACAACATTTTAAAATAAAGTCACAATCATGCTGTGGAGATAGAGGTCCTTAGGAGCTCTGCTGTTGCTCTGTGTACGTGCATTGGACCATAGCTTTACTATGCTGAGTTTCCTGTGTGTATGAATTGCATCTTACCCTCCCTCCGCCTCGGTTTTGTGCACCAGTGCTAACCCACTGCTCCCTTATTCCCTGTGTTGCACAGGCCACCGTAGTCTCAACACAACTGTGCAGGGAAGAGTGCTGAAGCATTTGTCAGGGAAAAGCCACTGGTCGTGTCTCCACAGAAGCGCAGAAACAGTAATACAGTAATCTGGGAACAGCTCTGGTGTTTGGATGCCCCCAGCTGAATTGGCAATAAAGTTGTCTTAAACCGCTTCTGTCATTCTGACTCATCTTATCCAAGCTATTCTGGGTGTTTCCTGAAAATAGCGGTTGAAAGCCATTGAAGCCATTTCTCTAGCAACAGTGGCTTTTTTCTTTTCAGAGGCAAACTCTGCTGTCCCATCAAATGTCAAGGGTGACAAATCCTCACCCACATATATGATAGCAAGAGCACTCCAGTCTAGCATTTAATGTAAGTATTTAGTAGCTCCCCCACATTAGTCAGACCTTGGATTTAGGAAGATTGTTAGTATTTCAAATTAAGTGGCAGTGTCCTTGTCATTAAGTTGTCCTTCTGAAGGAAGCCACGCTGTAGGTATGGAACATATAAATAAAGACAATTTATGCTGGAATATTTAGGGAAGTGGAACTAAAACATAGATGTACTGACGCCTTCACCTTTCTGACAAATACTCGTGAAAAAGAAATAGTTGTAGGCAAAAATCATGATGATATGAAGGTAAAGACAGATTCTCGAGCCACGCAACAGTGTTAAGTACAGTAATGCTGCATGCCAGATGGCAGGCAGACAGATTCCCCGTGAGATGGGCTGCCTGCTCCTGCTGAGGCATCTGAGAGGACAGAGACCCATGACACCAATAAGTAGCAGTGTAAGCAGATGAACACTGGCTCCTACTACTCATATGGGACTAAATTTATAGAAAACTAAAATCATTAGGAAAGTAATTACAGAGGCTGGCAGCTTGCCTTTGTATGAGGCTGTGACAGACGTGTCTCACACAGTATGCTCTACTTAAGTAAGTTATAGCTTATAATGAACCTTACTTACACTGCTATTCCTTCTCCTTCACTTAACTCATTTAGGTGACTAAAGTGCTGGGATGATCTTGTGACTAAGAGCAAAGTACTCTCATTTAGTGGATAGTTCATCTTTGGAAGTCTGGCAGCAGTTTTTTCCTCCAATATTGTGCTGCATCTTTTCTCTCCCAACCTTCTCTTTCAACACATACAAAGGAAGGGGGATGAACTGCACAAGGTGCACTCAGATTCCATGGAAATATCAAGGGCTTAGATGCCTCACCTTAAAGCAGAAGATGGGAAAGGAATATATTTTTTTAGTAGAAATTCACTCTCACCGTTTCCTGCTGTTATCTAGTTAACTAGAGCATTCTTAAGGAAGAAACAAGAACAACTCTGATTTTTCATTAAATCCTGAGGCACGTAAGGCTTGAAACAGGCTACAGAAAAAGAAGATGAAAAGGTGTGATACACTGGATCTGTTCAGCAGTGTGGCACAGCAGCTCTATGACACTGTCGCTGGACTCACATTTGGCAAGAGTGAAGAAATTCTGACAATATACTACTGGAACTATGTTTATATTACATTGACAGGGTTGTGTTTGCTCTAGTAGCTAACCTACTAGAACAGCTCTTGTTTGTGAAGAATCTGGTGTAAGTCACCCACCATAGTTATTGAGACAAACTTTCCACCACTTTGTGGTCATGAAAGAGCAAAATGGCGCAGAAATGGGACAACGTGAGGAAACACGGAGTGTTTGAATGTTAGTAACAAAAGTCTTTTTGTTACTGATTTGAAAAACTGTTTTTCTAGACTTTGATAAGCAGGAAGTTCTAGTTAATAGGAGTTGTTGCAACATTTTGTTCAATATTGCGGATCATCAATAACTAAAATCTGCAGGCTTGAGTTGTATTTTTCTAAGGCATCCATCGGTAGCATCTGGCATGTAGAACTTAAAAGAATATTTAATTTTAAAATATCTGAGATTCATATTCATATTATGGCTTCAAAGCACAATTTCCCTCTGAAGCAGCAACATTTATAAGGTGAAATCTCAGAAGAGAATAGGGAACTACAGCTGCATTCTGGATAAGGACAAAACCCCCTTTTCCATATAAAGACTTCGGAGGAAAAAAAATGTGTCACAAAGTTGTATATATTTTTCTCCATTGTATTCACCGGTCTAATAGAAGACGTTACCTCTTCCCAGGAACCTGGTGTCACCGGAACTGCAGTTATTTCTCCAGTGTCCAAGACATGAACATTCAGGAGGACGCGCTGGATACTCTATCTGGCTGAGCAGGTTGCCAACTATCTATTGGTGGAAATAAAACTACGGGGAGAATATGCACCTAGCATGGTTTGGCCCTGAAATGGCATGAAAAGCCAACAACACACAGCCAACGCAACTCTTTCCAACAAGAGCAGTGTGTTAATGGCATACCTTTCATGAAGGGTTTTCAAAGTGTTCCCTACAAATTAATTAACTGAGCCACTCACTGCTTAATGTGCTTAGATTAGACTGGGATCATTTCTTCAGTACTGAAATATAACTGCCACGGTGATAGCACGGGGGAAATGCACGAGGCCTTAATCCTGTCTCAGTGATGATGATGGGAATTTGCAGTTGTGTTCTGGAAATGGCTCAGATACAGGGACTGCCTGTAACCTTCCCAAGGGCCTCAGCTCTCATAGTCTGCTCTCAGCTGTAGGAAAAGAAGATAATGCTTACTGAGTTGGCACTTTTCCAGAAATGAAGACAGTTTTCATTTCTTCTGAGGAAAAAAATGCCAAGACATTGACCGCAACAAGTCACAGCCTCCACTTTATACTCCCTTCAAGAATTAGCACTTCTGTGTCTCCTGTGAAGACAAAGCCTATAAAGCTGTGCTGGAAACCACTACCGAGTTACTCCTTGGGAAGTGCCCGGGAAGCACTGACCTAATCCAAACCTTATCTGCAAGAACTGATAGGATCACCACAGCAGTTGTCATATTTGCAAGTTTACAAACTTACAATAAGTAAAATCTTGGTATCATAAGTCATCCTGATTTTTTTTCCCTGAAGAAGAGTAATGAAGATATACAGGAAAGCTGCTGCAGTTTTCCGAAGGTCAGGGGAGATTTGCTAAAATGCATGAATCGTTGCTTTTGCTGTGCAAGCCGATCAACGGCAAAATTCTGGTCAAAATGTCTAAATGCCAGGTCTCATACGTATTATCCCAAAGGCAAAGCCGTGCTGGACAAAGTTTTCCTCCAGGAAGAGAGTTGTCTCGTTTGGTTGATTTCAATTAACTTCCTCGAAACATTGTTGACCTTTCTGGCACAGTACACTTTCAAGTAAAACTAGGATGCCAGTCTAATCCACTCAGCTCCAGAACAGTTTAACCAATATCCGTGGGGCACACATCCTGTGACTTGGTTTAATCTTATGATCAGGGGAGTGTCACTCCATGCGTGAGGTGCTGAAGACTTAGGAGGCCCTTGACCTTTTTCACAACTATAAGACTTCCTTGTTCTCAGAAAAAAAAGAGTGATGATGAAAAGCAATTTTTTTTTATTTTGTTCACTTAGTGAACACAAAACAAACGAGAACAAGCAGTGATTGCACTCATAGAAAAATGTATTTTAAAACTAAGGATTTTAAGAAGTCTTTTTTTTTAAATTAAGTTGATGATGTTCCAAAAGAAAACAGCTATTGATCACTGCTGCATTTCATTCAAGTACTGATAGCTGCATAATGAGCTGAGCATTTCCACACCTAGTATAGAGAATTGTTGCTACTTGTCACAATTTCTGTAATTCAAAGTGGCTAACTGCTCTCCAGGAGTAGTGTTTTCTCCGATGTTACTTCAAATTGTAATGTTTATAGGGAAATAATATTAGCTTTTTATTTCATTCGGCCACTATAACTGGGGACTTTCTTGCAAGTTTTTAAGCCTTTCTTTTGAGATATCTGGTAACATAAAAATAATGTGACCTTTGTAATTATGAAGTAGTCAGCTCTCACCATCTGTGTGATTCTGAAGAACATTGTATTAAGCAGAAATGTGCATATTTCTCTGCACAGGTACCTCCACATAAAAGAAATGTTTCAACCATTCAGAAATTGAGCCTAAATCCAGGAACTCCCCATGCCATTGGGCTCCCTCAACGTAACACTTGATCTGTCATCTGGAAATTCCATAGTTATTGGGAAAAACAAACAAACAAAATTATAAACACCTTCTTCTTGTGTGTCTTGGTTTCTTACTCTGAAATTCAAAGTACATGCTCAAATACGCACTGTGGTATGAACTATAGCCAAAGTCAGTGCTTGTTTGTCTCAGGAAACACAGATGTTCTCCTGGGCTCCAGAGCTAGTAGGACACAAAGACTTCTCTACCTTTTGAGTGTCAGAAATGGAGATTGAGGATTAGGGCCCTTCTCTCCTTCATACCCTTGTAAAGACAAGGAATATATGTACATGCATGCACCTTTAGTCTATTTCAGTCTCAATAGTTGCCCTGAGTGGTGTATTTTTAGCCTAAGAAATTAAGTTTATGGGATTACACCATTAATGAGTCTATTGACCACTCTCATCTAATTTCAAGAGTCAGGTCATGTCTCAAAGACCTTAATTGCTATTACAGGCTTGAGCAATGTATGACCCACGGCAAAGGCACAGGCGGAACAAAGCTGAAGAAACCCATCCAGAAAGGTTGAGTCACACAATTCTGGTATGGCAAAGCAAGAGGTAAAATCCGAATTACCTGTTTCACTTTAACATGGAGACTTTTAACTACAAAGCTGACGTCTTCAAATATGCTATCTGTCAAAGCATTAATTTTGATGAAATGATTTCAAATAAATTTTAAGGGTCAAGGTTTTGGGTTTTTTTCTCACATTTATTTACAGACACTATTTCACTGCTGATAAAAACACACAGTGATCTGACTTTGCTAATTAATCTTAAATATAAAGGTAAACATTATTGGAAAAAGCTTCCTGTAAAAACTGTCTGTACAGCTGCTTTTTCATTTTAATGGTAATCAGGTACATAAGAAATCTCAGACTGTTTCCAGGCTTCATTATAACAGAGTCTGCTCGTAATAGACCTTGTAATGATTTACTCATTCACTCATTCATTCATTCACTCATTCATCCATTCATCTACTGAGATGACAGTAGTCATGTGGCTTGGACCACACTCATTCTAGCAGAAACATATAATCTAACTGATTAAAGAAAGGTTTTCAACTTTCTTTGGCAGCTTTTGAGAAGTCTTTCTATTTCTCTATTATTGTGAGATCTCTATCTGAATGTGAACTCCTATTGATGTTAGGAGGCATTCAGCATTCTGAAAGACGTTATAATGTAGACTGTGTTTTATTTTGTATATCCTCAAAAGGTCCAGTCTTATTTCTCCCAAAGGCCAATTTGGAATTTGTCATGGTTTGACCTCGGAAATAACAATCTTTTCTGCATACATATGGAGGTATGCTTGCATTTGAGAAGCCAAGGTATAGCATTGATATGTTTACCTTTGTCTGCTAATACGAGTCTCATATTTCAGTTTTGATGTTATTTTTGGCTATGTCTGTCTGTGTCTGGTCAGTGCTGTGTAGAAGACCTGACACAAGAGTGAATCCCAGAAGAGATACATTGGCATAATTTTAACCAGCTACAAGGCTTCGAATTTGAGACCTAGCTTGTGTGGCACTGTCTGGGGTATCCTCTCATTTCCCAGCACAGTGCAATGTAAATATAACCCTTTCATTTCTGATATATGTGTACTTAGGCCCAGCACAAACACATTACCTAAACAATCTTAATAATACAATTATTAAAAATGTCCCATTCAGAAAGTAGGTATTAGGATATGATTGAATGCCAGATTTGAACTCACTCATGCAATCCTTTGGCAAGTGTGAATGATGCTCTCTATTTCATTAAGCAACAACGGTTATTTCATAAGGCCTTTGCCCCACTCATTTTCTGACAAATAGACATCTGGGGAATTTGAGGGGACAGAGAGTGTTCATTGTAATAAAAATCTTCAGAGAATTCTGCTGTTAGATTTCAAGACTCCATTGAACGAGATTTTGTAATTACACAATACAGATTAGATAGGGTTGGCAGTTCATTGTATAGGAAAAAAGTGTGCTCTTGTAAACATGATGATACCATGCTTAGGACTCTGCTCAGAGATATGGCCTTTCAGTAAAGAGGTTTAAACAATTTTTAAAGATAAGCAGACATTTTTGCATGTTTCTCTTTTTTGTTTTGAAATAGCTGAACTACGTTACCTGAAATTAAGAAGAGTTAGTCTGAGGTGAAAACGTTTCCCAGTAATTTTGGGAAAACTATAAAAAATAAAACCATGGAACCCTATGATATAAAATTGTGGGCAATCTTATTACCTAAAACAATAAGTGATGAAATTGTTACTATTTGATCATCTACAGGTAGTAGTCTTGTTTTCTAAAAATGCTATCATAAGTGGTTTAGCTGAGCTATTAAAAATTTTGCAAGTCATACATAGAGTTGTGAAGAAATCTTCCTAGTTTGTTACATTTTCTGTTATGTTTTGTGTAATAACACTTTTTGTTCCATTAATAGTTTTGCAGGAACAAGTTGTTTTACACGGCGGTTTCTTAGTGGTTTTCTTAAATGTTAGGCACATCACCCTTCCTACTCCCTCCCCTCAGTGTCTGCTTGCTGGTATTGCAGGATTGCAACAAAACTGAGTTGCAACAACAGGAATTTGACCTGTAACACACAGCTGCCCATTTGCTTTGAGATACACACATTTAATACCCTTCTTTTTTTCTTTTTCTTTTTTTTTTGTCTCTGAGGAAGATGTTTTTTTGCTGGTGGAAACTTCATTTGACCTTTAGAGTAGGAGCTCACAAACCTGTGCTGGCCAGAGGCCAGAGCCCTTGGTGCAGCGTGGAGGGCAGCTGCCAGGCTGCTGGTGGAGAGGAAATGACATGATCACAGTGCCACCTGTTTCCAAAGAGCTACGCTGGCTGACGGCGTGCTCGTTCACCAGGTCACCTTGTTGTAGCAGGGCCAAATCACGCTGGGTGCTGAGCTCACTGGCTTTCCACCACCCTGGGTGCCTTGGGCAGAGCCTGCCTTGGGCTGGCCAAACGATTGACACTGGCTGTAGGAAATATGATGCAATCTGTTAAGAATAGTAACTTGAAAATGTCAGGAACTGTTTTTTACTTCTTTTATATGTAGATGTCAGCAATGACAAAGGGAAAGAGGTCAGTGATGCCAAGGAGAGTGTTAAGTAGTTGTCCTAAACCAAAAATCAATTTCAAGAAGCGGCGTACATTTTTGGCTCATACAACAACAGTTTTTAAGACTGGGATTTATTACATGGGTTCAAAACAACTCTGTATCCTGAGTGCACTGAAATGAAACTCCCAGCACAAGTGATCTGCAGTTTCTGCATGCGTGTCTGATGTGTGTGAGTGGCAGTAGGTACATTAGACTTAATTTTCCAGACGAACAGCATTTCCTGTGAGCTCCTTTCCATGAGTCTGGGAACAAGCTCTGGCTTTTGTGCCCATCTTGTAATAGCTTTATCAGAAAACCAGCTGACAAAGAAAGAATGGGCCCTGATTTGTTTTAATATTAAAACTGTCCTGCTGACATGAAGCAGAAAAAAAATCCTCTTTGAGTGGCTTTGAGAAAGTTGGTATTCTTGAGTTCTGCTTGCTCAGAAGCAGATGGATCTAGGGCTGCACAGAGCAAGGTAAAAGTAATGCAAGAGGAGGAAAAGACGGGCTCCGCAGTGGCTCTCCTGCTTCAGAATTACACAGTTCCAAAGTGGAAAAGTCTGGAGGTCTTGAGGTAAATCTACCCTTGGTTGTATCTGCTTTGGGAACATGAGGAATTCCCCAAAGCACTGCACTAAAACTGCAGCAACGTTCTGTGCTGGTGAGACGCAGCCGGTGGGATAGATAGGGCTGCCACTGTGACGCCAGCTGCTCTTCGCACCTATACTAACCCTGCGTGAAGCTCAGCTGTCCAGACTCTTCTTGCTTGTTTGCAGTAGTTAGGGACACTTTTGCTATTACTGTTTGGCCAGAGCTTGTAGCCCTGCAAAAGCAGGAGGGCTCCCCAATATTCTCACAAATAAGGCCACTTGACTTGAAGGGTTCCCCTCAAAAGAAACATTTCATGCTAAAGCAGAATGAAATAACGTTGCTTGCACATTGCTGGCTTCCCCACTCCACAACGTACACACATACACACTTTTTGACTCAGCAACCACGCTAAAAAGATCCATTATCTGTGCAGCTCTAGAATTTAGACCGAGACCCACAAAGGCCTCGGCGTACATCCACGCATGCACTGCAGGCAGACACAAGCAACCTCTGTCCATGCTCTAAGCTCACAAAAAGCCCACGTGACTACAGTTTAGTGAGTCATTGAACCTCAGCTAACATGCTCTGCTGAGACGAGCAAACATGTATTCTAACTGCAGGGCAAAACATTTAAAAATGTGTTTAGTGCTGTCACATTTCTTGGTATCCTAACAAGTATTTATCAGACCATTTTGTGGTAGCGTGTAGAGGCCCCTGGCTCCTGCTGTGTTAAGTAGAAAACAAAAATATGAGAAAGACGTTGTTCCTACCCTGCACAGTTTGTGATCTAGCAAAAGGTAGAGACAGCCAGCAGGTAGAAAGGACAAAATAAGCTGTTGTGTTACACCAAGGTCACCTTTAGTTTAAGCAAAATGGTGTCTGCCTATACCATCAACTTGCTGCATTTTCTTTGGGATGGTGCAGAAGTCTTCTCAGGGTTCAAAGCCATACATAAAACATTGATGTGGCTAGGCAACGCATTAACACCGCCACTCCCATTTTGGCCTTGGTAATTAAAACTTACTCATACTCATTTTAACATAGTCTTAGTGGAATTGGAAAGTAAAATTAACGTGTATGCACTTCCAAGACAGTAGAGCAGATTGTAGAAACTGCATCATCAAAGCTTTTCTGAAGCAGAGCTAGCCTTTCTCCTTTATGCCTTAGTCTCTTGTTACACATATGTTATGTTACATATTAACTGGAGCTGTGGTGATTACGGAAAGCTGCTATCCTCTAGGTCAAAAGAGTGGCTGTTTGTGGGAGATGATGCCTCAAGCTAGTCGTAGAGGGCATTACTACCCAGAGAGAGTAATTTTTTTTTCAAACCAATGGGTATTCTTACGCTTACAAGCTAAATTCTCTCAGAAAATAAAGTGAACAGGGTTTTTGGATGTGCAACTCTAAACAACTAGAAAGAGCTGGGTAATTCCAAATGGACAGTGCTCAACACTTTCTCGAAATGGGCCTGTCAGTGAGATCCTTGAAAAGCCCCAGACAATGAAATCACAAGTTAATTTTAAAAAATTAAACGTACATTTTATTACATCCTTTAAAAGAAAGGCAGCAGTAAATGATCATATGCTCCAAAGTTGCTTGGATATTATAGGGATAAGCTTCTGCATACTTATCACCAACACTTACTTCTCCAGTGCCCTCTAATCCTGAGCAGACATCTGCTTTATTGCTCTCTTTTTAGAGCTCATGGCAGCATGGCCCAACTGCTCCGCTTGCCTTGCAGGCAGCTTGATATTGCTGTTTTGGGACAGTTGTCACTGGGGGAAGCATTCCTGCATAACGGCTTCAGGACTGAGTAGGAGGGAAAGTGGGTCTGAGATCATCTTCAATTCTATACCTAATTCTATCTAAAATCTTGTTATTTATTCCTCGATACCAAGTATTGCATTGCTTTTGGCTGCTTCAGGATTAAGCTGCATAGATTTTCAGGAGTGGGCAATAGAGCTAGTTTGAAAAGAAAGGTTTGTTTTCCTTTTGTTTTGTGAAGGTGGCCAGTGAAGAAGCTTTCTTCTTTTTTTTATAATTTAATTATTTTGAAATGGAAATTTCACAGTAAGAGTCATCACCCACTGGAACATGTTGTCCAGGGAGTCTGTACAATTTGCATCCTTGGGGCTGTTTAAAAATAATTCATTGGGCATAGCTCTGAACAGCCTGTTTAAAGCTTTGAAATTAGCTTTGCTTTGCGCAAGGCTGGAACTAGATGTCTTCCACAAGTCTCTTAAAAAAACAAGTATTCAGTGATCCTGTGGTGTTATCATTTAGCCCATGAACTTCTTGCAAAGCTTCAGGCATGTTTGCACATTGCTGTGGATATGGAGCACAGATCTAAAACTAAAGCTGACCTTTGCCAGTAAATCTACATGTCACAGAGCATCAGCTCCTAAACATACTGGCTCCAGTCCCAAAGCCTTAGAGGCATTGCTTATCATCCAATTCAGTCACTCAAGGCTCCTTAAGAGTTTGCTGTACAGCTTAGTATTGAAGGCATAATGCTCTAGAACAATTCCAAGCCTCCAAGAACCAGGGAGAAGCTGTTACAGCAAATACAGTGTAGGTTATCTTTTGTTCTGCACCTACTGGAGTGAACACCACCCTTTCTGTTCAGTCCTCCCTCTGTCCAGGCAGTCTGCACTGTGAGATGTGAGTGGCGTTGCTCAGTCTGTTCTCCGACTAAGGAAAATATCTGATCTGAAAGGTGAAACTTTCAGAGTAGCTGAGGAGCTTGAGGATAGTCACACAGATGTACCAACAGAGGATTATTCAATATCAAAGCAGGAGTAATATAGGATGTTATAAAGCTTCTGGCCAAAGCATGAAGTGGCATTTGGAGAGACAAAAGCTTTGTCCTCACACCTCTTTCAGACCTTTAAAGAAGCAATCACCCTCCCACAATTTCAAGTCAATTCTCACGTAGGAACATCCTGGGTGAGGATCCTGGACAGGGCCCTCCAGAGCTGAGCTTGGCGGACTCCCGAGTCCCGTCAGTATTCAGTCGTGCTCTGCTTAAGCCAACAGGAACCGAAGGCACTCAGCGCTGCACTTTTTGATACCTCATAGTGTTGGGGTCTGTGTTACATCACATATTACATTACCTCGCTGTCAGGGAGCACTTAAATTCCTGCTGATTTCAAGGAGTATGTATTCATAACCAGTAAACAGCGATACACGAAGGATTTGAATAAGTTGTTTAATTTTCCCACAACCAAGAAAAAAGCTTGTAATAGGGATTTGTAAAGAATCCTGTCTACTCACCATGTGTATTTACTACTGGTATTTGAAGACTATTTTACACATAGTTTACAAAGAGCTTTAGTTTATAGGATTTTTATATGAATCAAGCAGTGTTAGCTGGCTGTCTCACGTTGGTCTTAGCTAGGATCACAGAGGCTATGGCTCCAGCAGTTGACTAGCACAAGAAACAGAATTCATCCCACCTAACTTTTGTCATCCAGACATTAGGCATCTCATCGGTGTTGCTCACTGAGGCCTCCTTGATAGTCTGTGCACAGGCGGCATCTGAACTAGGCAGAATAAATATTTGTCTGCAAGTACCTGATCCTCTCAATTGACTACAGAGAAAGAGTTGGCTGTCCGAGACCAATATCTGATGTTTAACTCAGTGGAAAATCACCTAAGTTTGTATGTGCATTATCTGAATGTGCTCAGATGAAAAAAATATATGAAATAAGCTAAAGAAGATTTGGATATGTAAAGGGATTTATTTTTCAGTTTATTAAAATATTGAACTCTTTACATTAATCCGAGCTGAATGGCTACACTTTTGTCAATACACAGTGGAAAATAGCGCTGCAGTTTCTAGAGTTATTGCTATTTTAGGAGACAGCGAGAGCTGAGTGTCCTCAATAACTCTCAAGATAAGCCCTTTAAAGTAGTTATTTAAGACATAAGGTTCAGGGGGTTTCTATGGAGATGTCTCTTTTTCTGTAGGTGTATCAAAATAAGCGTTTGCATCAAAGGAGAATTCTGGAAAACGGTTGTTACAAATTCTGTGTTTTTCAATCAGTAACTTGTCACATAGTATAATATAATACCCCTGATCTAAATATTGAAGTCAAAAGGAGTAGCAGGATTTCACCACCTATGTAAATCAGATCATGCAGATTAAATCGAATCCTGTGAAATCCTGCCTTACAGCAGCAATACCTCCACTCTACTTACATCCTAGATGACATTCCACAGCACGGCCGCTGCTGGCTCCTCTCTACACTGATGCTAGGTCCTTCCTTTCTGCTTCTTGCAGCTTCCCTCAGCGGGTACTATACAGTGTTTAAGCTTGCTCCAAACCACCCGCTTGGTGAGACAGGTGCTCATGTCTTGTCCAAACTCTGCGAAAGTTTTGGTAAATTCCCTAAATCCCGCCTAACCTGGAAAACCTCCCAGTATGGCTGGGGCTTTGTAAATGAACCAAGGTTCTGGTGGTGCCCTGCAGCTCAACACCTGCATGGACACCCCTCAGCACCCCCTGCAGCCCACAGCGTCTCAGACCTGCAGCATCCATTTCCCTCATATAAGCCCCGGTTATGAAAATGCAGGATGGCCTGCTTGGGCAGATGTCCCATCTTGCTGATGAGCTGTCTCAAAGGTGAGGACAGCTGGCAAAGGGGTGCAGTGCTGTCAGGGGCTGCTGGTGCTGTGTGCCCTCCAGCACCCGGTGCAGGTAGGGATGGAGCTCTGACACCTCCTTCGATTAGCAGTGAGTTCAGATGTTTCTTTCTCACTGTCAGTCACAGAGATCCTCTGCACTTTTTCTGACTAAATCTGTGGCATTTTTGCCTTGCTTCTCAAAGATCTGCTGCTCCTTTTCCCACTTTGGAGCTTGCATCTTTGCAAAAGTGTAACTCAAAAATTGCCTCTGCTTCTGGGTGCCTCAAATGTCTTTGTTTGGGCTGGTGTGACATGGCTGGGGGCACACTTGGGAGTGAGGCATCTACTAGTTAAACTCTCTGACTCCATTCAGAACCTTAAATATTTGAACAACTATCTTAACAAAGGGCAAGGGGTGACACCCTTCTGTTTTTCAGAAAAAAATGTTTTCAGGCTGCAATATTTTTCTAAACCCTATTAACCATACTTCCTAGTGAAGTTAGATAGCCCGCAGATTAAAGTTCAAGAAAGTGTATTTGTTGAACCCATGAATATATGAACATACCCTAAGGTATTGATTTGCTGTCATCAGCCACTGAAAACCAGAAAAGCATTTTACTTTAAAAAAACAGGGTTTTAATAACTTGCTATACCTCAAGACCTCCTCCCCGAGTTAAAAGTTAACCACTGTAGCTAACAAATGTTTATCAGCTAGCAGCAAGTTCACTTTGCTGATTCTCCAAATATTCAAACAGAATTGACATCTGATCCACAGCAATTTCAGCTCACGTGGCTACAGACACCTACCAGATCAGATAGGTTCAGCTTTCACTGTTCACTGCCACTAGGCGAAGATTTACCCTTGACCCACATTTTTCAGCTGCTCACATGGAAAAGAAATGGGTAGATTATAGTAGAAATTCAAAACAGGGTTATGTACCTCTGGTATAATTCATATGTAAGGCTTCGCGGCAGCGAAACAAAGGTGGAAAATCTATATATCAAGACCAGCATATGAAGAATTTAAAGCAAAGCTCTAAATATTTTACATATACACAGATGCCATAGTAAACATACTCCAAAGAGCACTAAGGGAACTCGTTAATAACATGTTCAATAGGAACATCTTGTACATTTTACTGGAAGAACATTACATTGTCTGGAAGAACAATTTGAAGGAATGATTAATACTATCACTGGCTTCTGTGAAGAATAATTGCAGGAGTCTAATTTTATTAACCTAAAATGGCATATACTGTATCTAGACTGTATGAAAGATAATTTAAAGGGTATTGTATATATGCAGAAAAGAGAAAGCATTAATTACCAGCCAAAATATATATTATAATGGATAAGAAGCACTTGAAATGCATGAAAATTTTTTGATAACAAGGGTTTTCTGGATTATACATTAATAATTAAATGGAGTTACTCAGCAATATATGGAATACTTGTTTCTTTCATATACCAAATCAGAGCTGTAGAGATTATTGCAATAACTATAACATGTTTTCCAGTGTGAAATAAATAAGGCTTAAGAGTCCCATTATTTCATCTCTATATGTGGGGATTTATGCACATCCTTCCCAGCGCCATTAACAGAGATAAGAGTTATGTATGCAAATCCTAAGATAGCACGTGGAGAATAGACCGGTAAATTTTGCAGAGTAGCTATTAGCCTGAAATTATAGGGAAAACACAAAAAGGAATTCTCTTGTAAGAAATTAAGTATTCTGGGCTTGATCTTTATGCCCAGAACACAGCAGATGGAAAAAAGTATAAATTGTAAGATTAAGATGTAAAATAGTACAACAGAGAATGTTTCTCCCTGTACTCCTGTCATGGACAGGCAGTGCCAGAGAGCGCTGCAGATATTAACTGAGCACACGTTAATCTGAAGGTGTGCTAAGAGTGGGAACAAAGGGCTATATTCAGGTGATGTGCCATAGGTACCTGATTTAGGAGCTGGAATTGCTCTGGGATTTAAGGTCGCGAGGGCGATGAGTGAACCAAGTTCTTTACCCAGGGCTGGCACACCCTAGTTTTCTGTAGAACTGATGGGAAGGTACAAGTATACTAACATTAGGTAGCCTGGTTTGTCCTTCTGTATTGCAGGATATAATTTCAGTCTGTGGAAAGCAATGTTACAGAAAAAATTAGAGGAATAAAGATAAATGTGTTAAGCACCACAATATCTTTAGAATCAGTTCTGCAGAGAAGTTCTGGAAGCTCAGAACTTTGAGGGTTTGGGGTACATATTGCTCTACTTGTTCAGTATGTACCACTGCTGGGCTTTGCCATTCCTGATTTATGGGTCAGCAGATCCCTTCTATACCTCTTACCCCCCCCCCCCCCCCCCCCCCCCCCCCCCCGCCGACNCACAGTGAAAATTTTTTTCCTAATATTTAATTAATATTTATCCTCCTCCAGCTTACGGCCATTACCCCTTGCCCTATCACTACATGCCCTTGTAAACAGTCCCTCTCTAACTTTCTTATAGGCCCCCTTTAGGTACTGGAAGGCTGCTATAAAGTCTTCCTGGAGCCTTTTCTTCTTCAGGTTGAACAAGCCCAACTCTCTCAGCCTGTTGTCGTAGAAGAGGTGCTCCAGTACTCTTCATCTTTGTGGCCCTCCTCTGGACCCGCTCCAACAGCTCCATGTCTTCCCTGTACTGAGGACCCCAGAGCTGGACACAGTACTCCAGGTGAGGTCTCACAAGAGTGGAGCAGAGGGGCAGAATCACCGCCCTCAATCTACTGGTCATACTTCTTTTGATGCAGCCCAGGACACAATTGGCTTTCTGGGCTGCTAGCACACACTGCTAGCTCATGTTGAGCTTTTCAACACGCTCAAGTCCCCCTTCTCAGGGCTATTCTCAGTCCATTCTCCACCCAGCCTGCAGTTGTGCTTGGATTTGCCCCAACTCATGTGCAGGACCTTGCACTTGGCCTTGTTGATCTTTATGTAGTTCTCTCGGGCCCACCTCTCAAGCCTGTCAAGGTCCCTCTGGATGGCATCCCTTCCCTCCAGCACATCGACCGCACCACCCAGCTTGGTGTTGTCAGCAAACTTGCAGAGGGTGCACTCCATCCCACTGTCCATGTCGCCAACGAAAATGTGAAACAGTGCTGGTCCCAGTACCAGCCCCTGAGGAATGCCACTCGTCACCGATGTCCAATTGGACATCTAGTGGTTGATTGAAACTCTTTGAGTGTGACCATCCAGCCAATTTCTTATGCAGAGAGTAGTCCATTTGTCAAATCCCTGTCTCTCCAGTTTAGAGACAAGGATGTCATGTGGTCCAGTGCAAAAAAATTCTTTACCTTATTTTTACTTTTAGGGCAGCATTATGTTCAAGATCTCACCTTCCCTGTAGCTCAAACTGCGCATGCTGCTTCTTTTGTGTATGCCTTAGATATTTTCGAAGAGATGACGTGACACTGTTCACCTGCAACTCTACACAAAGCTTTCTTTATGTCTTTCTGGATGACAAGATAGTATCTGATGTCAAAAAACATCTCTGCCACCTTCTTTATTAATCATGGTTTTATATAATTAATGTAAATAATGTTGATTTTGTACATCATCTAATTACAGTACATTGTTAATCATACCATCTGGAGATTTGCTGACTATGAAAAACATATGGTGGCTTTGTTTTCCTGATCAACCAAATACAATGTTTAGACAACCTGTGATTTAGGGAGGGTGGGAATATTGTTGGGGTCTAGTTTCACTGTAGTTCCTGTTCTGTTGTGAAAATGAAACCCAAGAAAACACAATAGCCATACTACTTTTTCTATCATTATATCAGTAAAAGAATGAATATTGTTATAGAATATAGGGCCCACAGACAGGTATTAGAGCTCATAGACTGTGAATTGTACAGAAAAGTGACAAAAGGAAGGTCCTTGTTCCTGAAGACCTAATAAATTTTCTGATACGCAATACAGCTATGTGGAGCAGTTAATACTTTCAGCAACTCTGTGTCCCTCTAGCATATAACATTAATTAATATTTATTTTAGAAGTAATAATTTTATTTGGCAAGTGACAATGACCTTTCCAGTTTTCCTTTAACAAGAATAATTTCCAAGTTCAGAAAGTATCTGCTTCCCTACCGCTTCCGCTAATGGAGAATGCTCCTTCTGTCGTTTTGAGCTATGAAATTTAATTGCCCAGAGTGGCTGATACTTATTTTCAACAGCTGCTGAACAAACTCTTTAAAATGCTGTAATTGCGTATACAAGAATTCTTAATTTAATGTACGCCTTGTGGCATTAAAAATGCAAGCGTATGCGAGGGAGATAAAAGGCTCACAGGCCTTCTGAAGCATCTTCATTTGGGTAGGGGCACGTTTTGTGCTTTATTCTACTCTCACATTTGTTACAGATAGAAGTTACTTACATGGACTTCTCCTCCTTTGCACAGGTAACAGTGAAAGGCGGTTTCAGCTCTTCATTTCACGGTCTCATTTTTCAATGAACCTGAACAACTGAATGCCACACATCATCTTTGGTAGTCACTGTGCAGTGTTTGTTTGTGTGACAAGCACAATATATTTTCTCCCTAGAAATATTTTCATCTCATAATTTGAAGTTCAATATACAAACAAACTTTTTTTTTTCTGTAAGGGAAGTCTTTGAGTACAGTCTAATATCTGCTATCACAGACTTATTTGACATCCCATCATATATTGTGTAGGTAATGTTTGAATATGGTTTTGACAATAGTAAACAAATAGTATGACAAAATCTTTACAAGAAAGAATTCAGAAATTATCTACTGTAGTAGAAAATTCTACTGTAGTAGATAATGCACTGATTTTTGGGTGGTGGCCAGCGATTGCAGCACTTCATGCTCCTCAGAGGGCTCCCAAAATTGATGACTCCTGCCAGTCTGGTTGAGGTTCACTAAAAGCTGAAGAATAATTCAGCAAAGCCCAGCATGAAATAGTTGTGAGCAGAAAATAGTACAGTACAGTAGCAAATTGAGTTTTTAACCATTTGACTGTTAGGTAAATCAATCAAAATGCTTATCGTATAGTTAGTGATCTGAAGTAGGAAGCAGGTTGTACTAAATATTAGAGGTGACAACTGAGACATGCTTTGTTATATACCATGAACCAAAGAACTGAGAACTTCTACCCTGGAGGGGTAGACATATGAAAGAAAGTAGTTATCTGATATCAAAGAGTACTGTCTAGATTACAGCAGCAAGATATAGCTGCTGAAGTGCTGAAGCTCTCTGAATTAAATGAGAAAAAAAAAAAGGCATTTGGCCTACTCCGTGGAGGCGTGCCTTTTCCATTATACAGGTCACAGAATAAGAGTTTATCTACCTAGGCATGTCCTTTTTCCAGTGATAGAGCCACTGACATTGCCTAACCTAGGTCATATAAATGCTGCTGGGGGATCCATTAAGTGCACACTGTAATTCCCAACCTTCCCATAGAACGGGCTTTTTTCTTAGCTGTATGTTTGCTGTCGATGAACTCCAGCATTGAGGGACTTCCAGGATAACAGCTCTAAAATTAACTCACAGGTTCAGCAGAAAGCTAAGTAAAGATTTCTTGCTTAGTAGAAGTTCTGAAAATAGAAGGAGATGTCTTAAACAGGCTATTTTCGCTGATCAGCAACCACAGGTTTCCTGTTCCCTTCCGTTTTGAAGAATCTTGATAGAAATCACACTGATGAAGGGAGGGGGGGAGGGAAGCAAACAAATCCAGTAATAAGAATTTACTTGGAAGAAGTTTTTCTCCTCTGCCCTTAATAAAAAGCCCTAAGTATTTGCATAATTCACTCCCTGACTCTTGGGACTCAGCAAGTCATCTGTTTTTAGGATGTGCTGGTAAGAACAAGAGAAGTGCTGCACAGGGGCAAAGAGTACATTTACACATCGTTGGCACTTCCCAGCTGCTCCCTGGGGACTGACCTTGCAGAGCAAGCAGCATTTTCCCTGAAACAGAATGGAAGCATTACCAGATTAATATGGAAATGTAGGTTAAAAATGTTCTCTGTCATTGGGAATGTACAGGAATTACTTAGCTGCTACCAAGGGATTGCGAATGAGTTTCAGGGCAATTGAACACTGAATTTCCTAGTGTATCACAATTACAGAAACAAATGTACTGTGAGTGGGAGAGCTTTTAAAATGTTACTAATTACTTCATCAAAGGTTTAATACTACTATTTGTGAAGATCATGCCTTTCCTCCCCCTTTTCCAGAAACCATCATTACATTTCCTTTATCCTTTCAGCTCATGTAGTTGGATGTTTATTGTACTTATTTTCCAGGCTTGAGGTTATAAAATGCATCCTGGGGTGAGGAAAGAAATGAGTGGAGGTAGATAAATATAGAATTAAAAAGATGGTCTTTATTACATAACGGTCCAGTTAAAGAAATTTTACTGAGCCAGAAATCAGGCATTTCAATTCCCAGATGTTCAATTGCCACCTACAAATGTATTTGTGTCATTCACAACCACTTCTGCTTAATCAAGATCTCTTACCCTACTTGAAGGAAAAGATTATTGTACGCCCATGTCATATGTAAGAATTTGCAAAAAGCATACCGTCAAAACTGGGAAAAGACCCATCAGCACCAGTTTGCTTTGCAGTGGACTGAGGAGTGCGCACACATTCTGCTGGCTCAGCTCCACTTAGAGGTGGGAAGGTATCTGCTCAAACATGGTAACTGAGTTTCTTGTTATTCCTTTGCAGAGATCCTGGACTTTAATAAATCTGTGAGATTTGAGTAGCGTTTAAAAGAGCTGGCCCAGAATAAAATATCTAGGGCTGCTGAATTATCTGAAGGAGTACTGAAAACATTAGTGCCAGCATCTGATATCTCTGTTCCTCTAAGCAGCTAAGATCTCAAGTGCTTCTACTCACACTGGGAACAAACACATTTCCACTATAATTTGGCATCTTCTCAGAGCGTCTTGTATTAATCTGTAGACATCCCTAGAAAGCTCTTTTCCTTAATTAGAAAAGGAAACAGCATTTCAGGGCTACTGAACATGCTTAGTTTATACCCACTTGTGGTAGAGAAGGTACTACAGAATTACAGAATGCTTTTTATGGTTTAAACATGGACCAATTTCCATGCTATTCTTTTGTGCAGTTTTACAGATTTTTTAATAGAAGTCTAAACCTTTTTTTTCTTTAATTATCCCTATTATTTGTTAACTGCTGGTTAATCATGGTTATCCTAACCTCAGCCTTGGAAGGTTGAGGTATGTTTCAGATGGATATTATGGTAATCGAATGATTAAGGCTGGATAAGGACTGGAATATAATTGAACCAAAATACTACATATGAAATAAAACTTCAAAGACTTCGTCATATTTAGTAAATCACTTCTAGCAATGGAAGGGGCCAAGCCGGCCTCCACTTTATGCAGGAATTCTTCTAGGGAAAAGGGAATCTCCTTTCTTCCGTGCCGCAATCAGCAGCTCCATTTGTCTCCACTGGTGGAGGCAAATCACCCTAAAAGTACAAATACATTGGTAATCCCTACAGTGTTACAAAAGCCAGGCCCCTTTGTTTTATCGATTGCCTGCGTGATAGCTGAGGGGGTGAGCCCAAGGTACGCGGAGCCAGGAGTCTGCGGGCAGCAGTGCCCGGGCTGCGAGGACAGCTCGGCCGCCATGGCCGTTGGGTCGCTGATGCCCTCTGCTACGCAGGCTGGAGAGGGATCTGGTTTGTGTGGTGGCAATAGGTGCCTTGTGGGATCTCCACCTGCTTGCAGGCAGCTCGCTTTGCACGGGTTGCCTTGCAGCCGTCAGATGGCAGTAGCTTTCAGTTGTCACTCCTGGCACGTTTGTATTCCAAACACCGGGCAAAAAGAGAGGTTAAAGATCGCATAGCCCTTCAGCTCCTAACACAAATCCAGTTTGGCAATAAAACTAAGACCATAGCATAAAAGATAAGTTGGAGTTATTTAAGCCATAGGGTGTGAGCCCGAGGTCTCCTCCAGGGGCTCATTCCAGGCTCGGAGCTCTGGGCAGCCGGATTTGTTGTATAACTATGTCATCATCAGCTGAGTTTTGGTATTTTGTTTTCCAGAACTACTAGTGCAATAATAATGAGCCCAGTAGTAATCTTTGCAAAATCCCTTCTCATTGCCTACTATATTGAAGTAGAATGAAAACAAATTGGCAGCAGGCATCTAGAAAATTAGATATTAACTTTCAAAAGTGCTTGCTACTTTGCCCTGTAATAGCTGGGAAGCAAGAACATTATGTTTCAGCACTGAACCTTTTTTGTGGAATCAAAATATTCTCTCACTATAGCCTGGTTCACATCTGCTGTGGGCTTTAATGTTGTTAAGAATACTTGTGATTGCAGTAATAGAAATGTAGTCAGGGAAGAGAAAGGGAAAAGCCCTCTTATTTGTATTCAGAACTCTAACTCTAACAATGCAGTTAATCCTACTGCAATTACTGAGAAAAAAAAGAAAGGAACAAATCTGAGAAAAGAAAATTAATGTGAAAAAACCACTCTCTGCATTTAATTAACGTTAAGGATGTGAAATAAACCCACGTAAGCAAAGAAGTGTATGACTGAAAATTTGGATTAAAATCAGGATCTTGATAAAGACTATTATTATAGAAATAATGTAGTTGACCACAGAGAAAGCCAAAGGAAAAAAATACTCCCTATGACTATAAGGAGATTTAGGGAAAATCAGAGAACTGAGGCTGTTGTTAAAGTGACTGTGGGTTACAGGCAAGAGGTAGCAGCGTTACTGGAAGGGAAGTTGCATAATATCAGAGTTGCTACTCTGCCCTGTGCCTGTGAGTTCACCTATTTCAGCAGGCAGTGCTGATGGGGCAGAGCTACTCTGGCCCCCTTGCTTTCTCCTTCCCAATAAACCTGACAGAAGAGCGCAAATTATTTTCCTGCAAGATGTAAAAGAGAAGGTATGCCCACTCTCCTTGTTTTCAACAAAAGGGAACCTGTCCATTTTTTCCCATGTTTTCCATTTCCCATTTCTCTTTGAGCATTTTGATAGGCTCCTCATTTCCTTTCTGTCACTGCTGCCTGACATGAGCGTTAGTGCCCATTTTCTGCTTTTGGCGTCTGTGGCTTGAGCGCCTGTCTGTCAGCTTCTCAGGAACTTCACCATAAACTTTTTTTTCCTGAATTTGCTGCTTCCTGTAACTCTTCTTGTCACATGAAGATCTGACCATCCTACTTTCTATAGTCTCTTATTACTTACGATATGTGTTCCCCCCTTTCTTTTTTAGCTACTAGTGTCACCAGCCTTTCTGAATGGGTTTCATCTCCCCTAAGTTATTTACACATTAGATGTCTGCACCTGAACTGCTCACCCAGGCCCCACTTGGCAGATATTCAGAGGAATAGACACTCATACTGTGACTCATCTAGACTTGTTTTAGATCTGTTCATTGGGATGAGATGCATTCTGGAAATGCCCATATATCTTACTGTAGATAATAGGGAGTTATACAAATAGGCCAGGTGAAGTTGTTGACATTGTAGCTGTGTAAAATGAGGCGAGATGAATGCCTCTGGTATGTTTCTTCAGAAGATAGGATAGAGAAAACATATGGCAAGAATTTATTCAAGACTTACAACTAAATCTTAAGCAAATTTCTGAGAATGATTAAAGAATCCAAACAAACTTTACACAGTACCTGATTTTTATTACAAACATAAGCGTACTATTTTCAGACTATTAAATAATGCTAAGAATGCTTCAGAAGCATTTTTTCCTTATTTGTTGGTTAGTTTCCTGCTGCCCATAAAATGCATACTTTTGTATCTTAAACACTGGTCAAAAGTGTGATTGATCAGAAACTTTATGGTATATTCTTAAACTAAGACAAAAGAATTTGTAGGAATTTAACCCATCTCCAGTCCTGTACAATAGAATGTTGAAATTACAAGCTGTCTAAAAACTACCTTAGGGTGTTCTTTTTGATAGATATTAACATTTTACAACACATCTTTTCGATTATTAAATTACATTCTTTTATAACAAAACAGTTTTGTTTTTTAAGTTAGTCTGCTAAATCGGGTATGTCAAACCGTTGGGTTATGTCGTTGCTTGCTACACATCAGGACATACAATAATGGATTTTACATGACATAATAATGTTTCACAGTTTCTCAAATCACCTGGAGTATAACACTGTTTACCTCATAGTTATGTTGGTCATCTGAGTATTGGCTGGTTCTGCAAACACCGAGCTGCACCTTCCTGCCCCTTGCAATGAACCACTGCCCCGTCACTGTGGGCTCTTCAGCCCTCTTCACTAGTGAAGCCATTGCTGAGATCTTTCTGCTTTACCCCAGTTCACCTCACTGAAAAGATCACTGTCGTCCGTCTGGCTCATCCATTTGACTCAACTCCCTTTTATTTTTCTCTGTGGCTTATGCTTCACTGGTGCATCTAATCAGTGCCTTGCCGTGAGACCTCCACAGAGTTCATCCCTTTCCTGTGTGGCCATTCTTTTCTTCTGCTCAGTCATTCTTATCCCTGTTGCTGCACCAGTGATTCCATATCCAGTTTTCTCTTCATTAATTTTTCTGTCCTGCGTTTGCACTGTCTCCCCAGCAAATCGCTTCACCTGGGATTCCTCTCCTGATGTGGCCTGCAGCTCCCTGCTCCTGCAAATTGCTTCTCAGTACAAACTTTTGGCAATATGGCTACAAAATTCAACCAATTAAGAATTGGTTTATAGAAGTAAGGGTATGTCATAAATTCACAATATGGAACAAACTAAAACAAAATATGAACTATATCTTGTGTATGTTTTTGCCTTTGTTCTCAGTATACTTATTTTTCTATAATGATAAGTACTCACACTATGTATTTATAAAGCCTAACACAACTCGCATGTTACTCAAATAATGGAGCTTAGCAGAGATGTAGAGGTACAACCTACAAGCGCTAATGCTGATGGTGGTACAATATTTGGTACAGCACCACATGCACAAACCAGATGTTTTTGAAAGGTTTCATTTTTTTATCTTGAGTGCTTCTATGAACTCTGTTGTTGTTGTATCTCCCAATTATACCTCATAATTTATAACATATTTGTCTTCCTAATACTAATGCAATGCAAATACGTGCTATTGTTCCCATTTAACAGATGGAGAGCTAAAGAACAGAGTAACTAAGATCCAATAAAGAACATTGATATCCAAAGCAGAGCATAATTGAGGTGTCTAGATTATTAAAAACAAACTCAAAGCCGCATTCAATAAACTTTACTCACTATAAACGTCACTATAAGTGACCACATGTTGCAATTCTGTCAAAAAAACTCAAAATACGGGTTATTTCTGAATTTATATCTCAGGATTTAATGCACAGTATCTGATTAAAGATAACAGTTACCCAACAGCCACCATGCAACAGTGGACACCGAATACTCAAATTTCATAGCCTTGTAAGTGTGAAAAACCTCACAATAACATTAATGAACAAACATACGAAAAAATCTCATCACACCCATATATTAGTTGCAATTAAAGAACAAAATTGCATTAAACTGAGGAAACTAGTTAAAAGGAATAGCTAGCTAAAAGGCTAAAATTCTTATATTTTTACACCACCTTAGAAGCTCAGAAAATACGTACTACTCATCAGAAATACTTGTAAAAGGATAGTGCTGTTCAATTTTTCTTCCCTAAACTAGTGACTGAACAGCAGAGAACAGGGGATTATTTGAAGAAAAAAATGACTGTCCCTCAGAAATGGAATTAATCTTCCCCCTTGCCACCTCCCCCCTGCCAAAAAAAANAAAAAAAAAGAGGAGGAGGTATTTCAAACATTTTGGAATCAAAAAAGTCTGCAAAAGACAGGGTTCACTGGTGAACAGGACTGTACTGAACAAATAATCTAGTACAAACCTATATATGAAATACGAATTTTTATTGTTGTTACATTAGTGGCCATTTTAAGAAAGAGCTGCCTATACTGCGTATTTTCTTTACATTTAAAAGATCTGAGGAATGTATCAGTGTGAAACAGTAATAGAAGAGACTAATACCTAGCAATTTGATACTGAAATAATGGAAAGCGGCAGATGGGCAATCAGCTGTTAAAAAGAGCTCTTTCTTGCTCCAGCAGATCAGCAAGTCTGATGTGCTTATCAAGAAAATTACTAGAAATTACAATAAAAAATAATAAGTAGACAAAAGGGTAGAGATGATCTATTGGGCAAGATTCAGAACAACTTTTGTAGAAGAAAGCTGTATTTTGCAAAAAGATAACAATTTTCTGAAAGAGCCAAGAACTGGATAATATTGATTGAAACTTATAAAATTAAATTTTCAAAAAGAGATAAACAACATTAATGAAACTGAATCGTCATGAGGTAGAAAGCTAAACCCTCTCCCAGATTACTTGGTGAAAGGTAGGAAACAAAGGGTAAGGTGAATAATTTTTCACAGCAAGGAACCATCAGCACTCCACGGATCTGGATGCATAAACACTGTGGAAAGGAGGTGAGCTGAGAGGTGATTTTTTTGTGTAATGATACAGAATTAATCAGGATAGTAAAAGCATAAGCTGGACATGAGGAATGACAGAACAGTCACATGATATTGAGCAATGAAATGACAGATAAAATCAATGTCAATAAAGAGCAAGTCATGCACCAAGAAAAAATAACCTTCACTGTTCATACACAGCGATGAACTCTAAATTAGCTATTACTACTCTTGAAAGCAACCTTAAAGTCCCTGAAAACATCAGTGAAATGTTTGGTTGCTGTGTCTTCTGCAAGAAAAAAGTGACTATTGAAGCAGGAATTACTGGGAAAAGAATGAGGAATTAAAAAATTCAGATGGATGTGTACATCCATTGTACATCCGTATCTGAGCAATAAATGTGGTCCTGGGTAATGCATTTCTAAAAAGCTGCAGTGCAACTAGAGAGCACAGAGAAGGGTGACAAGGATGAACTGTGCTACAGAACAATTTCTGTACAAGCGGAGATTAAATAGATAGGACTGGAAAAGATGATTGAGGGAAAATGATGAAGCCTGTAAAAACAATAAAAAAAAAGTTTGGAATAATGAGTAGAAAAGAATTATTCAGTGTTTCCTATAGCATGAGAATTGAGAAGGCAACCAATGCATTTATTAGGCACCAGACCTGAAACAAATGAAATGAAGCACATTTTCACACAATAAAGCTGAAGGAGAGTTCATCTTCATTTATTAAGTTGTGGCTACAGCTTCTGGTTCCGTGAGTCCCAAGAGTGCTGGACTGCGGAAGCTGGGATGCTATATCAGAAAAAGGATCATTTGACTTGATCTATTTCCTATATTCTTTTCTTAACAATCTATTAGGCTACATTTATTATAAGGAACTAAATAGAACCACAGCAGAGACCCAAGTCCAGAGAATTTAGCTGTTCTGCCAGAAGTTGTGCCATGCCAATGGTCTACAAGGCCAAAAAACATGTCCTGGCTCCTTTTGTTCACTGTTAAAATGAACAGCCTCTGTGGCCACCGTTAGAGTGGCAGGCAAGGCAAGTCTTTGGCTCTAGTAGGGCAATTATTTGCTTCTAACACTGGCCTCCCTTTCTCTGCCCTGGACATTTTTTTTACACATAGTGGGGCTAGTTAAATCCTTTAACTCACTTAAATCTGCTCGTTACCTCTTCTCAACTGCCTCATGCTTAAGTGCTTTGTTCAAAGCGTGAGATTATTTTTCCTTCGCCTTCCTTTTGTTTTAGCTGTAAAGATGTGCCTAGTAAATTCTCTGCCTACTTATTTTTCTGGAGCATGGTTTGACACCTCAAGCATGTATGTATGGCGTATAGATACTGGTGTAAAGGAAGCGAGATTTGTTCAGATATAGGTGGTAATTTGTTTGGTTCAAATGCAAACTACCATAATTTGAACTCATGTCAGCCCAGAAACAAAACTAACTGCAGATCTCTCACGTGGGTTTCGTTTCATTCCGACCCAAGCACTGGGGTAGCTCTGGAAATAGAAAACAAATGTTTGTTCCCACGCTATTGTTACAATAAAACAAAAGCTTCCAATCTTTGGAGGAATTTTGGAAAGCTATAACATTTCTTGTTTTGCATGCTTTCTACAGATGAAGAAGTGTTTTTCTAAAGAAGCCATTCTATTCTTATGATAGTAATTTCCACTTGTTGGACCAACCCTCCTAGTGTCTCATGGGCTGCTGGGTAAATCTACTATCACTCTTCTAACCAACGGATTTGTGACTTTTGCTGCTTAACAGTGCTCCACAGGCTCTCTCACAAACCATCATGGTTTCAGATGACAGTTTGAGAACCAGTGACACATTGGAAAACTTAATTTTAATTTTCCTGCTGGTGCCTTTACTTCAAGCTAATCCCAGGGGCTCTGTAACGAGTTAACCACCATTTGAAAGTCTCAGCGTTGAAGCCGATCACAGAACTGTGTTTGTCATACACAGAGCTGGCAGATAACTTGGAGAGGGTCTCTAGATGGCAGATCACTTCTTACAGCTTGGTTGAGGTGCAAAGTCAATGTTGGGCTGAGGAGCTGTGTGCCTGCAGACATACAACATGCCTGGACACACATGTCCCGCTCTGGATGACACCCACTGGAGGCTGTTGTCTCTCCAGACATCCTTATCATTGCACGGATGTCACCCACCTGTACTTCCTATTTCCCCTGTAAGAATTATTTTTTATCACAAGCTCGTTTCTCTGACAGTGGTGTTGATTATGACGTTATCCTATGGCATGAAAAAAATACAATCTTTTTTGCTTCCATACATATGTGTCTCTGACTAAAACATCTGCAGGGCCTGACAAACATATATATTTTTAAATACAGATTAGTCATATCTCTGGCTGAAATCACACAATTTTGCAGATGCTTAATAGCTGTGAGAAAACAGGAGAAGTAGTAAAGCTTTCACCTTCAACTATATGCTTATTCAAAGTGCATTTATTTTCTGAAAAACAAGAGCGTTGTAAAGATGCTGTTGATGCAATCGATTTTGTCAGGAACTGTTCACATGCTTTCAGAGAAGAATGGTGAAGATATAGGAGTGGTAAGAAATGAAACAAATATCAAAGTGAGAATATAATCACAAATATTTAGATGATTGTGTAACAATGTACAACTGAATTCATTCAGATAGCAGCCATCTGAGTACATACTGAACTGATCAAGAACACTCCCTTTAAGAAATTAAGAGGTTTCAACTATAACATAAATAACAATGTGGCACAAAGTGTTTGGATATGCCTGTAGCAGGGAGGAGATAAGGTGAGATAAGAAAGGAATTGGAGGAATTTTGTCTAAGGACAAGAAGTATTATTCTCAGACCCTAATGTTACACATGTGATTACAGCTACATTGTTGGAATAACGTGAAGTTTTCTGGTAAGCCTACATTGTGGTATTGCTGTTAAATAAATTTTAACCATTGCTCCAGGTTAATCAAGGAATTTGATTTTCACACGTAACAAAATTCTGATCCATTGATGTAATTAATACTTCTAGTGAAGCAAATTTGTTTGTTGCAAAACATAGCATCCAATTCCGTGTTCACAAGGATTTATCTTTTCGGCAGTAAACCTGGGGTGATTCTTACATGCACAAGTGTGACTCTGACACACAGATGGGCATTTTCCCAAGACTTGCGCCAGCCCTAAGGACGTGGGATCAGTCCAGGCTGCATGACTTCGTGGAGCAGGATGGAAGTGATATATCCTGAATGTGTACATTGATCAAATAAAAAGGAAGTTAAGAAATACCTTCTCTTTTAAAAAAATTTTTGACATTCTTTTGAATTGGGGGTTTAGTGTGAATAGTCCATATCTTGAGTTATCTTGCTTGGCCAGCTCAGGCTTATAAATCACACAATAACAATTCTGATATGATGTTGTGTGAGATGTTTTCAGAACAAAGAATTGTAGTCACTTAACTGTTCCTTTTGCACAAATGTATGGAATAGGGATCATTTCCAGTGATCGCAAGGTAGCCTTAAAGTAGCTGTGAACAGGGCTGAAGAAAATATTTAAAAAAAAATAATCAAATATCTATTCACCAAAAGAGAGTCTGCACAGCTGTGTAACTATTCAGCACCACTGAATGGACCTAGCGTAGACGGGCCAGACGCTTGTATGGCCATGGCCAACTGAGCTTTAAAACTGGTGGTTTGGGAGGACAGCATATGTGATAGTGTGGGCTATTTACTATGAAACCTTCCTGAGAATCTGTGGCAGCTATCACTCTCCTACATGGGCCATTTAAATAGCTTTACTCACCAAAACTACAGACATCTTAGTGACAGCGCACAGTAAGTGTTATAAACTCCAGTCGGAAACTTTTGACAAGTACTCTGCTTATCTTACTGAAAACCAGAGACAATGGTTCCGTGACATGTTCCCTAAGAGAACCCTTAAGGGCATGTCTACACCAAACTCTCTCTGAAACCAGAAACAGTGTGAGAACAATGAGAGGAAAATGGCAATGATGACCAGATTGTTGACTAAAAAACTCCAGCATAGAAGGAAAAGTCAAAGCACCTGGTGATGCACCTGGAAAAACTGGTGGGAGAAAGTCATCTTCAAATATATAAAAATCTTGCTGTAGAAAATCAAGGAATAAACAGGAAAATAAATATTGCCAAGTCTACTCTGTGAGAAATAGTAGGCTTAAGCTGAAGCAATGTTTAGAGTATTGGAAAGAGTTAAATGTTATAGTAGATTGCTCAGGGAAGTTATGAGATGTCCATCACTGGAGACCATTAGGAACAGACCAGAAAAATATATGTCAGGAACTATTTGGACAGAGCTGTTCCTGCCTTTGGGCAGAGAGATGAGCTGGATGACCTCTTGAGGTCTTTTCTGATCTTATTTTCCATGATTTTATGACCATGGCAGTCTGCCCAGACTGATGTGTTTGGGTACAAGACCTTGCTAACATATTTGTGCTACATTTCAAGCTTGAAACGTTCCCTTTGCTGAATTAATGAACCCACTTAGTGGTAGTTTGGGGGATCCCTGTACCAGGGATGACGTGCAGATCTGCTGATCAGTTTCAAATAACCAGCTTAGACATCCAAAAGATACACTCTGAAAAGCAGGTTGGGTACAGCGTCTATTGAGAACATCTTTGTGCTCAGGGGTCAGCTGGGGAGATGGTTCTGTTAACCACTGTCAAACACCATCTGTGAGGGAGTCACATGAAGTGACACTTCTCCGTCCCAGGCATCACACATTCTTTCCATGGTCTGGCGCATGTGACTGCTTGGTTCGGGCTGTAACAGCCAGCATTGCAGAGGGGTGCAAGCAGCTGCAAAAGGCTGTCCTCAGACTCTCTTTTTAGCTTCTTCTGTGAGGCCTTGTGCTTTGGGGGTTATACACCTATGTGTTGAGTGCTAGTGACACGTGGGTCTCTGCTTGCAGGTCACAATCTGCTGTTCTCTATTATAGGGGTCAGCTTTCCAACCTTGCCACTTTTCCTTTGATAAGCAACTAGTGTTGCCGTGCTATTTCTGGTCTACAGGGAATTCCTAGGGAATACTGCAAATGCTGTGGCGATATGGCCTAGTGTCAGCTGAAGTGTGTGAGAGGGTGCAATGTGCTGCTTTGCTGGGGAGAGAAAATTGGGTCACATTAAATCCAGCAGCTATGTTACCGCTTCTTCATTTGGCATAACTGCAGAAACACACTGATCTCTGTTATCATAGAATCACAGAGTCATAGGATATCCCGAGTTGGAAGGGTCCCTTAAGGATCGTCGAGTCCAACTCCTGGCTCCACACAGGACCAGCCCAATCAGAGAAGACGACTGAGAACAGCTTCCAGACGCTTCCTGAACTCAGTGACTGTGTTCAGACCAGCTTCCAGAACGCTGTGACCACTTCGCTGGGGAGCCTGTTGCAGCACCCGATCACCCTCTCGGTGTAGAAGGGACAACCAAAACACAGTCTACGTGCACAGCTAGTGTGCAAGCAAAGCCAGGGGTACATGGGCTGCCTGAGGCCCTCAGACCGTAGGGCTGGGGAATAGACAGTGCTGTGGGGTTCAAATTCCTGCTACAAAAAAAAATCCTGCTACAAAAGCATTCTTTGGCTTCATACGACACACCAGCTCTGGCTAGCGATAGTGATGTGTGAGATGTAGTGGCTGGATCATAGGTGTCCCACTGGCTCTCAAACTCCATATTTGTGAGGACGCAGGGCCGGCAGAGCAGCCAGTAGGACAGGCATCCTTCCCCAAGGACAGTTAGATCATTCAAACCCCCAGCTGTTGTAAGGCAGAAGTCAGCGAAGTCTGCTGCTGCAGCAAAGGTTTTCCTGTGATCTGGCCCAAAGTGTCCAACCTTGCTCTGAAATGCACTGGCTTTGACAAGAATTTAGGAGCAATATACTTGATTTACGTTATCATGGCAACTCGTCTAACTTATCCCAAGAGGAATTGTGGGCGAGAGAGAAATTCAGCACGGGGATTTCAAAGCACTACATGATGCAAAACCTGTGTTGTCCTAGGGGACTGCTCCTGCAAGGAGAGGTAGTAAGAGTAATGCTGTTATTCATCTGATAAGACAAAGGACCTTAGATCATGAGATATCTTGAATCTCTCAGAAAGAGAGAAGATCCGAGTCTCTTAAACCTTTCAACAACGACCTAATAGTGTACTAGTGAAATGACATCAGCTGTTACCATGAATTTCACCAGATAGCTTTGGTTTCTGTCTGTAGTTCTTTTAAAGCTATTGAATTGTAGCTTATAAAGGGATTGGTTATTTTTTTCTGTTAAAGGGACTGAAAGTGACATATGAACTTCTTCCTACTGGAATTGAATTAAACTGAGTGTGAGATTTTAAGACCACGTGTTCTCATTCTGGTTATAAAGTTATTTTTGTTTGCAAAACAGCTCCCTAAATAATACTGGCAAATGCAAATTCAGGTTTTCATAGCGTAGCATATGCTACTTCTTTCTCTAATTAACAGTTTCCAAAGTTTCTTACAGATCCTGATACATATACATTCATGCCCACAAACAGAAGTCTGCACGTGTGTCTGTGTGAAACAGTTGAAAGAAATTGAAAGAAAAAAGCAACATGGCATAAAATCTGAAAACTGAAAATAGAGTAAGGTGCTCTTAAAATGTGGTTGTGCTCCAAAATGTACTGACAGAAATTTTCACTTTGTAAGAGTGCTATGGTTAAAAGCACTTTTTTTCATTAAAAAATCAGGAGTATTCATTTGTCACTGTATAAAAACCTTAACCTTGGAATATTCTTCAAAGATAAATACATTTATTATCATAATGCAAATGTGTCTCAGCTCACAGTGCTGAGTATGGAAGGATACACAAGTTGCCTTCTCCTCAGAACAGGGGATGGGCACACTGCTGTTTCCCTGCTTCTTTTCTTGGTTATTGTGGTCCAAACCAGAAGCTGTAACACTTTTTTCACCCTTTTTCATCGTTCTGTGAGTGGCCGCTAACTGTTGCCTCACATTCCCAAGGTCAGCAACTCCGTTCACAGGTGCAAGGACTTCAAATTGCTGCTATTCTGTGGTCAGGGCACAGTCACTTACAACGGTCTTGTCAAAGTTAGAACATGAATTAGACGTGATTTAAACTCATTTTTAGTTTCTGCCTTCAGTTACTAAACCACTTTGCTCCAAAATATGTTACTATGTTCCTGGTTGCTGTTTTTCTCGGCTGCTCAGCTGGCCTGTCTTAATGATGATGAGGTGGATTGACAGTAATCTTTTGCTCGTATCAACCAGATAGCAAGTCCGCATATCAGTGTGCTTTAGTAAATGGTTGCAGTGATCTCTATAGGGACTTGGTATATTTGATTCTGGCTTTTACTGAGTAATATGTTGGTCAAAATGAAATGTCCTCCCTCTCCAAGTAATTTCTTTTTTTCTTTGAGGTTTTAATAAGACATTTATGCTCCCATCTATTAAAAAAATATTATGTTCATAGAATAACTTCTATTTAATAACAGTTGCAAAACTGTTAATCTTTTGATCCCTATTGGAAATTAGCATGACTTCTTTATCCATAGTCTTAAAGCTCATCTACTGCATCAGAGGAGCACGTCATGTTCACTTCCCTTTCATTTCCCTGTGTGAGCTTTATTGTAAGATACACATTGTTTTGTCTATAGACAAACAGACCGACTAGCCTTGTATCTATGCACCTACACTGCTAAGTACAGTCAATAAACACAGCGGCAGTCTTGCTCTGTCTCGTATTTAGGCAATGTAGGGCTCACAACAGACAACACCTACACAGAATGTCAGCAAGCTCGAGGCCATGTGACCAGGTTTTGGGTTTATCTTTGGTCAAACTTTGATTTAAGAGAAAACAGAAGCTGAAGCTAAATCCCCACCTGGTATAAATTGATGTGGCTCCATTGAAGTCGGTTTACACCAGCTGAGAATGTAGTCTTGTGTTTGTTGACTGTAAGCTAGCTCAAATATCCAGGCTACGTGCGGTTAAAATGATTGCATCTATTCTGACCTGAACAGCTGAAGGTGTCGCTTTCGGCTACAGAAGGTTTTGTCTACATAGAGTACAAGGTAATGTCTCTCCCAGAGATCCCAGTTCATATCTGGGGGTGCTGCAGCATGGCTGCAACTTGTTCATCACTCTGTTAGCAACTGGTCTGAACCTTGGGATGACGGCAACATAATTTGGAAAGCTCTGTTTCTGTTGTTTGAAAGTATGTTGGACAAACTTGATGTAACTTTTTAATTTGATTACCCTGCTACTAAGTTTGAATCTACTCTAACTGAAAACCACTTTCTGTAGCATAATTAAGGAGTGCACACTAAAAAGATGACCAAACCTTGCCTGATTTGAAGGCTGCCTGCCTATAGTCATAGGATCTGCATATTGGAAAACTCTCTAAAAATTGTAATATTAGAGAATTTCATATGGATATAAAAGATAAAAGAGAGAATTAGCCTGAAACATTTAAAAATAACAAAAAACCAATTTCTATATCTTTTCATTAGGTTTTTAGTTGTATCAGTCAAGGCTTAATATAATTGCTGTAAGTTACACACACCAACTGTAACAGACTTCGAAGTGAGCTTGAATGCAGTAGTAGTAGTAGTAGTAGTAGTATTCAGAGGAGTCCCTGAATACCTCTGTGAGGCTCCGATAACAAATGAATGTCCCAAACATTCATCTTGACACAAGCAGGGGTGGACTGCTAATGAGAGAATGTGGCACACATCTATCTTGACCAAGGACAGAGCCTGCAGGAGGCAGGATACCATCTTGTGAGCCCCTTCTCTCCCTGAAACACCCTGACAAAGCCCATCTGCCTCCTGTGCGTGCGTGCTTGTGAGGGGCCGTAACTCACTCAGCCCCAAAGTGGGGGGAGACAGTGAGGCCCCTCGAGACTCCCATAACCCACCGACTCATTTCTGGAACATTCCTGAGCTCATACTGCAACTNCCTCTCTCTTTGTCTCTAACTTCATTTTCGGCACACTAAGGTAATCTCGTCACAAGTTTTGCTAAGTCATTATCTCTCATGATTCCACTGAGTTTAACTGTTGTTATAACTTTTGCCAAGCCTCTGTCTTTTGTAGTTCTGATGAGTTTTTAGTAAATTTGTAGTTTTTTTAAACCTCTGGAGTAATTGTCATTACTCCTGATTACCGCACAGAGAATTAAAAATTACCTCTCCCTTACACCCACCGAGTGGGACGGGACAGCCTCCTGTGGCAATCACCTCCAATGCTACTTACTAGTGTTAGACGTATGAGGAGAGGCTGAAGTCCCTTGGTTTGTTCAGCCTGGAGAAGAGGAGACTGAGGGGAGACCTCATGGCAGCCTACAGCTTCCTCATGAGGGGGAGAGAAGGGGCAGGCACTGATCTCCTCCCTCTGGTGACCAGTGATGGAACCTGAGGGAATAGCATGAAGCTGCCACAGGGGAGGGTTAGATTGGAGATCAGGAAAAGGTTCTTCACCGAGAGGGTGGTTGGGCACTGGATCAGGCTCCCCAGGGAAGTGGTCACAGCACCGAGCTTGGCTGAGTTCAGGAAGCATCTGGACAACTCTCTCAGTCATCTGCTCTGACTGGGCTGGTCCTGTGTGGAGCCAGGATTTGGACTCGACGATCCTTATGGGTCCCTTCCAACTCGGGATATCCTATGATTCTATGATTCTATTAAATCTATCTGGTTGATCATTGGAATCGGCATTTTTCCTGAACTTCATGATTTTCTTGTACATACCAAGAACTGAGTTACACACAAGAAAGTTTTTCTGCTGTGTTACAACCAGAGGCCATTGCCCTCTCTGGCTGGACACAGGATTCTTCCAAAGTTAATCTTTCTTTTGTTGATGCACTTGAGTAGAGAACAAGACAGAGGAAAGTTGACAGCATGGTTAAGGGGTGGCCATCCTAGTTTCACAGAGGGCAGCCAGAGGTTCTCATTAGGCTCTAGACTCTACAGGAAAACTTGCAATGAATGGGTGTTCACACCTCAAAGCCTACAATATCTCTGAACAGTTTTAGTTGGTTATTGTTACATTTAGATAATCAGCCAGCGATCCCTCCTGGACAATCAATAAATGAAGATCTGGTTGCATATATTACCAGTACTCACCATATTATGAATCACTTTGAATATAAGTTCTCACTACTTTAATACAGTTTTCATCAGCAGAAATTCTGGCATTAGATATTCTCGCTCTGTTATTTTGCTAAAGACTTCTTGCACATCCTTGATAAAGTAGAGGCAGCCTTTAAAAGAGTCTCAATGGATACCCATGTGATCTTCATACAAAGTGAAAACCAGGTCCACTGGAATCTATGAATGTTTGGAGAAACAGATTGTTGCTTGGCTATGCACTTATTGCTGCTTTTTACCATTAAGAGGGAAAAAATAAAAAAAATTAAGGTTGTAAAGAAGAAACAAAACTTTGCATTTTTAAAGATTGTTTATGTTAGATCAGATTAAGAGCTTCTTTGTATTTGGCATAGTAAAAAGAAACCAAAATGAAAACTTTTATACTAAAATTGTAGGAAAATAAAGATCTCTAGATCCCCACGTTGCACAAAACCCATAGTACTATTGGTTGTTTTGTGAGAGCGCTGTGTTCAGCATAAGACAGTAAATTGCAGTTTACTCACAATTTTCCAATGTGCTTTCATAATGTAACATTTTTCCAAGCAGCTCTACTCCACTGAGCATCCCTGCTTTGGATTATTTGTCCGTTAGGTAACTCATGGACTCCTGCCAGCCCACTGGCTTCCCTGGAACCAGTCGTGTTTGCTAACCCTGAGCCTTTGGTTGTTTATAACCTCTTTAGCTTTGTATTGTTTGGAAATTCAGCATGAAATGACCTCCTATTCTAAATCAGCTAAGCAAACAGGAATAAATTTGACACTTGCCTTGAGAAAAAAACCCAACAACAAAACCACAAGCCAACTACTACACACTACATTGTTATGTAAAAAGTAACAATTATATATGAACCTCAAAATCTTATATTTCTTTTAGGTATTACTTTATAGTGCATGTAGTTCCATTCATCACATTAGGACCATGCTGGGACACAGTGCATTCAGCATAAACAGTGGTATAAAAGCTCAGTCATATTGGTAGTGGTCAAAAGTTACAGAAACAGAACTGAATATTTTTTTAATTAATTTTTTTTTTAAAACGTCAAGAATCTAGCATTCTACTTGCCTTATTGTTTAGCAGTCAGACACATAGGGAAAAAAAATAATCAAATTCACAGTAGATAGGTTGTTATTCTGCAACAGAGCAAAATGCAGAGAAACCTGGGCTGACAGAGACATGCCAGCCCAGAAAAAGGATCTGCTAGGGCTGGCTCTACTCTTTACTGAGCCGGAACTAGAAAATTGCCCTTACAGAAGGCTTTTTATCAAAGTTATGTTGTTTCATCAATATATGCTACATATTTCCAAGCTATACAGCATTACATTGCAGAGCATCAGCAACTATGTTATATTAAATTTTATATAAACATTATCAACTACAGGCCTTCCACAGATAATTTATAGTCTATAACAATAATAAATGCAATAGAAAACACTTCATTCTCTTGTCTTAGTAATACGTAAGTTATTTGAGAGATTTTTTGGACTTTGGGCTTTACTCTTCTCTCTTTTCCTTCATCTGCAAATACCTGTCCTTGCCTTTCCTCATGCCGTGTGTTGGCCACAACATTCATCTTGCCTCTCTCTGCCACAGTTCCTGCTGCCTACATTGCTCATTTCTAATTGTTCTTAATATCAGCGCCTTCATTTCTTGCCTTGCTTCCGCCTGGCAACAGACCCCCACCTTTACCACTGTTGATCTAATTACTTCTTCTAGATTGGCATTTAGCGGAAATATTCATGTCTTTAGCAGGATCGATTAACAGCACACCTCTGAGAGCAGTGCTACTGCTCAAGGGGAGAACAATTAGTAGCTTATATAAATGGACAACTTCTGAAGTGATTAAAGGGATCTGTAAAACTGTCACACTAAGTGAATGCTCTAAAAGGCCTTTGTTCCTTTCCCAAAAAACAAGGCCACAAAAGAAAGTACTGTAGTTTGCAAAACTGACATTGAAATTCAAGAACCGGGCAGATTTCCTACGCTGTGGCGACGATGCATTGTCTAATTCTTCTCTTTTGGCTTGATACTTATTTATAATTTCACAGGAGTAGAATGTCCTTTTCATGATGACTTGGAATGGGACAATTCAGAGGAAATCCCCAAGTGAAACAATGATTCATTGGTGATGATTCAGTCAGGATTTGTCCCCTGAAGCCAGCATTAGCCCAGTGCTGGGCAGATGGCAAGGCCGCTGGTTTGTGTGGTAAAAAGCCAAGCTGCAGTCCTAAATATTTTAAGCAATTAAAGAAGCCAAAACAATTTTTGTAGGAACAAGGATTTTACTGTGCTCCAGCCATGTTTTTCCTTGTCATATTTTAATGTTTTTCCAGGATTTTCAATTCAATAAATCATAGATTTTGGTAAAAGACAAAACTATTAACAGCTTTTTTTTAAGTGGTGGTTTGGTCTAAACTGGGTACGAGCAGATGAAGAGTGTGGTGAAAGTTGACGGCTGAGCTAAATATGTAGGGTTCTCACTTGGGTTCAGGTTCCACTCACTGTAGGAGAAATCCATGGACGAAATAGCAGCAATTTAATACATTAAAGAGGATCTGCATATAGAGACTATAACAGTCAGTCACTGTGACAGGAATCTCCTTAAGTTTAGGTGGCTTTTCCTTCCTCTGACTGAAAATATTTTGTATGCACATGTGTATAGCCAAGAAGAAATTTAAACCAGAAATTTGTAGGTGAATTGCTCAGTTATGCTCCACCCCTCATAAAATAGTGAAAGTTGCGTACGAAGTTTAGCGCAGATCTTGCAAAGCTTTTACCACGCTGCTAAACCATGGGGCTTTCACACATCAGGTTGTATATTCTGCAGTTTCTAGTAGCTCGGACAGAGCTGGAATGAGTGAGTGGGAGCTGTGAGATACCGGTAAATGTCAATGTTAACATTACCCAGTGAGCCAGCTCCTTCTCGTCTGAGCCAGTGCTTGTTCAAGCACAGTCAGCTGATCTATGCTATTGCCATGTACTCATGGTAGGAACAGTGAGATATTTTAAGGCAGAGATAGTTGGAATGGGCAGTCCTTGTACGCAGATGGTTGGGTAAACATTTAGACTGGGTAATAGTGAGCCATATTTTCAAATATCTTTGTAATATCTGTGCTTTAATCTGACAATTTCAGAGAAAAAAGACTCTTAGCAGTAAGAAGCGGAGGCGCCCTCAGGAGAACATTAAATTCCTACCAGTCTTGGCAAACTAGCTGAAGAATAAAATTTAGGGAATAAAATTTTATACCGTAAAATTGATTAAGAATTCTTTTCCGATGGACGTAAGTATCCAGATTCTGCATCCAAGTGACCTGCTAAACGTTGATCAGGAGGTTGCTTCCAAAGGATTTTTACAGATCCTTTGTCATTCCCCACTTCTCATGCTGCTCCCAGCTCCACCCCCTGGGCAGCACAGCCTGATGCTGCTCTTATTTATTCTGGAGGGCTTGAAGTGGAGGCCAAGGTGAATGTGCCATAGGAGCACTGAAGTAACTTGAAACTACTCATGAGCACTTGTCTGGCTCCATGGGAGCCCTAATACAGGTGCAGTTGTCCACAGGCTAATTGCAGTCACGTTTGGGCTGTGAAGAGCTGGCGTAACTTCTCTTCTATACCCCAGTTTCAACAGATGTTGGACTGAGATCCCCGCCCACAACGTAGAGCGTTTTTACTGCATTGCTATCTTGTCTTGTTTGCCACTCCATGTGCCTGGTGCATCTGTTTGTAAATCAAGATGTTAACCTTTATGGTATAAGAATTTTATTTCTATTTTGTGATCATAAGAAACCTAGTGTGGAAACTCCATTTCTTACATGGCTTCACATAATAGCATGACATATGCTCTTAAATATTTGGACTAATTTAATTCCTCTTCTGAGAGCCAGGTCAAGTCTGTGTCATTACAGTTTCCATTTTCATATTTTCTTATAATAGTGCTTTATTTTCTTCAGTGCTAGGATGCAGTTTATGAAATTATGAAGGATTTGCTGGGTTGGTTAGAAGTAAGATAGACAGATGGAGAAAATAAAACAAGATTCGTGGATGGTTGTTTACCTTTCTATTCTAACGCTTGATGTTTTTCTATGAATGTTTTATGTGAAATCATGAAGAAAATAGATAGATGACAGTTTAAAGTGAAATATGCAATGATTTTTAATATAAATATTGAAGACCAGAGAAAAGATTAATACAAAGTAAAATGCAGTCCCAAATCTGATACATCTCCAAGTTCCAAACCCAACTATTTCCCCACACAAATTTTTGCTATTCATTATTTATATGACTGTATCTATCATACAGTAGTATTGTTACCTACCAGAGTATATAACCAGAGCCTGAGATATGTTTATATTCTTCAGGGTATGTCTGCAATGTACTTCAAAGGGATGTCTTCAGTTCATGTAGTCATACTTATGTAGATTTTAAATGGTCTAGGTCAAGCCTGGAGAGTGGTACCAATGACCTGGCTAAATGACAAGGTTAGATACCCTGCCCTGAGCTGCTGTTGGGAAGCTACTGCCAGCATCTGATCTGTGTAGTGTAATGAGAGATAGAGAAATTTTCCTTGCAAAGCACTGAATTGGCTTTCCAAATATCATTTATGCATCATAAACGAGTACATATCTTAAAATCACAAGGCTGCAGATTATAGGAAGTGAAGTCACAGGCTTTATTTGGTTCCCACCCTGGAAGTCCCCTCCACTTTGAAAGTTTCCTGCTTAAAAATTCCCTTCTTGCTAAAAGGGAAACTCGATGTATATTATATGTGCTACAGACTGATATCAACAGCTCCTCGAAAGACAAAGGCTAGAAGGAGAAAAAAAAGCACACAGAAGTGATACACACAGCATTGCTGAATCTTATGCCTGCAGTCTGTGTATGCAGGAAGGGAGTTTAACGATACCCAGAAGAGATTTCTCGAGAATGTTTTATGAATGGAATTTGAGACAAGGACCCCAAGGTATAGCTTTAGTTCTTGTGCACTGAAAAGAAACACAAGTTATCTACCTACAGAACAGACACAGCACAACTGGGGCAAGTTTGTAATTAAAGATCACAAGCCAAAGTTGTATCTCGACCTCCTAAAGATTTATTGGGCTTTCTTGACAAGTTGCAGTTGTGTGACTCTACTTGTACAGATGCATGACTGTCCATGAGCGTGCACACACAGAATTTCCAAAGCGCATCACGGTGTCTGTGGAATGCGGCTCTTATCCCGGCAGTCTCTGCATATTTCCCCAGAGCAGATGTATATCTGCACCTGTTTGCCTTCCCTGCTCATTCCCATCACTGCTTCAAAGGATCTCGTGCTTTGCAAGTGACTGACTGACTGCCATGCAGCCTGTGTCCTCGTGCAACTTCCAGTGAGTGCCATGGCAGAGGCTACCGGATGCTACCTGGCCCGTGGCCAGCTGGGCTTGAGGTGCAAAGGCAGGGCCATGGGCATGGCTGCGTGGGGATGAGCTTCACCGTGATAGGGAGCTTAACTCTCATGGTAACTCATCACCCATCAGCACATTTTGTGATATTTTTGTATTCTCTCTTGTGTTGTTGACTGCTTTCACACATCAGCTATCACCTTCTTGTGTATTTTAACTTGGTTCTCGCAAACAGGAGTTATCCAGGATAAGCACATGCAACCTATGCAGCACAAATTCCAGGTTTCTCATTGCTTGACAGGTAGCCTGATACTTCAGGAGGGAAAGAGCCAGTAAATGTGTTAGCAGAGAGCAAGCCCCAAGGAAATGAAAATACAAGCTGCTAGGTCCACATGATATGATCAACTTGAAGTTGATCAAATGAACTGACTTGACATATTGACTGGTTCCTGGCAAAGTGGTACAATGTGACCCAAAAGCCAGCATACAGCTTCCAGGCAGGACTTTGAGCATCTCCTTGCAATTATAAGGGTGAATTGTAATCTTCTGTATAGGTATGGCTTTTACTTCCTAAATTTAGGAGTTTGGCTTTCATAAGAAATGCCTTTTTAAGAGAACTACCAGGTTTTTTTGTTAAATCATGTCAATGTTGATGGAATTTGATTTTGGAAAAAATCAGACAAAAGCATGTTTTTTAAGTCTATGTCCCTTTTAACTCTTTTTCCATTTAGAGATTTTAAACTTAAAATGTACAAAACTTGACCCACAAAAGAGTTAAGCAAAATACATTTGATTTATGCTTAGATCAAATGACCCATAATGAAACACTTTCAAAATTTCATTTTGTGAAATAGTTCTAAACGATGGCTTTCCAGTCCCAATTTTGATTATTTAGAATATTTCTTTTTAAGGAGATTTATTTCTATGATGAGCTTTAATATTAATTAATTACCTTTTCTTCCTTTGGGGTCCAAGGAGTAGACATATGTGTCTGAGGCAACACCCAGAGAATTTGCTTCTTTACCTGAATTTTTGAGTACCAAGTGATTTTTCTACTACTCTTGTACTGCACGACAAAGTAAAATGAGCCAAACAAACTAAAGAATGTTCTCAGGCTTCAACTTTTCACCAACATACCTGGCATCAACGCTTTGTGTCATTTGGTCCTACTTTAGGAGGACCAATCAGTCAGGGAACTGAGGAGAGCCAGCCGATCACCTCTTCTGCTCATGATCTGTCCCAAGCCAACTCTCAAACTTTCTCCCTTGTGCTCTTTCCCCGTATTGCCTCCCAGCAAACTCCTGGCCTCTGCTCCTATAAGATGCTATAAGAAGGGACTAATAAGGGTGAACCAGGGATTGCAGTGAGGGGGATGACACCTCAAGCAAAACGTATAAAGCATTCGCCAGCTTGACTTTATGATGGTGGGCAGAGGAAGCCTATGCCCCCTAGGGCCTCCTAGCCACCTCCTGCCAACCCAGCAGTTTTGTGGACATGCACTTCCATTTAAAAATCCCTGAATTTTCTTTCAGGATTGTTCCAAAGGTCATGGACCGCTGCCCTGAGCTGAGGTGATGAGAAAAGTGATCTTTCATAAATGGTTAACATGTAGGTGACTGAGCGGTGAGAGAACAGAAGTTATGGAAGATGTGTAAGGCCAAAATTAAAAAAACTTGTTCATAAAAACATGCTCTGACTGAAACCCATGTATGCCATGAAGTAGGCATAAATGCTGTATCATAGCCTATATTCAAGGTACAGCCGCTAGAATACACACACATACGCACAGAGTGTGTGCATATGCATATATGTGCATATCATCAGAAGCTACTTCTCAGTTGTGCCTATCAAAATGGTGTCTGTGGTGGAAGCGAACCATCTGCTTCACAGTACTTCTATTTTTAAGATCTGCAGCATGGCAGTTTAACACATGCAATGTCACTTCAAGCCCTGCTCCCCCAGATGAACTCCAGTATGTCACTGGGTCACCCCATCAGCTCTACATTGTCTCTGTAAACAGAAACCCTATCTCCCTGCAGTCTGAGTCAGCAGCTGTACAGGAGCAGGACCTATCTTTAAGACTTACAGAATGTGTAATTTGATGTCAAAAAACCCACAGGAGGGTATTTGCCACCTGACTCTGGAATGGAGAGCGGCACTTTAGTAGGAGTTTCTACAAGTCTGTCTTCACATACATAAAGAAAACTTCTGTGGCATTTGCTTGACTCTTCCAAGGCTGAGGGAAACCCCTCCACTTTAAACTGTTTTTCTGAGAGTTCTGACTCTGAAATTCTTACCTGCCCGCATGCCATTTTAGAACTGATGTGCTATGTGTTTATCAGTTTTGCATATCTGATATATAATGTGCGTATCATATATGCATGTCATATTTACTTTCAATTTTGGGATTTAGACCTAAGTCCGCTTCAGGTATCAAGGAAATAAATACAGCAATTCAGTTTTGACTGAAAAACCTCTGTGGTGTACAAAAACCTGACAGGAGCATGAGCAGACCTCAAGAAGCATTACAAAACAGCATGTTGACATACAGCTGCTTGCATTCCGCATCCCGTTAGAGCTTCTGCACAGATTTTAGTGCCCTCCTGCTAGCACAGCTTATATGAATTCCCCTCCAGCATCACCATTAAATGAACTCAAGAAATAGCCCACAGATTGTTGTTGACGCTATGGGAGGGCAAAGATGCTTGTGCTGGAAACTGCTATAAGTATTTTCCAGCTGTGGGACACATGATGAGTATACCTGGGTGGACGGATTCCTTCTTCCTGTTGCATTTTGATGGAAAAGATAAGTTTCATGTTGGCTTTCACCACAAAACCCTGATAGAATGGAAATATAGTTAATGAGGTGACACAAATCTCCTGTGTTGTTGCACATTAATCATTAAGGTTGGAAGAGACCCAAAGGATCATCCAGTCCAACTGTCCCACCACCACCTATTAACCACTAAACCATGTCCCTAAGTACCACATCCAACCTTTCCTTAAACACCTGCAGGGACCGTGACTCCACCTCCCTGGGCAACCTGTTCCAGTGCCCGACCACCCTTTCCGAGAAGAAATTTCTCCTCATCTCCAACCTAAACCTCCCCTGGCGCAACTTGCAGCCGTTCCCCCTTGTCCTGTCACTAGTTATCTGCAAGAAGAGGCCGACCCCCAGCTCACCACAACTTCCTTTCAGGTAGTTGTAGAGGGCAATAAGGTCTCCTCTCAGCCTCCTCTTCTCCAGACTAAACAAGCTCAATTCCCTCAGCCGCTCCTCATAAGACCTGTGCTCCAGCCCCTTCACCAGCTTCGTTGCCCTTCTCTGGACACGCTCCAGGGCCTCGATGTCTTTCTTGTGGTGAGGGGCCCAAAACTGGACACAGTACTCGAGGTGCGGCCTCACCAAGGCTGAGTACAGGGGGACAATCACCTCCCTGCTCCTGCTGGCTAC
>VWZZ01004814.1:477271-498378 GCA_013399095.1 Psophia crepitans | reverse complement strand
CCCAATACCAACCCCTGGGGAACACCACTCACGACAGGTCGCCAGTTGGTTCACTCCATTCACCACCACTCTCTGGTCCCAGCCATCCAGCCAGTTTTCAACCCAGCGAAGAGTGTACCTGTCCAGGCCATGGGCTGCCAGCTTCTCCAGGAGAATGCTGTGGGAGACTGTGTCAAAGGCTTTGTTGAAGTCTAGGTAAACTACATCAACAGCCTTTCCCTCATCCACCAGGTGGGTCACCTGGTCATAGAAAGAGATGAGGATGGTCAGGCAGGACTTGCCTTTCACAAACCCATGCTGGATGGGCCTGATCCCCAGGTTGTCATAGACATGGCATGTGATTGTCCTCAAGATGACTTGCTCCATGACCTTCCTTGGCACCGAGGTCAGGCTAACAGGCCTGTAGTTCCCCAGATCCTCCGTATGATCCTTCTTATGGATGGGCGTCACATTAGCAAGCCTCCAGTCATCTGGGACCTCTCCGGTTGACCATGACCGCTGATAGATGATGGAGAGTGGCTTGGCAATCACATCTGCCAGCTCCCTCAGCACCCTCAGGTGGATCCCATCCGGCCCCATGGACTTGTGGCAGTCCAGGTGGAACAGTAGTTACTGACACTGCTCTCTATTCGTAAGAAGGCAGCACAGGTTTATCAGTATTTTTGTCTTTTATTGCTTGAAGGGTTAAAGTCATTTATACCAACAAGTGACTTCTCCAGAAGGAAAACACCACAATACTTTGTCGCAAGTCATGTTGTGTGGGAGACTAGACGAAATGGAATTAGCAATGTTCTCCACATCAACAGCGCACAGCATGATCTTGTTAAAGAATTATACTGCCTCATAATCCTCAAACAAATAACATTATGCTATAATGGATTGTTTTTTAGTTCCTAAGCACAAGATGGTAGGTTTGTTTTTCCTATTAAACCTGATTTTCATTTCAGGCACCAGATAAATGATACATTGATGTATTTACTTACCCTTTCCTTGAAGTTTACAGCTGGGAAGAGGAAACTTATTTTGTGAATCTGTTGGTGTAAACAAAGCTTACCTCCTGATTCATAATTTATTATTTTTTTATTTTCTGCTGCTTTGAATCTAAGTATTGATGGAAGAAGCTGTTTGTTAATCAAATGCAGTTGCCATTCTTGATAGCAAACAACAATGAATTGTTAAATAGACCACTTATTTCATCTTGCTTTCACAAATGGGAAAAAATTATTCTTAAGTCAAAATAATCATGACTAAAAACTCCCCACTTCTTGCTTTTCTTTGCTGAAGCCCTCTGGCCACCAGATTGACTGGGAAAAGTCTTCCCCACCAAAGCTTAGTCCCTTGCCGTACAGAACAGGTCCTTAATATATAATTGATAGTAGTGATGTGAGCATGGTTTCAGGTCAATTAACATTTTAATATAATTTTATTATTTTTTTAATTCTTCTCATTCAATGAAACATTTCCAAATAAATATATCTTTCAAAAATAATGAAATAAAGAATTCTAGTTTTTTTAAAAAGAAACACTTTTAAAGTCAAAATTATTTAACAGATGTTAACATATGCTTCTAAATAATGTTGATCTACTCATCATAGAATAGTTTGGGTTGGAAAGGACCTTAAAGACCATCTAGTCCCAACCCCTCTGCCATGGGCAGGGACACCCTCCACTAGACCAGGTTGTCCAAAGCCCCATCCAACCTGCCCTTGAACACTGCCAGGGAGGGGAAATCACTTGCTAATATATTACTTAGATGTAAAATTAAAAGTCTGAATAATATTATGCCAAGTACTTACAAATCTTTAGACACTTCTGACTCCTGGCTATTAGCCACTAATAACTGCTTTTCTGCATTGGGTTGAGAAGGGAGTAATCTCCCAGCAAATTAAAAAGCCTTAAAGGCAAATACAAATACATAAGAGTTCATTCTATTCCTGAATTTCCTGGGCTTATCCTATCTTGTTGTCATACTCCCCCAGTTCGTTTTGCCCTGACACTATTTTCTGCCAAATTAATAAATAAACAAATAAATAAATAAAATCTAAAAAAATATTATGCAGTAGAAAGGATCCTGTCATGCTCATTTTTCTTTTTGTTGTCATGCTTTCTTTATGGTAGCTCAGTAAAACATGACTTCCCCAAACACTGTCATCAGCAGCTAGCCTGGAGCAAAGCTCAGTCTCAAAAAAACATTAAACATAAGAAAAAACAAGAGTATGTCCACAAAATTTGAAAGATGGTTATATCTTCCATGATGGATCCTACTTTGATATTTTTAGTGGATTACAATATGTGCACCAAGGGCATGTCACATCATTTTCTATTGCTTGTATTTTTCCACCCAGTGTCAAGGTAGTATAGTCCATTACAACAGACTATACTATTATTCTTTCCTGAGAAGTTTATAAAGACAATGGCCCATTGTGACCAGGAAAGACCATTGTACTTCAAGTAACACCAAGGCGCTGTTGAATTTATCTCTTCTTAGTCCTCTGTTGAAGACTATAAAATTTGCTGGAGATTAAAGTATAGAATTATGGATGTTTTCCAGAAGGTGCAGATGACCATGAAGGCAGAAGAGCTTGTGTTTACACCTGCTCATCAACACACACCTGGTAAAAAAGACCAGTCTCTGAATTTGACCATATTTCTCTTTTTCCTTGGGGGAAAAAAAAAGAAAGAATCTCCCTCAAGCTTTCAAATGGATCAGGTAGACGATGACTCTAAGTACTCTGGATTAATCCACTATTTTGCAGGCTCAACTCTGTCCTTGAGTAAGCAGAGTGTAGAGCCTCCTCCTCACTTCCGTATCTAAAGCATATCTGTTTCATGGCTGAGCAGGTCGGGCAACATGGTGGGGGGAGGACTGCCCCGTATGACACTGCCACAATCCAGTACTAGGAGACCAAGAAGGGGTGGATGATATAAACATAACAGACACATGTCTCACGGAATTTCTTGCAATATACTTACCTAAACACCCTAAGCATTTCTGGAACATTGGGATGCTATAAATAGATCAGTAACAAACTATCAGGAGGGACAATTTTTTTGCAACAAAAGCAGTGGAGGTAAAGGAAGTAAGGGAAAGACAGCTAAAAGAAGAACCCAACAAAAGCTCCAAATAAAATGAAGGGGATATTTGTGGAGGAGAAATACGTAGCCCTCACTATAAGAGACCAAAACCTGTCATTCTAGGTGCTCACAGGAGCTGGAAGAATACATTCATTGTGAAGCTGTGAATTTCCCTACTGAAGGGGAAACTCCAGTTAGAACAGATACAGCTTCTCAATCCACATGTTCCCTCCCCTACCCCCTGGGGTTTTGGCTTGCAGGTAGGGGAATACACCCATTATCTTCTGTCAGGCTGTCACCTGCATACTCACTTCTAAGTGGCTGCTAGATGTCAGCAATGCTTAGAGCAGCATGAAGATTGGTGAAACCAAAGCCATCATAGAGCTGCGGTACTGTCCTAGTGTTTCTTCCTACTGTCTCTAGTGACAGTTTCCTAGTGTTCTCTGCAAGGTTAGACCTGATGAAATACCTGATTGCACTGACCTTGGATACTAAGGCAACTAGTATTTTAGTAGTCAGGCTGAGAAGATGACCCAGACCCAGTTAAGAGCACCAAAGTTCTAGATTGAATGCAGAAGTCAAGGTAGGCACCTCAGAATAAAGTTCAGTCTAAGGTGGGATTTGCTTAGAGCTAGCAAACAGAGGAAGCTGATCTCTTCTCAGAAACTGAGCTCCTCATTTGGAGATGCAGGAAGTCATCTCTGTCTCTTCCTATCACATCCTTTCTAGAGAGTACACCTAAGGACAGCTGTTCTTTCTAAGAACCAGGCAGGAATTTCTCTTATAAAAACATGTAGCTGATGGACACAGTGCTCTTTTTCAAGTGACAATTTCAAGGTGGGAGCACTCATTCAGGACTGGGAGACACCAGTCAGGTCCAGATTGCAAATCAAAGCAGGGCATTGGACTGTTATTTGTCTCTGAGATCAACTTGCACAGACTGATCATGTCCACATAACATACTACTTGGCTCTGCATCTTTGGCCAGAAATGGCATCCCTAAACGGAATCTTTTCTTTTGAAGTTCATTTTTTCCCAGTGGAAGTGTCTAAATAAATAGTGATGCAACCCATCAGAGCGTGAGTCTTTGTAGCATGAGACTGAGGATGTGGGCAAATGCAGTCTTGTCTAAACTGCTTAGAAGGTGAGTTAGGCTATGCTCACCTATTGTTTTGTGTGACCATTTGGCTATTTGTTTTGTGTGACAGTATGAGCCCAGCTTGGTATCTAGGTCTTGCTACATTTCATTTCTCCCAGGACAATCACAACCGTGAACAAAAGCTGACAAAAGATAGTCTCCACCTCTCACGTGGGAATGTAGGACTTGGTGAGAGTTAAGAGTGCAAGGCTGGCTGGATCTAAGCATCCACACTGGAGGAAGGGTACCTGGGGTCCCTGTCCCTCCATGCGGGCTCACAAACCTTATGGTGAACTGCCCTGGGTGAAACGCAGAACTGCACGACCAGCTCCCTGCCTGCCTGAGGAAAGAATTGGGCTTACATCCACTGATGAATCTCCAATCACTTGGCAGACTTTTAGAAAAGAGAAATAAGGAACCTGTCCATGTGTGTGTGCATGAGCATGCCTGCGTGTTGCGGGGGACTATCGCAACACCCACTCTTTTGAAGAGATGCTGCTTACAGGTGTATTTTCTGAGGAGCTTAATCCTGTCAATAGGGATATGTTTGAAGCCCATTTACTCAGTTTACATCCCCCACTCCCCTGAGAATTTAGGCAAAGTAATGATCCTGGAGGTCTCCTGACCGGAATGGTTCTGTGATTGTATGACTAGTAGTTACATTCCATCAGAGCTTTAGTGACTGAGCTGCTCTGACTGGGACAATCTGTACATGCACAGAGAGGAGCCTTTGGCATCCAAGGAGTTTTAAAGTCAAATGTGGATGCTTGTACGGAACAAAAGTCATCTAGGGTAAGAAGGTGAATTATTTTTAAGTTATTTTTGCCCTCAGTTTAATCTCTGATCTGTTCCATGTCTTTTATTAGATGTATTTCTGACTTACCCTGACTTCTGCATGTTGGTACTGAAACAGAGTAGCCTTGGGTTTGAAAACCATGGAAGAGGAAAATTACTTTCCCCGCTGATCAGGTATAGAACCTGGAACTGATTTTTTTTTCAGTTATAGGCTCTAATTAATACCTACTGCACCCCTTCTGGGAGTGGTGTGGTTTAGGATCATTAGAAGACTAATGTTTGAATATGGACCCCTCTGACTCCTTTCCTCTGTGGATTAATTCTGTTATGTCAATGTTTATGTTATAATCTCGGGAATCTCTGTATTTGTGTTTGGGAACTTATCCAGAGTTTCATTGTCTGGGAGAAAATATTCTGTTTTGTGTATGTAAGAGTTTTTCAGGTCATTCAGAAAAGAAGTAGGTCAAATTTTATATACTCAAATTTTGATCTGAGGGATGGGAAAACAAAAATAAAAAGGCATCACATTACTTCATGCTTATGCTTTGAGATTTTTTTTCTACTAGAGTTACTCTGAGGACACTCACACAAATCTGTATACACAGATACCAGGGCAGTGACTAATAAACAAGCTCAGTTATGTGAAATGGGGCACGTCATGTCCATTAACAGCTGTATGTTCCAAGTATTCAGTTATTCTCACTTCCCTTTGTTTGCCTTGGAACCTTGGTAAGGTGGGGACAGTAAAAAGCAGAAGAACAAGTTTGCCATATATTCGGCTGATATAGCGTGGAGCTCCTATCTGCACACAGAATATGCTCTCATTACTACTTCTTATCGGTCCTAGGTCAAACAGTGTATCTGCAGTCATTTTTTAAAATGGTCAATTATAGTTTTAATTAAATTAATTTAAAGCTTTAATGACAAACGGTGTAGCTGAAGCCCTTCAGATCCTTTTTGCTTTGTGAGTTACAGCTTCTGAAATAGGATTGCCCAGTGACACCATTTCTAGGTAAGTTTTTTAGCAATAGCATCCTGGACCTTTAACTGCCAGGTGTCCGTAGAATAGCTCTTCTCTGGGGAGCTGAAAGGAATGCAAAGGGAAGCATTAACTGGCTTGGCTGGCAGCCTAACCTGCAGTGGCTTCGCCTGTACTGTGGGAAAACTTACTGCAGTGTCACAGCCCTGCTACTATCAATTAGTGTCAATATGCACAAAGAACACCAGATATAAGGCCAATGTTCTGGAAATATAACAAGCAAAATGATGTTTTGCAACAAAGCTGAACTTCCACTTTGTATGTGAAAGAGGATCCGGGAAAGGGAAAACAAAAGCAGATTAGTCATACATCTAAATTTAGGGTTTTTTCCATATATGCTACTGTTTCAGATAGGTCATGGAAACTAATGAAGTCAGTGTTATGAGACGAAAGGAATCCCATGGTGACCTTACACGAACTCATGAAAGCCTGATAGGAGGATTTGGCAGAGAATGTGGAAGACCTTTTTTTATCATCCCATGGCTCCTTTTAACAGCAGCTCCTATCACGCTGTCAGCTGAGCAAGTAAAATTGGCCCACTTCTCAGGCCTTTCCCCCAGTATGTCCTAATATCAGAGAGCTGACTTGATTTTCTGACCCTACTTAAAGGCTGGACATGATTGTGCCCAGAGGAAAAGGGAATCTGTTGACCAGGAGAAGTGTTGTCCCACAGGCAGCTTACAGACCTCCTTCTCAAAGAAGGACCTTCTTCTCTTTGCTAGGACCTTCTTCTCTTTGCTAGTCACTCTGGTCAAAGTTTAGAAATGAGGACTGGTAACCATTGGTTATTCATTTCTATTTGTAAACTCTGCTCTGCATTTCTCTGCGCTGTGCAGTTCTGCGCTGGGCCAGTAAAAGAAGTAAATGTAACAGCCTACAGGAACTGAACCTCATGACATGCAGCTACTCTAATTTACGTGTTTGACACTGCTGCCTGCCTCCCATGGGTAACAGGGACAACACCGATGTACCCTTACTGTCAGTGTGTACTTGCCAAGACCAGAACAGAGCTTGCAAATTGGAGCACAGTTTGGTTAATATGGTTAATAGTCGTTGCGATCAATTTTGTAGCATCTAAATTCATCAATGTGACTGTAACAGCTGAAGCTTTGCTTAAAATCTGTCCCAGGCTATCGCTATTTGTGGGTCTCTTGCCCTGGTGTACTGCTATATATATGTGCTTACATTGCTTTAATTCATGTATTTATTAGGAAATAACCTTGCTATGTGATTTTAATGGTTTCTGGAAATGAATTTTTGCCCTATCTAAGGACATATTGCTCAGGTGTTCAGTGTGTATAAATCAGAATCAGTATATTATTAATCATAATTTTGTAGGCCTGCTTGGAAAATGATAGTGTTGATATAGCAAATTTTATTATTGTGTTTCTGTGCATTATTCTAGGTTATACACAGTTCAGAGAACATATGCTGTGCTTTCCCCCTCTTAGAAAGGGCATGACATTTGCTAGTGGTAGAAATAATGCAGTATTATGCACAGTTACCTGAGCCAGCTCTAAACAACCCATCTAAAATACTGGGAGCAACCCAAGTTAGTACAGAGTTCTGATGAGGTTAAAACTATGGCTCATAAAACTGCTGGCACCTGAGTGGATTCATTTAGAGTCATCATCAGCATCACCATATAACGCTGCATTGCACCATCTAGACAAACTTTGAGGGCCAGAGATTCTAGTCATTACTGGGCAGCAAACATAGGGGTTTTGAGAACCTAGAATTTGAGGTTAGGTCTTTGGCTACATGTCCAAAACCAGTGTGATAGACCCTGATGAATAGCTAGGCTGCATGATGTGCTGGTGGTGTAAACTGGTGAGGACCCTTTCCAAAGGTGGTGAAGATATTGGTTTTGGTACATCTACCCTGGAAAGCAGTAAAAGAAACCCTGGATGGCTCAGACAGAATTCCTTCTGATGACACCAGTTTCAATTCCCTTTGAAACTCTCAGTCTCTTCAGTTTACTAGTATCTTTGGCACAAAACTTGCCCTTGAACAGTGATTACGCAAGAGCAAGACTGAAAGAGCAGTTTGGAAAAGTCACCCTCTAGTAAGACCTAAATATCTTTTATACAAGTATTCTCCTAATCTGAATATAGCCATAGTGATTGCCTATAAACAGCAGCTCTTTTTCTTTCAGGTATTCTACTATGTAAAGAGAATAGATATAATGAAATGGGAAAGATTTTTACTCAAGATGACCGTGAAAAAAAGTAAAAATAATGTATTTCAAGGAACAAAAAAAGAAGTACTGACTGACTTACTCAAACTTCTTTTTTCATGATTCCACTACATGGTAAAACACCTTCATGCCTCCATGGTACATTTCAAGTAGTGTTTGGTCTTCAATTCCCAGCTTTTAGCACCTGAAATGTAGACCAAAATACTTGCTTGTCTGTCTGCTTACATAGCCTTTAAAATACTTTTTTTTCTAAAAAGATGACCTGATCTTCTCTAGATTTTGTCAGTACTCCTTCCAATACACCATTAGGTTTCACAAAAAAGCAATACAAAGCCACCACCTCAAACTGTCAAATGGTATCCTGTGTACTCACAGGTTTGTGTGTGTCCACAACTGGTGTATCCTGTGGAATAAACTCTGTCCATGCTTCTGGAAAGAAAGCTGAGTTTGTTTAAAATAAGATTTTCTTAATCTTATAAGTCAGTACAAATTTGAAACCTAATGTGTATCTTTCTGTAACACGGCTTTTTATTTTTAAGAAACAGACAGAATTCCAGCACCATTATTTCCCCTGCAGTGGAGATGGGGAAAAAAATATTAACTCTCCCGGAGTTAATAAATGAAATATGTTCCCCAGTAAAGTGAGTTCCAGCCTATGTGGGACTTCAGACTTGTCAACATGAAGGTGAATGAAGGGTCCGCCTAAATAGTCTCATAGCACAGCTATTTGGGTTGGCTTTTGCTTTCTTATTTTTTAAGAAATGTAAGAACAAAGGGTTTACTGTAGGCAAAACAATAATAGATAATATGCAGTGGAGTACTCCACAGATGTAACATTTAAACAGATTGGTGATCATATTATTTTCCTTACTGCAGTGGGTTTATATCAGGCAAACCTATTCTGCCAGTATGTGCTCTATTGTTAAATATTTATGTAAAATATTAATAAATATTTTTGAGTGTTATTTAAACTCATTTATTATTTAAAATTCCCTCCTGCCCAAATTGGAGGTCTGAATATCCTGCTTTGTATAGCTCTTTTGCCTGTCTCACACTGGTCCATGGAACATGACTGGACAGCTAGAAGATGTAGATGAAGTCTTGGATTCAGCATCACAACAGCCTACATAACCAGGCCAGAATAGTTCTAGTCGTAACTAACATAATTGAGCTAGAAAACACCTCAAAAGTTCACTCAGTCTGTCTCCCTGCCCGAGAGAGGATCAGCTCTACCTGTGGTACTCCTGACAGTTCGTCTAATGTATTCTGTAAGAACTTAAAAAACTGGAGATTTCATGATCACCCCACACAATCTATTTCACTGTTTCACTACTTTCATTGTTAGGAAGCTCTTCTTGACATCTTACATGACGTTCCCTTGTTGAAATTTAAAACCACTGAGTTTGGTCATAACAGCATGCACGTGGAACATGTTGTCTGGGCTAGCAGACTTTAAAGTATTTGAATCTAGTGAGATTTTTTTCTCTCTTCCCTTATCCAGGCTAAATTGCCCTAGGTCTTTAATTTTTTCATCCTATGCCATGTTTTCTAATTAATTATTCATTCTTGTGGCTCTCCTGATGGCTTTCAGTTGTTCCACCCCTCTCTTGAAATGCTTTGTCCAGTGCTGGACAGAAACCTCCAAGCAAGACCTACTAACCTTCCCCCGCCTTAGAGATCACACTCCTGTTCATGTGGTTTGTTTTCCTACAGCATGACTGCTGATTCAAGTTCAAGTGGTAACTCAGCACAATTTCTACAACTCCTCGTAAAGAATTACTTATTTACCCCTTCCTGCCTTAGCTAGATTACGCCCTCCAACAGTATGACCTTGGTCTTTTTCTTACAGGGATGACATTTTTTTTCCAGGTCATTTCTTCAAATAACCAAAATTATTTTCAATTCGGGTCCTATCTTCAAAAGTGCTTTCAGGCCTTTCCAATCTGATTCTATCTGAAGATCTAATGAACTTTTATTTATTAAACTTTTTAATTTACTAAATTTTTTAATTTACTAAACTTTTTAATTTACTAAACTTTAAAAAAAACTTTAGTGTATTAATAACCTTTTTATCATTCAGGCTTTTTTTGTGAAAAAGTATCAGGCCCAAGCCACACATCTGATAAGCTTCACAAAATACATCCTTACATTTAAAGGTTAACATGAAGATGAGAGAACAATCTGTGAATATTTATAAATTGAGCCAATTTACTTCTCTCCATCCTGAAACAAGAGGACAACCAGAAATCGGGTTATGATTCAGGTGCAACTTGGATTTTTATGTTCTTCTGAGTCAGTGCCATCAGCTGCTGTGCTAGACATGTGCTGGAGTCCAGTGCAAGTCTTTTCATGGAAAGGGCACATAGTATGCATTGGGATATTAAGTAGACCTTGTGATATGGTGACAAGGAACATAAAGAAATCACCATTAGAAAATGAAAGAACATGTGGGATATCACAGGACTCCTTCAGCATGTGTAAGGGGAAGTTTTCTAAATGAAATTTGGAGCAACCCTGACTTGCCAACTGGGATTAAAATAAGACTATATACTGAAAGTTGGACAGACGTCAGAGACGACAGGGAAATCAGAACGACCTGAAAGTGAGCTGTGATGGGGATCATGGTGTTCTCTTCCACAAGGCAAAAGCAAAGAAGGATTCATTTAGTTTTAGCCTAAGGAAGAAAACAGTGAACATATATCTGAACAGTGGAACTTTACAGAAAACTGGACAGAAAGAAATCACAGTTTGGTAGGGAGACTGGAAAGATGCCTTTATGGAAAAAATAGCAATGACAGATACCAAGGTTCAAGGAGTCATTATCCAGTGAAATGGTTTACCTGCATAAAATTATTTACTTTGTGAATAAAAAAGAAAAGAAGTAGTAGTAAGCAGTTGTTTAATCCTTCTGAAATTTGATCCAGACCCATGGAAATCAAAGGAAAAACTATACTGACTTCATGTGGTTTGGAGTAAACCCCTTTGAGTGTGCCATCGAAACCTTAGAGGAGAAATTAAGCCCTGGTGTAATTTTATTAAAGTAAATTGAATTTATCCTGAGGGTCTGTTATATCAAATATACATTCATTCTTTCATTTACTTGTTCTTCCTTTCATTCATTTGAATGAGATTTCAGTGTGTTGTAAATAGTGTGCTTACTGGAAAAAGACAGGAAACGTGCACTGTGCAAAAGAATATTAGCTAACAAAAAATACAGTTTCAAAAACTATTTGTTCCAGCACATATTTTTAAATACCTTTCCTAATTATGAAACTTCCAAAAAATAAAAAAAGCCGCAAAAAAATCCCCCGTACACCATCAGGGGGACACTCCTCATATTCCATTAGATTTGTGGTTCCTATCTGATGAAAACAGCACTGAGCTGGAACAAACAATGCGTCAAGGATGATTATGTAACATGAGATGAAGAAATATTTCTCAACCCAGTGCCAGGAAAGCTACAGGCAATTCTGGAAGTCACATGCTTTCTGGTGCGATTTTTTTTGCATTTCTGTTTTTGTATCTTGTACAAAAGGGTAGCCCTACTTCGGAAGTCAAGTTGCAGGAGGAAACGGCCAATAGAGAGGATCTTTTCTGTGTTTGTGAATTCCGGTTGAACCACAATGAGCACATTCTTCCTTCTCTCTTTTGTGTGTGTGTTTGGAGTTTTGTTCTTGTAGTAGTGAAAGTTAAACGGATAGAAAGCGATCAATGGGGACATTGTTGAACTGACCTCTGGTGACCATCTGAAAACAAACGAGGGCCATAGATGGACACTGCCCTAGCTACCCATATCTGTAGTGTATGACATCTATTTTCAGATTAATTATTGTATACTGGATTCGATACTGTTATGTTTTGCTCATAGTGTCATTAAAGACTAAATGCCAGTGGGAGACTAAACACTGGATCCTAAGAAAACAGCAGATAAATGTCTGGGGAAAAAAAGCAAAACAAAACAAAACAAACAAGAGTTTTTGCATAGTAGCATACGATATGCCTGAAAAGCAGTGATAAAATGATAATAAGAGCTATGAAAAATTGAAGTACAATTCAGAACAGATTGCTGTGAATATTGTGCCAGTTTCAGCTGTCCCAGGCTGGCAACAATGCGTCTGCATGAGGAAGGTAGGGGCTGGACAAGTGCGAAACCTCCGTGCAGAATTCAGTCAGTCCATGGATGGGTTGGTTGCACAAGGCTGGAAGAACTGTCACACTAACCCCATAATCTGGAGCTAGTCCCAAGCTTCAGCTGTGTAGGATATTGTTGCAGTATGGAGTAAAAACTATGAAAATTGCTTCTAAAATTAGGACCCTTTTATGCTAGGATGCATCCACTAACTTTTACTTTTTGCACAAGTGTCACTAACTTCAGTCTATGAAAGGCTTAAGTTGCCTCAAAATATTGTCATATGCCATTTGAGACATTTAGCTAGGCAGTGACAACTGGATGTGACATAGGACTGATGAGAGACAATGTTCTTCCAAAAAAGATAGCCTGATGCAAGAGGAACACCACTGTGTGCTTGTGCTCTGGTAGCTGAATCATACCCTAAGCACAGAATTCAGGTCACAAAGGAAAACACCTGTATTTAGCTATCTATACATGTAAGGTGTCAACTGGACACCTAAGTTTGGTTAATCACTCTTAAATTTCCATTGACAGTAGTGACCCAATCTCATAATTTAAATACATATTTAATGTCTGCACAACTCAATTTTGGTATCTTGAATTTGAGGGCTAAATCCTACCTCAAGTTCATATCCTGCTAGTATTTATCATGTTAGAATATAGCTTAGCCACCAAAATATCAAATTCCTGTAGAAGTGGCTAACTATTGTGTTGAAACCAGAGTTATAGTGAGAGAAGACTTTGGGACAATAATTGAAAAACGCTTATTTTTATCTATTTCTCTCTTGGGAACTACTTAGATGCTACAAAATAGACACTAATTATTAAGTGTCAGAGAGCTATTTCAAATTTGCGCCTTAACCCAGATTCATTTCCCAAACAACTAAATAAGATTAATTCGTTGGAGGATTGTATTTTGTGTTGTGGAAGTGAAAAAAAAAAAAAAAGTCTAATCATATGAATCACTGGCAGTATCTACCAAAAGCCTTTACTCACTCCTGAGGGTAAATTAGGGGAGATCAGGAGAAATAAAGACCACTAAGGGACAGGCAGAGGAGGAGCTTCTGGTCTCTTGAATCAGGAATCTGCTATGAGTACTATATTAGTAGTTTTTTCTCCTTATTTTCCATAATATCACCTTATCTTCTCAGAAAAGGAGAGAGAGCATGACAGAGAAACAACCTCCCCTTCTCCCATGCACAGGAGAAAAAAAAAGTAAAAAGGAAAAAAGGTGGAGCTATTTTTTTAGAGAACATCTTTCCTTTCATTGTTCTATGTTCTTTTCTATGGAATGACCCTGGATGGGGAAAACAAAACACAAGACTAAAATGATCCTTTTATTCTCTTCTATTGAACTCTAAACCAGATGGTGTTTTGATTCAGGTTATAATCTGTATAAGGAGCAGTAAGATTTTTATAGAAAATCCCAGGTAGTTTCCTCACAGTTTTGCTTCTTCCTCTTTTTGTTAACTGTCCTTTACTAATCATTAATGAGCAAACTGGTATCAAGAGAGATATGCATTGTCTTTTATCACTTTAAATTTAAATATACGCCCCCACAGCCTGGCTCCAATCCCACAAACTATCCAAAAGACATGATTCAAATATAATATGTGCCTTTCTATTTTGCAAACCCTTCAAACAGCTTCTATGTTTCTTTTTTTTCTTTCTTCCACAGCTGATGATCCCGTGGCGCAGGGAAGGATGGACACCACACAGAGGCTTTCTTAACTTTCACAGACATCTTGCATGCATCTGAAAACGCCAACAAAAAGAATAATTGAAAAAATTGCCAGAAGGATGTGTTAACTGTTCTTGATTGAAGAAGGGGTTAAGCTATTTTTTTTTATCTAAATCTGAGCATATTTGTGTTTGAGGACTTCAAGGCTACAAGCATTGTCGTGAAAATAAGACAAAACAGGTCAGATTCTTCTCTCAGTTATAGTGTTATACAGGACATCTGTACTGAACGCAGTAGATTTACAGGCAGATGTAAACTGAGATAGAATCTCCACCATAGAATATTAAAATTCTAGACTGTTCTTATATGTTTTATAAGAACATATTCTAATATGTTCTTAGCATATTTTGAGTGCCTATGCATATTAGCAAATAAAATATTTTTTAATGTTTTCTTTTAATATCAATTTTAAATGTAGTGTTTGGTGCTTGGTATAATAAACTAAGTGCCAGCAATGAAAAGTACTCATACTTCCCTAATAGGAATAATGCCTCTAGAATGTCTTCAGAAATAATGTCTTCTTTTCTGGAGCCCTGTGGAGGTTTGGCCAGCAATGAACTGCTTTTCTGGGAAGAAAAAAGAACAGAGAGGAAGCATAGCCTAAATTTGCGCTGTACATTTGCTGCTATTTGAACCTTTCAAGCTCATTCAGATCGGTAGCATCCCTAAAAGGCATGCTCTCACATACCGAGCACTCTCAGAGTGCGACCACACTATACTCTGAGCACAGGATATACCCTTGTGGTTTCTGGGGCTCAAAATTAAAGGTGATTTTTAAAAAGAAGTTAATGACCATCAGTTTTCCTCCTGCTTCACCCCATATTCAGATGATTCCAAACACTCTAAGTAGATATTAGGATGTATTACCCTGTGTCTTCAGGAAAATCTAGTGAGAGGAACAAACAGACAGTAAAGGAAAACATTATTGTTATTTATGTGCTGACATGGAGTCCAGTTCAGTCCTGTTCTAGAGATTTTATATACCCTGGGGGAAAAAGTCTCATTTTCCATTCTCAATAGTTCAGGCTGACCAAAGTGAGAAATCCCCATTTCACAGAGAGGAAACAAAGCATTTGCTGAAGAAACTCTTCACTGAAGCAGCGATTAAGTGCAGACTGCCATCCCTACACGAGGTAGAAGACCTCAGCAAGAGTTATATTCCAACTAGAAAGGCACCTCCTGCATAGTGACAATGAGCATGAACTGATATCTCCTCTGAAGACAAATACGTGACCTTGTTGCTTATTTTCTTAACGATGGCAATAGGGACTTTCTCTGTAGAAACTGCAGGATGTGTCAGGTACAAGATATATATGATTTAATCTACTGTGCCTTTGCCTATGTATTTGCTTTCCGCATACTAATTTATCTTTCTCAGAGAGAGAGTATTCCAGACTTGCAGCAGGTTAACAAAGTTCTCCTGTACGGCTTTTATTTAATGTACAACACAGACAAGTGTTTCCTCTCCTGGCCCAAATACGGAATTCCCCCAGAACTACCCTGGCCTAAAGCCCAGGATGAACAAAATTCAAATGAAAGTCAATAAACATAATGATTTCATCTCTGTAATTTCCTGAGTCCTAGGAACGGTCTGTATTTTCTGAAAGGTCACTTAGATTTGAGGTTTCGGGATCAAATACTCTTCAGTGCTTGTTACCTAGTGGAATTTCCAACCTAGTTTCAGGTTCCCAGGTGAGTGCGGAGAATTCAACACCTGAAAAGCTAGTGATCTGGGAAAAGTTTTGGTTGTAACCATTATTTGAATACTGTGTTTGCCTCACTCTCACAGTGGGGAAATGGTGCATCACAACTTTTCATTACATCTTCCATATGTAGATGAATAAAGAACATAAATGCATTTGCAGTGACAAAAGTTACCTTGTATGCCTGGAATTTTACTCTAATGCCTACTTTTATTTGCTCACAATTCTAATAAATTGGTGGGAAAGTTTATTTTCTATATTATAATCGAGTGTACATCTCTGAGTTCTTGTGAGTTTTAAATTCTAGGTGTCATCCTCAAGCGATCATATTTTACGTGAAAAAAACAAAATTCCAATATGATTTGGATTTTTTTTGTTACTTAAACATGCCAATATATCAAAATCAGAGAGGGATTGAAAGCTCTCTTTTCCAACTCCTCTATTGATCATCCAGAAGCAGATAAAATGGAATTCAGGCTTCTCCCTAAGGAAGTACAGATGCATTTAAAGTCTCTCACTCCAGCTAATAGTTTGTTATGCCAGAATGAAATCAGAAAACCAACTGAATTTATTTGCCCTTTCAAGGACATGTTCCTGCACACAGCACGATCTGTGACCTGTAGTAAATCAAGCATGCATAACTATGAACTAACTTACCACTTCTGTATGCTGCCTTCCTCCAATTAAACAGAAGTATGGTTTATCTCAGTAAGGATTGCCCATCAACCAGCAGTTGCTATCCTTTTTCTTCTAGCTAGAAACTCCCCCTGCCACCAATGCTCATGGACAGTAAATTATATTACTGCTTTTTCCCATGTAAAATACATTTTTGCATTATTTTCTCCTTAGCTATTTTTTTCCTGGTTAATCTTCCTATTTTACTGCCTTTCCTATGAAACAGAAAGTACATACTGGCCACTGACTGCAGCAGATCTGGAGACCAGACTAGAAACAATGAATAAGGAATAATTAGGATAAAAGGTCCTGATCTGCTTCCACCTTGATTTTGCACCAGTGAGAACTAACACTGTAAGAAGGAGTCAGGAGTCCAGAAGGGGAGGGAAGGGAGTGAATGTGTTATTAAAGAGAGCTTTGATGCTTGCATATATGGAGCAAAATTGTATTTGTGCAGATGCCTGTGTTTTTTACCATTTTCTGCTTGTTAAGTGCACTACCTTCTAACATGAACATTCGTTTAATATTCCTTCATTCTCTATAGACTTGAACAACGATACACTGCACTTCAAACCTCCAAAGCATGTCACAAACAGTATTCTGCAACTTCGGAAGAGAATGGGGAAAAAAAAGAGAAAACTGCATCTAAAAGTTGATGAGGAGAGGAATTTGGGAAAAGAAAAATAAAGAGAAGCTCAGGCACATTCTTCACAAGTACTGTTTGCATGTTTGAAGGCTGTTACAGTCAAAATAGGACATTAAAATCTTGTTCTTATTTATATAGTACTGGAATGTATGAACTCTGAATGTGTTAGTTCAAGGCCAGCAAAGCTCTCAGTGGTTTATGTTTTAATTTGATTTATGTATACAAGAAAAAGTTTATTTCTTCTATGAAAACAGGTGAGAGGTTTCTCAGAGGGTTTCCTATGACCAGGGCCCTCTAGGCCACCATGGCATCATCTGTAAACGCCTATACTGTGGATGCCTGCTTTAGTGACCCACAATGTGTGCTTTTGCATGAGCAGTTTTGTAAAAATGAAACATATGCTGGGATTCGAAGGCAGCTATAAAAATTTCTCTGAAAAAAGTGGAGAAGGACAGTGGAATCCAGTGGATGGATGGGAACACACACAATGATAATATAACAAACAATAACAAACAAGATGGGATGGACTTCACCCAGCTGAATTTCCTCCTCAACACCTATGAAAAGAGAGACATTTTTTACAACTTTTAGTAGTCCTGCTGCGTGAGACAAGGAGTTCTGACTTTGGCAGTGCCAGAGCCCAGATTAAAGGGCTCTCTTTTTTCTCCATCTCCCATCCCACTGCAACAGTGGCAGCAGCAATTCAGAGCTTTGCCAGGCTGCTTCTCTTTTCTGCTCTCCTTCATGCAAGCAAAGCTATTATTACTTTCTAAGGATCGTGCGTGAGAAAGAGATGTGCCCACCTCTCACACTGGTCCAGGGCTCTGAGCTGCTTGTGCACGTTACCTGGGCTTGCTTGGTGCCTGAGTAGCCCTTAGGAAAAGCAGAGGCATCAGAAGACTGTCCCTGCAGCTGCAGGTTGCCAGCTAGGTTATGCGGAACAGGGTAAAATTTGTCTTAATGCAGGGGAACGTTGCACGCCTAAACAGAGCTGCAAGACCAGAGAAGTGAAAAACAGACACGAGGTGAGGTATTACGGCAAATGCTGGAAAGTTTTGGCTCATCTCCAGAGACATGAACCTTAGAAAGGTTTGGCAGTGTGGAGAAAAGAGGAGAGATGCCTTCCCCTTTTCACTTTCTCCAGCAGTAGAGGGTTGAGAGAGATTTAGGGTCAGGAGATGAGCTGGTGAAAGGGGAAAAGTTATTCCTTCAAACTCATCTCTACAGCTGGGATCAGGCTCAAAAGCTGTGAGAGTCCTTGTTTTTCTAGGTCTCGTCATCTTGCTGGCAGGTGAAGGGCAACCAGAGCTGCCACGTGTCACAAATAACACATGGCACCTGAGCATCTGTCATGCCTCCTCAGATCCCAGGTAGAAGGTCACTCTCTGCACTCACGGGGAGCACTATTTGTCTCACAGGAACGTGCTGCAGGCCGAAAGTCAAGCAATCACAGGCTCCAGACTCAGTTGGCTGTTGTTAATAATTCCTTGTAGTTCACAACCTTTGTAACCAGCCCAGGCTTCATTTCCCTAAGCAACTCAGCAGGCCGCTATCGGAAGATGTGCGAAAACAAAGATAAAAAAAAATAATTATTAAACAAATAGCCAGAGGCTTAGGAAATGTAGACCTTTCAAACTTTAAAGGGTACATGTTCAGGCTTGTGTTGTGATTCAGGACCTCATGCCGTGCTGACTGGCGTGGTGGGTGTACAGAGTGCAGCCTGCTGGAATCCCTCCAGCCTCCCCCAGAGCTCAGCAGCAGCCGAGCTCAGAAAAAGCAGCATGTCCATCGTGGCTTCTCAGAAAAACTGGATCCATACAAATGAAACAATTCTTAGTGAATGCCATCAGTCATCAGTAAAACTGAAAATCCTAGAAAACTGGGAAAATGCTTACTGTACTAATCAGGGACCCATTGGGCTAGTGAAAGAAGATCAAGCCTTTTGGGATTCATCCTAAAAGATACCACGATGTTCTTTTCTTCAGAGGCTATCATCTGCTGTGGGGAAAAAAAAGGACATAAACATCAAAACCCAAGTTGCTCCCATTGGATCAGCTTGGCTGCTATCTCTGCTCACTCGGTTTTCAGCAAGTGTGCTGTAGCTCTAGCCACCGAGCGATAGGAAAGAATGAACGTGTTAATTGCTAAGCTGTGTTAAGAGTTTAAGTAAATGATAAGTTTGGCATTCCCTTTAATGGCTTATTTACTATACTTATAGTAATGTTTTGAACCATCTACTGAACTTTTAGATCTGTCATAAGACTTTTCTTACTTTGCCTGGAGACACATAACGTGTCAGCCTACTGCCGTGAGCTGTTTTGCTCTGCAGAGTTGGGGATTTATTCACTCTCACCCAAATCGGCACAGACAGGATTGCGCTTACAGAACAATTTTGTTTTCAGTACACGAGAAAGTTTGAGTTAGGAAACAAATTCAGGTTTCCTAGGGTGAGATGAATTTTACCCTATGAAATCTTCTTGAAGCCAATGAAAGGCTTAATTTTCCTGTGCCTTGAAAAGAACAAAGATGAATTATGAGATTTGCAGTAAAAAAGGCAATACTACTTGTGAAGTAGCACCTGTGAAGACATGGGGTCAAGGTGTACAGAAAACTGATATATTTAGAAAATATGGACAACCTTTAGACATTAAAGCACCTCTTCAGTCAGAAGAACTTTCTGGAGTGTTTTATACACAGATGTGTTTGCTGAACTCTGACACAGGAGATACCATACAGAGAAATTTCTGTGAAGACGATTGCAGACTGACAAGAATTACATAGGAGATGCCATTGTCTCAGTGGACTACCCAACAGAATTTTGACTGTGGTAGGAGATGGGGCAATGCGTGCGTGACACCATTTTTTGAGCTGTAAATATTAGTTTTGCCCCAGTGTAGCTTGTATTTTTGCACGATGATCTACAGCTCTGGGGCTTCAGGAGAGGTTACAGAAGGGCTTTAGTCAAATAGTAATGCAAGGGTGGCACAGCAACTTAAGCAATAACAGTTCATTAACTAGCTGGAATCACCCTGCTACTCTGACCTCTTTGGTAACCAAACAACTCTGAATAGTTTGAAAGCCTCACTGTACAGCTGCACTTACACAAACTAAGTTGCCCCAAATATTGTAATGCAAGTGTGCTGTCAACTTAAATCTTCAGCTCTGAGTAGGTATCATACTGAGCAGCTTCAGTTTAGTAGTGATAGACATATTAATTCATCCCAAAACACTACCTAATTTGACTTTAAATTTAAGTGACTATAGAAAAGACAAGTCTCGAAAGAAAAGAAAAATTCAGCAGAGGGGACTGCACTGTTCTTTTATAAACCCTTATTACTTCGACAAATTCCAAGCTGTTTCATTGAAATATTGTCTGTTTTGTTAAAAAAGACCTGTAGATTAGCTAGGTTAAGAGTCATCTAACTTAACTTTAAATGCCTAAAAGATGGACATTTCAGCCTGAGGTAGTCATTTTACCTTTTCCTTATAGTCAGAAGCTAGCAACAAGGTGATTCATATGACCTGTCTTTCAGTCGCTATCTGAACATGAGATGAATCTGTCTCTGCCTATTTCTCCTTGTTGACTATAAAGAGAGTTTAGGGGGAATAGTTCAGTCTTAGAGGTTTAAGTTTTAGGTGTGCAAGTTATGGTAGACTAAATCTTATCCTTCCTCTATCTTTCTGCCAATATTATTTCTTTCATCATGTTTTGTTCTGTAACCACTCTATCTCAGCAGTAAAATTTCCTCAACCTGTCTTGGGAATTGATTCCACAGCATGGCAGAGCAGAAGTTACGTAGCTCACCCTGGTACTCAGTAGTAACAAATTGCTTCCACAATTTATCTCAGAACCAAATGTCTTAAAACATTCAGCTGTCACTGACTTTCCCTGATTCTTTTTTCTCTTTTCTTTTCTTTTCTTTTCTTTTCTTTTCTTTTCTTTTCTTTTCTTTTCTTTTCTTTTCT
>VWZZ01004814.1:454356-468212 GCA_013399095.1 Psophia crepitans | reverse complement strand
CCTCCCTGGCGCAACTTGCAGCCACCTCCCCTTGTCCTGTCACTAGTTATCTGCGAGAAGGGGCCAACCCCCAGCTCGCCACAACCTCCCCTCAGGTAGCCGTAGAGGGCAACAAGGTCTGCCCTGAGCCTCCTCTTCTCCAGACCAAACAAGCCCAGCTCCCCCAGCCGCTCCCCACAAGACCCGTGCTCCAGCCCCTCCACCAGCTTCGCTGCCCTGAGGAGCATTAGCTTTGAAAGAAGACTGAGGGTAAACCTCACCATGGCCTACAACTTCCTCATGAGGGGGAGCGAAGGGGCAGGGGCTGATCTCCTCTCTCTGGTGACCAGAGCTCAGGAGTTCCTCATGGTGGTGACCACATGGTGAGCTTGTATCCAGTTCATGGGTAAGAAGACTCTGAAATGATTCTTTATTTGGTGGGTTTTGGTGTAGAGGGCAGAGATAAAGGGTGATGCTTTCATAGTGACATCTGTTGCTGAGCAGATGGGCTGTTGTGTTTTGCACTAGTTGGAGCTGTTTCTAGGTGTGTAGTCTTCATTTTTATGCTTCAAAACATTTCCATTATTTTATTTGTCCATTAACTGAAACTGGAAGAAAAGAAATTACACGTAAATGTACAGTAAACATCGGGGAGTCTCTCTGTGCCAAACCAGTTCTTTCTGGTGGAATACCTGCTCACCAAGGTTTTATCTCCTGGCAGCAGCAGATCTCACCTGGCCTTTGCTGATGACACTGATCCCTTTGAAATAGAATACCTGCCACCATAAGCACTAATATTATCTTTTTTTCCCCTCCTCCTGCTCTCCACAGTGAGCCAGAAATGTGGTTCCAGAAACAAAGAGAAAGGCCTTAACGTTTGGATTTGTGATTATCTCTTTATTTCTGACAGAAATATTTGATCTTACAGTCACAGAGGCAGCTTGAAACACAGGATAGGTTCAGGTGGGAGTGGTGACCAAAACCGGAGCGGAATGAGTGAGAGGGTGTGGGCACATGTGCAGAGGAGAGCTGTTCAGAGTCACCTCTGTGGCATTTATCATTTCATGCCCATTAACAAAGTTATGCTCACAATAACCCCACAGATTAGGAAGTATTCATCCGTATGTGTAAGAAACAAGGAGAAAGAATGAGGCAGAATCCTTAGGGAACTCTCAAAGGACCAAACGTTTGTTGTTAGTTAAGCTGTTTAATTTCATACTCATCAGATACATCATCTATGTATCTCATCAGATACAGGTCTACCTTCCTTATGATGTAGTAGCTACATTTACTGAGACTAACCCTGACATCAAACCCACAGAGCTCTACGTTGCCTATAAATCATTACTCCAAAACAAAACAATTATGTATTTATTTGCAAAAAAAAGATTAGTGGAAATTAATTGAGGAGTAAATGCTATTTAAGCTTGGAAATAAAACTAAACTTACTGAAACTGTGAGCTGGTCCACCATTTTATACGGTAAAGATATGTAAATGAATTAGCAAATCTTGTCTCTGTATTCAGAGACATTTATTATTGAACAGTTGTTGCTTCTAGGTCAGGCTTTATCAAGAAAGTAGTATTTAATTAGTTGAAGACCTAGAACTCTGAGAGGGGAGCCCCTCCCAACTATTCTGATCCTGTGGCTGGCATAAATTCTGCTTCAGTAACTGAAGCCTACTGTGAATTTAATCACATTTGAAAGTGGTATGGAGACCTGGTTATCTGAGAGAACAGATCTGTCAAAGAAACAGAATTTGGTCAGAATGAGCGGATTTTCCAAAATCCAGTCACATCACAAGAAAATACAATTTTGGATAAAAAGTGGAGGGAACAAAGCTGAGGATAGAGTTTCTGGTCAGACTGGGAAGATCCACTCTGGAATTGTACTTGTTGATACCTGTCTGGTATCAATAAGAGAGTGAGAAAGACAGGCTTGAATGTTTATCTCCCACATCCCAGATAAATACCCTTACCACAGACATATTTCCCCCCTTTCTCGGTGAAATACTTTGAAATATTTTGGTTTCATAATGACATGAAAATGGAATATTTTCATAATCTCAAAGTATTTCACAGGTCAGAGAGTTCATTCTCTGCTTAGCCCTGTTGTGCCTGTGGCTTAATCAAGCTCTGTCCATTAATATTATTCATCCAGAAATAATACAGGTAGAAAGAGCCAGCAAGCACAATCAGTAAAAAGGTAAACAAGCTAACTGCCCTGTCAAGTGATCAGTTTATTCTTGTACTGAACAGTGTATAAATAAACCCCAACTTGTATATATAATGCTTATATTCACAGATTCACAGATTGGCAGGGGTTGGATGGGACCTCTGGAGACCATCTACTCCAATCCCCCTGCTGGAGCAGGATCACCTAGAGCAGGTTGCACAGGATCACATTCGGGCAGGTTTTGAACATCTCCAGAGAAGGAGACTCCACAGCCTCTCTGGGCAGCCTGTTCCAGTGCTCTGTCACCATCAGAGTAAAGAAGTTTTTCCTCATATTGAGGTGGAACTTCCTGTGTTCCAGTTTGTGCCCATTGCCCCTTGCCCTGTCACTGGGCACCACTGAGAAGAGTCCAGCTCCTTCCTCTTGACATCCACCCTCTAGATATTTATAAGCATTGAGGAGATCCCCTGTCAGTCTTGTCTTCTCCAGGCTGAATAGACCGGCTCTCGCCGTCCTTTCCTCACACGAGAGATGCTCCAGCCCCCTCATCATCCTCATAGCCCTCCACTGGACTCTCTCCAGTAGTTGCCTGTCTTTCTTGAACGGGGGAGCCCAGAACTGGACACAGAACTCCAGATCTGGCCTCACCAGGGCAGAGTAGAGGGGGAGGATAACCTCCCTCAACCTGCTGGTCACTCTTCTTGATGTACCCCAGGACCCCATTGATCCCCTTGGCCACCAGGGCACACTGCTGGCTCATGGAGAGCTTGTTGTCGAACAGGACTCCCAGGTAGTTCTCCGCAGTGCTGCTTCCATTTTGTATGCAGTAAGCTTTAATTTAGGACGCCACTTAAGCGCATGCTTAAACTTTTCTTCTGAAAAGCGCTTAATTGAAACACTTCTTTAAGTGTTTTCCTAATTAGAGACTAATTGATGAAACCTCCTGACTTTCCTGTGAACGGATATTTTTCAGATGGGAAAATGGAAGCCAGACAAGTAGTCTTGCCAAAGACTGCACAGAGGGTTACAGACAGAGCAGAGATTTGAGCTCCTATCGCCTCTCTCCAGACAGCACAGTTTTCCTAAGATCCGTGCAGTCTTATTTCGTGTATTTATACTGCGTTCACAGGCTGACGGGTAGAGCCGCATCACAGACTTTGAAGTCAGGAAGTGTGGTAGACTACAAGGATACAAGCTGACAACTTTTGAAACATTCTCTAATGTCTCTTTATGGGTCAGGACACAGCAGAATAAATGAGAACCTGGATACTATTTTATTGACACCTTTTCTCTGCAATTCTCAGACTTTGTAAATAACTCAAAAAAAAAAATTAAAAAAAAAAATCCCCATTTCTGCACTTCCGACAAAGAGAAAGGGAGAAGCATTTTCTTTGACAGAGAAGGTCAAAGATGTTTTTCACTTTCATCTACAGTTCTGGCAGTGAAGGGAAATCCAGACTCATGAACAAGGAAAATGATTCTTATGGTCGATTAATCTATTGCTTTAATTCCCTTCAGAGTGATTGCCGTGATCCCCAGGTGTTTTTAGCCTGAGCAGGGACTGCCTGTCGCAGTGTTTGATGGCAGTCTGACAGCTTCCTTATGGAGAAGTGCTCACTAATACACATGTTAATGCATCAGCCACACAGCAAAATATTTGTTAGGTTAACTAAAAGCCTACATATTATCAGTCTGTAAGGGCTAACGCCACAGTTCTGTAAATAGAGCTGGCTCATTGTTGTAGCTGGGTATGAAGAAAATTATACCTTAACAAAATAAGTCATTTCAAAATACTTCATTTCAAGGTATACTTCTGTCTTTGACAGCAGCAGCATTTCACAATAAAGGAGGGACTCCTGCAATGAATTTATAGGCACATTTATCAAAACCTAGCAACACCACAGTACTAATTTGGGATTCAGCACTTTACCAAATGTACTAGAAAATAGCAGCAGGAGACGTTCCCAATTTGTGAATGAATTCAGTGCTCAGGGAAGTGAGTGAGCCAAGAATAGCCTGGGCAGGGGGAGGTGTGTGGTTCCTCACTCAGCTTCCCCTCTTCTTCGCAAGAAAACTCTTTCTCAAAGTTGGACCCATGAATTTTGATGTTTGGCTTCATAAATGAGTTCTTTTCTGAGCAAAAATATCTTACGTGGAAAGTAGGATAGCCTCGAAGGAATATTTGCTTTAATCAAACATACTTGATGATTAAAGAATATCCAGCATAATGTCTATGGGTTGAAAGCTCCCAGATCTCCCTTCTTACACAGTTTAGACTTCTTCCTTTTGATTTTGTCCTTCCTTCAGCATCAGAGACAGTAAACTAATCCTTTCCTCTCACTGGCACAGATTCTGGCTCTGCTCTCTTCCCAGCTGCTCATCAAGCTTCTTACTTTGCCTTTGCACTGCTGTGGCATATGTGTTCAGCTTTCTTACATTCCCACATGACTTCTCCCAAGTCTCCTTCTTTCAAAAGACATTTCTCTCTCTTCCACTGTTTTTATATTTTATCTTAAATCCTCTTTTTAATCACTCCTTGGCTGTTTCTTATATAGATACACTGAAAAATTACAAATAGTAACAACATTTTAAAAAAAAGAAAAAAATCAGCGTTTCAGAATGATACCTCTGATTTGAGACTGACATGAGAGGTCTTTCAACACATTCTTCGGCAGGGCCAACTAAAGGTTTTCCGCTTTGCATTTTTATCTTGTTCTCTTCTTGACCTGTTTCTTTCTTTCTACTTATTCTCACTTCAGATCCAAAACAGATGAGAACACAGAGATGTAATCCATAGACATAAATTAAAAAAAAAAAAAGGGGGGAGTATTTTTTCCTTGAAAATGTCTCTACTTATGCAGATATTTAGCTGATACTGAATCACAGATAGTAACCACAGAGTGACCATAGGCTGGCCTGCCTTCCTTCCTTCCTTCCTTCCTTCCTTCCTTCCTTCCTTCCTTCCTTCCTTCCTTCCTTCCTTCCTTCCTTCCTTCCGGGAAATATTGTTCGTTACTGAGTAACCAGTGCTGCAGTGTTGTNTTCCCCAGGAGTCCTGTTAATCAGACCTTCAGCTTGCATTAACTGATACAGTTCTGTTGACTCAAAGGCAATACGCCGATTTACCACAGCTGAAATATTGCCAGACGACGTTACTTTTTTGGTAGTATTCCTTGCATCCTCTATTAGGCACATCGCATCAACAAATTCATAAAGCGAGTTGCCACGCAAAGCAAGCAGCGTGGCAATCGATCCATCTCACACCTGTGCACTGAAGTGCGGTTCTTTGGCACTCTAAATGGGGCCAACACGTTTGTCACTGACACGCAGAGAAAATCTCTTGTGCTGACAGTAGTTCTACAAGAGTAATTCAGGGTTGAGAAATCTATCAAGAAAGAGGCACTGAGAAGGAGTTCTGCTCAGCAGCAATGTATGTAAATACACAGGTATTAGTGCTGCTGGATCACCACCTCATTTACTTTCTTGAAATTCTGTGTAGAATGTGTTTAAATTTTTATGCATGAATCCAAATTTGTACCTTTGATTTTCCTCACCTTCTTAGCTCTGCTTCCCTGTCTCTTACAAGCAAATACATCAGGGGTCTTACCTCACTTAGCTTTAGCCCTCTAAAAGTTAAGTATCTCTTCTAAGCCAGTTGATCACATCCCCTCCAAGGCTGACAGGAGGAGCTCCATTCCACCCAAAGGTACCTAGCTCTCCATATACATTTCCATAGTTTACATGCATAACCTAGATAAGCTTACACACTGAACTTACAAACAGTTGAAACTGTGTGAGAACAGCCTCATGATTTGCGACTGGATCTTGCACAGCACAGCACGGCTGCAGTTGTAGGAGAGAATCAAGTGTTTGAAGTATAAACAGGAAACATCATAAAGCAGAGCTAGGATGTTTATGCACTCCACAGATGTGTAATAACACACTTTTATAGATACAGACATGTTACTATATATGCATCTAAAAGTCACAGGAATTGTTATTACAGTCCATCTATTAACCATTTAATTGAATTGTTCTTTCATTTTTCTGACATGACTTCAGTTTAAAGCTGCCGCTTTCCCAGTGAATGGAGGACAGCCTCATCCCAGGCACTTTGTGACCCCAGTCAAATCCCATCTAAAAACCGAATTTATTTGTACCTCCATGGGTAGTAGTAAACACAGTTTGAAATCAGTGAGCTGACACTGATTGATATTGGTTGGGTTTTTATTCTTTTCCTGAATCCAAACTTCTGTATTTCTACTTTTTAATGTAATGAACTAGATGGAATTTATTCCTTTCATACAGTATTTTCAGTACTTTATAAATATACCAGTCATAATAATGGATATGTATATTTACAAAGAAAAAGTGTAAAGTCAGGTTTAAATACCCAGTGTACATAGAATCATAGAATCATAGAATCATTAAGGTTGGAAGAGACCTCAAGGACCATCTAGTCCAACCGTCCCCCCACCACCTATTACCCACTAAACCATGTCCCTAAGTACCACATCCAACCTTTCTTTAAACACCCCATAGGATTAATTTCCTTTATAATATGAAGCTGTTTTTCAACACTCAGGGACAACAAGGCACATAGTACCTTATTCCTGTGAATCCAGCCAGGTAGATGCAACACTGGCAGCAACAGCAGTGACAGGCCTGATGCATGCCATCTGTTGGGAGTGCTAAGTGTCCAACAAAGCACAGCAAGCATGACAAAATGTGGGAGCACCAGACTCATGTACAAATCACCCTCACTTTGCAATACGAATAACACATCTACATTTTTGAATTTCTAGAAATTTCAACTTCTAGAAATCCATAAATCTAGGAAGTTCATAGCCAACATTACTTATTAAGGAAAGAGGCAAAGTGCTACACATAGAGACAGAAAAGAGATGTCTGAATGAATGAGGGAACAGGTATCAGTTCACAGAGAGAGATTTTGGAGATACAGATGATCAGATCTGATTTTAAGTCAATATTGCCCTACTGTTGCAAAAAGGTGAACCTTATTCTAGGTTAGGTAATCAGCAAGTCATATAAAGTTCTACTCCACTGAACATTTTAAGGTCTGAGCTGGATTATTGTACCTGGGTTGAGGTGCAACAGCTCTGAAACAATGGAAACTAACTGATGGAATGTTACCAAAGGTCTGAAAGCCACAATAAATGATGTCAGAGTTAACATTGGTCATTGTACAGAACACAGAAAGTGGAATGTGAAAATAGTTTTACAGTTCATCTGCTCTAAAGGGGGCTTGTGCGCTCCCTGTGGTGACCATTACAGGACAAGAAATGGTGGCTTTCATTTCAAAGTATGGAAATTCCAGGGAAAGAGCTTTATTGGAAAGGATCATGAGGTACCAGAATAGATTGCTGGGCAAACTGGAGACTCTGGGACTGAAGTTCTCTTAGAACAGGTTTGAAAGATGTCTCTCATGAGTGACACAGTTCAGCTGCTCCTGTGTGAGTTAAGGACTGGCCCATGTGGCCTACCCAGCTGGGACACCCATTTTTCTATAAATATGCACTGAAGGTATACTCAGTCATCCAAACCAAAAGGGTCAACATGTATCTCAAACCCTGCCCAACCTTAGCCAAAATAGTGTTCATGCAAAGAAGTAAAAGTTTTACATCAAAATTAACATGGTATTAAGATAAAAATACCCTGAAATCTCCTGCCCATTAATCTTTGTTCCTCTGCCCCCGCACAGATGAGAGGGCTGGAGCTGTTGAGTCCCCACTTGCTGCCAGCTTCTGCTGCTGCACACCTCCTCCAACTTCTGCCCTCATTTCAGTGTCTGCTGTGCAATACCACGGCACAGTCTCGCTAAAACCCACCTACCTGAATCTCTTTTTGTTCCCATACAGAGATATAACAGCAGACTATGCTGCACAAGGTACAAGCACCAATGTAAAGGATGGCAGGGGACATGCAATGAAATGACTAGCATTTGGTGGTGAGGAAGGATACAGTACGTTTCTGTGAAATCATTACGATTATACAAGGCAAACTACTCATACAATTTTTTGGAAGTTGTAACTAAAAAACCTCAACAAACTCCATATCTGGCCTCAGTATATAGTCTTTATTTCAAAGGTTACAGTTGACGATGTGGGATATATATATATCTTAAAGGATATATATGTGGCATACATATATGTGGCATATAGTGAAAGCTGGAGAGGGACAGTTTACAAGGACATGTAGTGATAGGACAAGGGGTAATGGGCTTAAACTAAAAGAGAGGGATTTAGATTGGACATTAGAAAGAAATTCTTCACTGTGAGGGTGGTGAGGCACTGGAACAGGCTGCCCAGAGAAGCTGTGGAGGCCCCATCCCTGGAAGTGTTCAAGGCCAGGTTGGATGGTGCTTTGGGCAACCTGGTCTAGTGTAGGGTGTCCCTGCCCATGGCAGGGGGGTTGGAACTAGATGATCTTTAAGGTCCCTTCCAACCCAAACCATTCTATGATTCTATGATATATATTCAATCAGAGAGTAGAAGAACAAAAAAGTAAATTTATAACCCTGCTCTTCTGGGTTTGTATTTTTTTCTTTTGTGATGTTTGTTCCCCATTTAATCATTCCAGAGGTATCATATGAGTAAAGCAATAGCATTTCAGCTGTTTGGAACTTATTTTTCACACAAAGAGAAAAAAGAATTGATTCTGAGCTCCTTTAATTCTGACATAACAAAATAAGGGAAATCTAGAAAAGTGTAACTTTAGCTAATAAAATAAATGATCTGACAAATGTAATTGCCTGCAGAGCAATGTAAAATATGAATCATTTTGAGTAATATCAAGCACAAATTTATTCCTTACGACCTAGTACTTTTGTCAAGAACCAGTAGCAATTGCAAGAGTGTTCACATCTTCTGATACAAAATCAGTACAGATAAGGGATTCTGGCCATATAGATGGGCATATACTTTGAGGGAAACTTTCATTACAGACAATACTTTCATTCATGCAAACAATATCATCATAGAGAGATATCAGTTATTATCAGAGTCTGAGCTCACCCTTGTCCCTCCTGAAACTATTATTGACTTCAGTGGAGACAAGATGTAGATCTGTATTTTTTAAAACTCAAAGCAGATTTCCTGTCGTGGGTGTTTTCCATATAGACTAACATGATAGGAAAAAAATTTACTCTACTTATTCTTCATCTGTGTCTGCATACCCAGCTAAACACAGTCCTGGTTGAGCATGGATGATGTATTTAATGTTAGGGATGCTGGATGGGTAATGAAAGTGACTGACAAGTCCTTAAAAAAGATCTGTCATGTTGTATTTTGAGCTTTAAAAAAAAACCAACTCTATTCAGAAATACAATTAATCCGCATTTTTAAGGCTTCTAATATTTTCCCAACAGCACAAAGAAATTAAGAATGATATAAAACATAGATGATCACAGAACAAGAACATTGGTTGCTAATTAACTTCACTGGACCTGATGTGATGAACTTCTGAGGATCAAGGAAGTTTCTATTAGTATTTTGAGCAATATCTCATCTGGTTCAGTCATAATAGACTCACTTCTTCAGGCACAAGATAGACACATTGTCTCTGAGTGCATCTCATTTGCATGTGACACATGAATCCTTAACTGAAGATGTTCCTCATTTTCCTCCTCTTTCTTTTCACAGAAAAATGGAAAATGTTACCATGATGCTAGAGAACTGAAGGACCTAATTGCAATGAGTCAGGCATAAATGCATTTAAAGTGCATTTCTTATCACTGGTTTGATGTGCAGCACTTAAAGAAGATAGCTGTTGTGCATCTCCTGGGAAAATGTTCTGCCATCCTGCTTCTGCCGTGCAGGGCCCTCAGCATCAGCAGTGTGTGCTGTACTATAGGGAAAGCCGGACAGCTGAGGTTGCTGAGAAGGGAGGATTCAGCTGAAGAAGCTGAACTGACTTCTGCACGCTTCTTCGGGAGAATCACGCTGCGAATGGGCATTAGGAAGATATAACATCGGGCAGCTAGGGGCAGTTTTAGCTTTTGCTGTTTGCAAAGCACGCCAGGGTGCAGCTGGGACTGCTTATCACAGCCACTGTAGCCCAATAGTATCTTCCACATTGGCCCTCCTGCCAGTATCTTGTATCCTTAAGGCTTGCTTGTGCTTAAAAGGGATAGCTGCACTGCTTGAGCTATGCAATCCCTCCTCCCCCAGTGCAGAAACAGCTTATACAAGGGCAGGAGCTCCTTCGCCAGTACCATTCTCCGGATAAGCTGCACAAAGGGGCTGTTTACTTGTTTAATGGAATCTGTTAGGGGGTTTTTGGGGGGGTGATGGTGGTGGGTTTTTTATAGCATAGTTATGTTGCTTAAAGCTGTGAGATTTCTCTACTCCTAATAGACTTAGGCCTGCAAAGATTCAACATGTAGGTCTGCCTTGGGTGAGACATTCAATGGCTAATTCAGCAAGTGCAAGAAAAGTTCTGGCCACCTTTTTTCTTTTGCTTAACACCTAACATTTTTCAATGAAATTACCATATTATATTAACAAGGACTCCCAGAAAAATTCCCAAATGGGTCATTCCTTAATTTTATGCAGCTTGCAGCTGCACTTCTCTTTTCATGTTATAGTTGAATAATGACATGGATCGCCAAAGGTATATGAAAGGCTTCCTTGGTCCTCAGGACTGAAATGACTTCTTTTACCTATTCTAGACAGCATAATTACGTTAATTATGTGCACTGTTAGAAACGTTTTACATGACCTTTGAAAAGTCAGATAGGTTCAGAGCATTGATTTCAGGGGAGGACAGATGCAGAATTACTTTTGCGGATGAGCCTCTGCTGTAGTCCCACGAACACCATGAGCTGACACAAAGCTCCTCTGGTGCATCCTGTAGTGCCCCAGCTCAGCAGCCTGCTCCTCCCTGCTCCTGCCCAGAAGCCCTTTGTTTCCTTTTGCTTATGCAAGGCTTCGTGCAACTGTATAGCGAACTGGAGCAGGAAAGTCATCAGGGTAAAACTAACTTGCCAGAAAAGTGGTTAATTTTAACCTGAATTAACTCCTTGGCAGAGCTGACCGTGTGGCTGCACAGCACAAGTGTGGCTGTGCCAGGTGGGAAACGAGGCCTGTGCGAGATGGCTGCTTCTGGCAGTGCTAACTCCAGCAGAAAAACAAAAAGAAATCTTCAGAAATACCACAGGAGTAGATCTATCAAATGTCTGTCCTTTCACTCACTTCAGGACTGGAGTCACCCTGGTGCTGTGTGCCTGATCCTGTGCTGTGCGTAAACATCTCAGGATCCTCAGTGTGTGCAAAGCCCTTGGACCTAAATGGGAGAACTCAAGTTTTCATGCATTCATCGAACCGGTTTGTATAACTGCATGGGCAAAAATACTGACTGTAGGTGTTACTTCTGAGAATAATTCACAATTGTGCTGAAATATCCTGATACTGATTTTATGAGAAGAAAAATGTGTCTTTTAGAATACTCTCTTTTTCAGAGACACCTGAATCTGTGGAGTCTAATGTAAAATACCCTTTGGGCAGCTGGACACTCACTACATATACATATCAATAAGGCTTCTGTAGCTGCATTCTGTAAGGTAGGTCCTCTAAAACTGATACGGTAAAAAAATGCCATCTTTTTAAAATTTTAATTGATTTTGAAATGATTCTCAAGAGACGCTATAAATATGCATTTCAGTTAAACATTGATCAGGCTAATATTGAGTTGCTAGTAACATAAATGTGTGATTATCAGAAAATATACTATTTTATTAGGCACAGAGAGAGCAGAGGCTTCAAACCAAAGGACTCAGTGGATCCCTAAATTCCCTGGGGCTAGCCCATCAGTAATGAACATGAGCTGTTCCACCCTGCTGGGCAGGATCCCAGAGGGTAGGGCACGGTTTGCTTCATGCACTAGGCATTTGAAAGAGCATTTAACAGCAGTTACCAAGCTGCTCAGCTTTTCAGAGATAAAAGAATTATTCTTTAAAACTGTTTCATGACAGTCTTTCACAACCAGAGTCAGTCAATAGATAGTCAAATCTTTCTCAAATGCATATATCCACACAATGCCAATGTTAGTGGTTTATTTTACCTGAAGGTCACTGGCTTTGTTCTTAATATCAGGAAGGTTATTTCCAGTTCTGGAGAGAGCAGTAGCCATGATATCAGTTCTGACAGGAAAATTATAAAGAACTTATTTCAGTACCTGCTGAAAACTTTCAGTTCAGCACTGCATCGTAATTGTGCCTCCCTTGTTTTGGCGAAAAAAGACATGTTTTTTTGAAACATGCACCATATTTTGAGTGAATGACTAGATAAACTGGGGGAAGCCTCTGTTTCTCAACACTAAGAAAAAACTGGGAAATTTTGTGCGAGGAAGGAAATCGTGACTAGTTTTTATGTAGGTCAAAATTCATGGTCTATGATGATATTGTTTCCTCCCTGATTTCAGTCTATGGTGAGTCAGATTCATAGAAGTATCAGTATTTTTTGTAAAATCAAGCAAACTGAAGCCATATCAATAGGAATTATAAAAATTATTAAAAAATCTTCCTGTTAAAAATATTGTCAGACATCCGTAAGCTGACGAATTAATTGCATTGTAATGCAGACTGCATATTTTATGAATAATCTCAGAATCTACTGAAGCACTGGCATGATAGCAGAGAGGATGTTCAAAAAATGCCCTTTCCATCTCTTTCTTCATTAAAATAATGAAGAAATGCAGCTGTAGTTACATTTGAAGCAATCTTCCACTTTATGTTGTTAGTCAGTAAGGCATCATTACACGCCAGCCAAAATCATTGGAAAGACTGCCACTTACCTGAAAAAGCTTTGGATAAGCCATTTGTGTAGTAGAATTTCACTTTTGATGAAGTCTTTGCCCTCATATGCAGTGCCTAGAACTGAATTTTCAAAAAGACCTGAGATAGCTGAAGGAAGGAGTAATGTTAAATAACAAGACCCAGAAAGAGAATAGGGAGTTAAATCATCATCTTGCACCAGAAGAGGTTGAACTAAACCAGGTGACAGCCTTCCTTTCTGCAGGAAGCACAGCCCTTTGGGCAAGTTTGGATGGTGGAGAGGTATCTGATGGGTATGAATTTTGTGTCTGTGAAGGAACATCAAACAATATGTGTTTGGCTGATTATTTAATGATGCAAACATATAAAACAGATAGATCATTATGCACATGCCTTCCTGTCAAATATCTCCTTTTGTTTCTGCTCTTTTCGTTAAGCCACCTGCAACGCTGTCAGAAGGAAGACCATCTTCTGAAGGAGCTGTGGATAATCCAGAAACCTCCAATGGTTATGATGATAGCTTTGAGTTACTGCTTCCTTTATACATTAGTTTGTATGTGTCCAGACTGATTTTCAAACAATTGGTAGTGGCGTTTGGAGGTGAAAACATAATATTTAAATGATTGTTTCTTGAGGATTTAACTACACAAGTATTGCATATGTTTTCACACGCTGCTTCTTCTGAAATGTGCTATGAAAATTTGATCCTATAAGGTTATTTAATAATCTGGAACAGATTCTATTTCTGTACTAGTTTCATCACTAGTTCTATGGAAATTAAGAATGTGGATATTGTGAGCCTGGAAAACAAAATCTAGTCCTATAGTCTTATGTTGCCACTAATTTGGAAATTAAAGTTATAGGCTTTTGGCTTCTTTGTCTGTTTGTTTTTTTGGTGTGCGGTTTTGGG
>VWZZ01004814.1:378623-447295 GCA_013399095.1 Psophia crepitans | reverse complement strand
TTGATGTGTGCCGGCACTGCTCGGCAGTAGCCAAAACCCTGGTGTGTTATCAACACCTTGCTGCTCCCAATGCACAGCACTGTGAGGGCTGCTACGGGGAAATTAACTCCAGCTCAGCCTGACCCAGTACACTCCGAAACGGTGTGGGGACTGGTGATAAAGATGGGAAGGAGGAGTGATGGATGGGGATAGCCCAACCTGGCACAGTGGCCAAAGAAATACACATCAACCCATTCTGTCTAACCCCTCTGAATTTCTGAGCTGACCACTCTTTATACAAAAGCCTGAAGTGAGGTTAAGGCACATAGTTCTGAGTGGAACGTCCACACTGCAGCATACAGCAGTTTAGCTCCCCCACTCAAATTTCAAGGATTAGTTAATTTAGTCTACTTTTCTTGAGGGAGATCATTAAAGAAAACTCCAGGAGAAACTGTGTGTTTCAGCCTTGTGCGCTGCGTGTGACTTCATTACCAGGCTTGTGCTAGTAGCCTTAACTCACACATTGCTGTTTTCCCTTTTGGCACATCACTGGCAGCCTTGATCTGTGGTCTGTGAATTACCTACCCACAGGAATGGTTTCAGTAGCCCAGAGAGACTATATTCTACAGGCAGCCCTGGGCTATACGTTGCCTGCTGGGGAAGGTTGTTCGGAGCAGAGCCACTAGAAGCCATGATGCCTTGCTGCAGCCCTAAGATGTGGAGGTGACAGCCTGTTCTCCAGGATGTGACCAAGGTACATTCATCATGAGACCCATCACTCAAATGTACCCCTCGCTGACCCTCCATCTCAGGTTTCACAGTGCAGGACAAAAACACAGTAGGAAGAACTTTAGTGCTGGGGTGGTTGCTGGTGGGTGAAGGTATCCAAACAATTAACAATTACTCAGAAAAATATGTTGCTCACATTTGAGGAGAATTGAGCCATGAGGTCTTGAATTTCTATTGGAAATTCTTATTGGATATGACAACCATGGGTTGAATTTACACTAGTTTCATCAAGGACATTTGCTCATCATCAGGGTTTTTTTCTCCCAGAATAGCATTTACCAGCTAAGATTTCTTGGGCTTTCTTCACATTTTAAGAATTATTTTCATATTTTCAGTTTAATTCAGTTAAGACTAATTTAATTCCATGAAATAATGAATTCAATTCAGTTCAAGCTCAAGAATTCTGAGTAGTTTTTAAATGATCTGCCCATGAATTTGCTTACTCTATGGGATTTTCAAAACTCTTAGGGTTCTAATTAAATCACACAGTCAGTTTGGACATGATCATCATGAGTGTTAAATTAACTTCTTGAAAGCCATTAACTAGGAATGATAATGTCAGGTTTTTTACTTTTTTTAAGTGACAGAAGAAATTCAGTTGCTCTGAGCTTGAGCTTAAAAAAACATTAAACTGAAATAAATTGCTGTTAAGGGTTCGTTTCTTTAACCTTTTGTTCGATAAAAACTCAGAACTGGTTAACTCAGCAGCTGAGAACACATTTAATCTTGATTGCTTCATTCTAGCATTACTTAATTTAATTTCTTTTATCTTTATCCCTAGCTTTGAAATCTTACTAGGTCTTTCCAAGCTACTGTGATTGATAGTCATATTACTCTCATGTGAATTTGTAGTGAAGGTGATGTTTCTCTGCTTTGAAAGCAATACCACAAATGAAATTGAAAACCATACTTTTAAAAGGAGAAAGAGTATTTATGATTTGGATAAAAATATCAACCTTGGGACCAATACAAAAATTGAATTATAAGAGTAGCCTCATTTACTCATATCCTACATTTAATTTACATTTTATATCAACCCTTAAGTGCCAATTTTAATGCTAAATGAGCTGTTACTCTGGAAATAGATTATGTGGTTTGATGGAGTGGCAGAAGCTTTGACATCTAGCTCTGCACAAGGATAGCTGAGGAAAGCCATCTTAAATGCAACAATTTTCAAGGACAATGGGAATATATAGCTCTATTCAGAAAACTGTATGTTAGACATGCTGCTTATGGTTTATATGGACTGAGAAGTGGTAAAGCACTCTGCAAGCATTTATCCAATGTCTCCATTACTTGGACATCTCTGAGCATTAACTTGCCCTAGTATGTGAATCTTTTCAGTTATTATAACTCTGCTGATTTTGGGATCTGTTTTGCTACAATATATTGGCAGCAAGGAAAGCAAAGAAACTGAGGGTCCACACTGAGGTTCGGGTCATGAGCTTTGTGTCAAGGCTGGAAATAGGACAGCATTCTGGAGCCTAAGTCTCAGAGAACAACCTGTGTTGTTTCTTCAGAGGCACCTGAAAACAATCCACAGTGGAGCTCAAAGTCTTCCCTCTGCCTGCCCAGACACATCCCAGTTTGCATATCTGGGCACTTACCTTATGGCTAAGCAGTTCAGAGCTGGCTAGGAAAGTACCTAAATGTCTTCTAGCTTCCCTAGGTGATCTATCAGGCATGTTCAAAGCGTGTCTGATACACTGGACTAACAAAACCTGTTATTTTAATTCAAGAACAATCATTTACCATGCTTGTGGGAGCCAACCAGTTTGATCATCATCCTAGAAACTCTCCATTTTAAGGTATGTGAGTCTATAGCTCCTACTGCCAAGGAAACTGGTGTAATCACTGCTATGGACACCAGGCGTGGGGCTGCTTTCCACAGTGTCTGGGTTACTTCATAGAGAAGAGTGAAAGATTCATAGAGTCACAGGGAGAGCAAATGGGAAAGGTCCATCTCTTTCCAGCAGCACAAAGAGTGATTACCCACAAAGGAAGTCTTAGACTCTGTTTTGCTTTCACAATTGTTTGTAGATTTATTCAGTGATTATGCTTTTAATGCAAAAGTCCTAGATTAAAGGCTGCAAAGAAAATCATACTTATTTACATAATTTGTATTACATTAGCATCTACAGTCCCTGACAAGGTTGATCTCTAAAGTTCCAGTCAGAACATTCATTTGCTGAGGGACAACAGATGTCCCTAACAGTTTACAATCTAAAAAAGAAATCACAGCAGTGTCAGGAAAGGATGGAGGTTTTATAACTTACATGAGTTTAAGCCATTATGGGTCCTTTCCCCCTCATGTGAACTTCGCCTAAATTTCTATGCTTTTGTCCATCCTGTTTTCATAGTGAGCCGAAGGGCTCTGTACCCACCAATGCATCCAAAACGTTTCTAATATCTACCATCATGCAGGTATTATTTCCGAAAGGCATTAGAATGACACTTAGGACATAATGAAACTATTCTTTATATCAATAAAAAAAGACTCAAAATGAGATACATAAACTAAGTCATGTTACATTTTGTGCTCCTAAGCACCCAAACTATCCTAAATCTGTAAAGAACAGTAAAATATCTGCCTCAAAATTGAAAACACTAACATTTGTGGGAGCTTAAATTTGGTTAGATATCAGTCTGACATTTGATACCCAGATTTTGACCTTAAACAAAGTATAAGTTGATGGAGAACCAGCAGCTATCAGCTGTAATATACAGCTATGTCTTTTTCTGCTTTATCTTTTTAATAGTATTCCAGGCTTTGTCAGGATTAGACCCAGTCACCTTTTTGTATGAGGCTTTGTAACAAGAAGAGTTGATTTTGATAGTTCATCAAAATGAAATCAGTTCTGAAGCAATGACCCATTGCCCTTGGAAGTGGGGGTCACAGCAGGAAAGATGTGAACTGAAGCCACCTCTGTTCTACTTCTAGAGGCACAGGGGCATGTTTCCACATGAGTAGGCATGCTATCTATGCCATGCAAGCTCTGCTAGTTTGAATTCACTCAAACTGCATGAACCCAAGTTAATGTGCTGCATTCACTGCCCTTGAGATTCACTTGGGATAAAAAAATCTGTGTCAACCTATGCACCAGAGCTCTTTGTCTTGCTCTTCCTTCATTCTTTGTGCACACTTCAAACCCTATGGAAATATTTTATGACAAGTAAGTAATCTGTCCCTTTGGTTTTCCCTTTTTGGACCTACTTATGAGCATCAGTAGAACCAGGCCGAATTTTGCTATCAGTGATGTGAAGATTCTTTGTATTATTAACTTGTCTGTGATACTCTCTCTATATACATATATTTTTTAAAAAAAGAAAAGCATAAAGAAATTCACTGGTTCAACTAAAGCTCTTTCTGGGTGAACAGGAGGAAAGATTTCATGTGCCCTCTGTGACAGATGCAAGTAAGTGGCACGCTATACATTTAATCCTCCAAAAGAGCACTAGATATACATATATATATAAATGTATACATCATAACTTAATTCATGTGTGAGATTGCATATTGTTGCAATACTGCTTTATGGATAATGTTATACTGTTGATTTTACAGCTAAACTATTCAAAGGAGAAAGAAGAGAAGAGAAGAGAAGAGAAGAGAAGAGAAGAGAAGAGAAGAGAAGAGAGAAGAGAAGAAGAATATTTTTAGTAGGAAATGACCTACAATGATTTAGTCCAACTGCCTGACCAAATCAGGGCTGAACAAAAATTAAAGCAGGTTATTAAGAGCATTGTCCAAATGCCTCTAGAACACTGACAGGCTTGGGGTATTATCACCTCTATAGGAAACCTGTTCCAGTCTTTGACCACCATCTCAGCAAAGAAATGCTTCCTAATGTCCAACCTAAACCTCCCCTGGCACAGCTTTGAACAATTCCCATGAATCCTATCACAGGATACCAGGGAGAAGAGATCAGGACATCCCACCCCGCTTCCCCTCCTCAGGAAACCATGAGGTCACCCTCAGCCTTCTTTCCTCCAAACTAACCAAGCTCCAAGTCCTTAGCCACTCCTCACAGGACAGAATCATGAGCTGTTGATTCCACTGAGGGTGGAGAGGCCTTGCAGAGAGATCTGGACAGATTAGAGAACTGGGCAATTACCAACCGCATGAAGTTTAACAAGGGCAAGTGCTGGATTCTGCACCTGGGAAGGGGCAACCCTGGCTGTACATACAGACTGGGTGATGAGACGCTGGAGACCAGCCATGCTGAGAGGGACTTGGGGGTGTTGGTCAACAGCAAATAAAACATGCCCAAGCTACCAGGAAGGTCAACTGTGTCCTGGAGTGCATCAAGCATGGCACTGCCAGCCACTCTCGGGAAGTGATTGTCCCACTCTAGACTGCACTGGTGCAGCCTCACCTCGAGTACTGTGTGCAGTTTTGAGTGCCACGGTAGAAAAAGAACATAGAGCTATTGGAGAGCATCCAAAGGAGGGCAACAAAGATGATGAAGGGTCTAGAGGGGAAGACGTATGAGAAGAGACCTTGGTTTGCTCAGCCTGGAGAAGAGGAGACTGAGGGGAGACCTCATCACAGCATACAGCTTCCTCATGAGGGGGAGCGAAGGGGCAGGCGCTGATCTCCTCCCTCTGGTGACCAGCGATAGAACCCGAGGCAATGGCATGAAGCTGCGACAGGGGAGGTCGTGTACTGGAACAGGCTCCCCAGGGAAGTGATCACCACACCGAGTTCAAGAAGTTTCTGGACAATGCTCTCAGTCATCTGCTCTGATTGGGCTGGTCCTGTGTGGAGCCAGAAGCTGGACTTGATGATCCTTATGGGTCCCTTCCAACTCAGGATATTCTATGATTCTATGGTTCCTTCCAGCCCTTTCACTAGCTTTGTTGCCCTCCATTAGACGCATGCAAGGACCTTCACATCCTCCTTGAATTGTGAGGCCCAGAACTGCACACAGTGCTCAAGGTGAGGCCGCACCATCACTAAATGCAGAGGGATAACCACTTCTTTTGACTGGCTGGTTATACTATGTTTGATGCATCTCCAGCATGCAGTTCATCCTCTTGGCTGCCAGGAAAAATATTGCATATTTATATATCAAATATTGCATCGCATTTGTACTCAAGCCTTCTAGTTCTTCAACTATCCCAGAAAACTGTTATACAGAAAACTGTTATACAGAAGACTGTTGAGTAAAAACTAGACTGGCCCTGAATCATCTTGGGAAAAGGCATATGTGGTAGGAGATACTAATGTAATCTTTCACAGATACTGACTGAAAGTCACTGTCAGCATTGGAAGTTTACTGCTTTGTTTCAGATGTTTTGTATATCATTACCATTAAACCCAGCTTTGTGGCTAAACTGAATGTAGGAGAGCACAGGATGGGTTTGGATTTAAAAATAAAAAAGTGAAGGTGAGAAAGACAGAGGATTTGCAAATGGTAATATGAAGTCTAGGGCCCTGATGGGGGAAGAAAAGGGTGCTCAGCCAGATCCCTGCCTCTCAGCCCTGCCCTTGCTTGCGCAGGGGTCTGTGGGAAGCCACGGTCACTCCTCTGCTCCTTCTTTGCCCACATTTCCACACCCCGCTGCGGGAAGAAGGCCTCTTTCCATTGCTCCATCCACCTCCTCCCCGCCTACACAGATGGCTCTCACACTAGAAGTAAGGAGACATGTGCCACGGTTGTGAGGGAAAGGCCAGGAGAAGGTAAAAAATATTTTGGGCTAAGAAGATGAGGACTTATCCCATCTTTATAGTTTGCAGACTGATATAAATCTTGCCTGTGAGTAACTCCCACAGAGCAAGTGAAATTACAGTGAACTATGACATAATTGAGGAAAAAAACAGCATCTTGTGTGATGATGACCGTACACTCCTGTCTGCCAATAAAATTAAGCAGTCACATTTATTTCTGCTTTCACTGTAATCATTCATCCCACTTTTCTGGTGTTTCGTTTCTAAAAGTTTAAAGAGTCTGAAATAGTACATTACTCTTCCTTTTCCTTATCTAGGCAGATTTTCATATCTCCTTCAACAGTGAATGCACAAAAAGGGACTGTTTTGACAATTATTTGCTGAAAACTCTGTTACAGTTTCTAGCTGTGAAACTAAACTTGCATTACCTCAACTGACCGGACTCGTAGCAGACTTTCAGATGGAATGTATGCATCAGTCTCTGCCAATTCAGAGGTTATTTAATACGGTATGTCTGGAACCAGCCTTTTTTGTTGAAATTGTTTTGGCTAAGAAACTATCCAGATGAGTCTACTGCAAAACTATGTGCTTTGACTGGGATTTTCAAAGTCGGTCTGGAATCACTCCACTCAAAAATGGGCAGTTAGAGATTACTTCTTTTGGAGAATATCTCTTAAACCAAAGGTTTGTTTTGGTTTTGTTCATTTTTATTTTATTTATTTTTATATATGTCCAGTACACCTCATGTATGCATGCATTATCAGATGCAAAACAACTTTACCTTTCTTCCTCAATTTTTTCATTGTGTGAAAATTATTCAATAAAACATCAGCAGAGATAGGGTGATAAAGACAGGGAAGAACTGTAATTCAGTCATGTGGATGGGGACTATCATTTTGCAGTATTCTGTTTAGCCATGCATCATCCTATCCAGAAATGGTTAGTTACTATGTTAATGGGAATAGCTGATGTATTGCACTAAGTGCTGGCATTTTTCTGCTGTGATGGTTTTCTATTCACACTAATGAGCATTTTTCTTTTAAATTGGTTGCACTGTTTAATTCATTGTTATACTTATTTGACACCCCAGAACAAATTCTGCTCTCAATTATACTAGTGCAAATCTAGGATAAGCCATCTGTTGTCATCAGTGTTAGACCTTGATTTGTCCAATGATTTAAACAAGCCTTAACCTTAAGCACATTTCCATCACACTCTGATGGTTAAGGAGATTCTGAAGTGTCCGGTTTTTTTCTTTCTTATGTTGGTGAAAAGAAGAGACTTTGAGCTTCTGTAGTTAATTCTACCATTTCATGGCTAAGTGTATAGCTATGTATAGCACAGGTTGTACTGAGTAAGAGACTGAACCATCCTGGAACCCAGCAATCATGGTGAGTGAAATATTAATCCCAAGTCAATAGGCATTGCTGAGAAAGCAGAGCTGTTAACCTGGGCATGACAGCCCCACTGCTCCAACTGCTATTCTGCTTTTGAAAGGTGACTGAAAAGCTGTGGGCTCTGACAAGAAGGCTTTGGTGAATTTGGGTGAGGTGAGCTCAGATGCTACCTCACCCAGACACACGTCCCACATCTGGGACTTAGTGAGACCTGGCACCCATGGAAGGGGCAGAAGAAATGAGTGTGCCAGCTCCTCCCTCAGCCGCTGGAGTTCACAGTCTGGCATATTAATTTGAGCTGCTTTCCTTGGCCAAGAGTTGTCTGGATGGTTTTTCAAGTCCTGCGAGGTAGATTGAATTCAATTTTTCATCTTACTCATCATTAAGTGGGTAATGGGCAGTTTCAGGCTTGTAATGAAACTAGGTCAAACAGTAGCCTGCTTGTATAAGCTCCAAATGTCTGGTTCACTAGAGTTTGGTATATCTTAAATGATCATAGATGGTATTTTGATGTACCTTACAGAGCAGAAAGGATAGACATATATTATCCATGAATAGATTTTTCTTCTAAAATATGCTGGAAATTAATTATGTCCCAAATCCAACATTTCACTCTTCAGGCCTTTGGGATGTGGTCAGAAATGCAATTTCAATGTCCAAAATTCAGTTTATGTAATTTAAATCCTGGCAGCTGTCACTGCACTAACTCTAATTACCATCGCAGAAAAGATACTTTGAAGTCCAGAAGTTAAGTCTATGTGGGAATATAATGCAAAGTAGCATAAAATCTTTATATATCCCCCCTCCTCACTCATTCAGCGTTGCAAGTACTTTGTCCAGCTTGTGACACAATAGATAATATACCATGCAACTCTCTTCAGCAAAGCTAGTGCCAAAAAACCCCAAACCAAAACAGTTCACAATTTCCCAGTTCTGAAATTTTAAACAGGTCTGCCTTGACCACAGATGAAGATAAACTCAGAATATATGATTTTTAAAGTTTGTAAATGCACATCATTGTGCAACCTTTATAATGAAGGAAATGGAGAAAGGAAGAAACGAATGTTAGACACCAAAATATCAGATTACAAGGCACAGTCTTGGGGTTCTCGTGTGGTCATTCCTGCTGAGCCCACAGCAAGTCACTGGGCCGGGCTCTCCCGTTTCTCTTCATGCCTTTTGCTTCTTCTGAGATTCTGTGGGGCAAAACTGCCTTTTTCTCTGCTCTTGTAAGAAGCAGATGATTTAGTTAGGAACTACATTATGAATCTTAAATTATGTTAATGGCACCTGGCTACGATAGATAACGGCATATTCAGTTAGCAGACAAAGTGTTAAAACCATGTAAGGTTTCACAGAGTCAAAACGAAGGCCTGGAAGAGTAGCAGCAGCAGAGGCCAGGATATTTACAAGTTCACAAGGAATCTGAATGTGTAAACTTTTAGAAAGTGCTGACTGCCCATCTTCAAGGACCAAGGGTCCTTTTATACAACTCACACCAGGAATCCAAACATACACTACTAAAAATGAGGACATTTTAACTTTCCTGGACTATATCCCCATCAGACTCAGTCTTGCTTCAGTGCTGTAAGTCTCACTTTCCCTTCAGCTCAGCCTCACCCCTTCAGCAGCTTCAGGGTAGGGCTAGCCTTCATCTTAGGCTATGCCACAACCCCAAAGTAAGAACACCTTCTTAAAAGTCGGATCTGCAGATTCAAAATTACCATGGGCCAAAAAGACCCAAAAGCGTAGGTTTCCCGTATTGTAAATGTTAGTCTATTATGTTAGGGTATTGTGTGGAAGTCAGCGCATGACCTGAGCATGTCTAATGGATCAGGCTTCTCTAAGGAGGTAGGGTAGGTTTAGCTGCCGTGTGCCTTTTATCGGCTTGCGCTGGAGTGTAGACACTTTATCCCCTCAGCCAACACATCTGAGTAAGTGATATGCCAGTCCTGAGGAACTTTGTGCACTGAAATGGAGGAACAAATTGATTTTAAGCACCTCCAAGGCTTAGATGGGACTGAAGTGTCAGCAGTCTGAGAACTGTGGACCTGGTATCAGGAACTTGGGGAGTGAAAATGAAACCTAATCCAAGGGGCAGGCAGCTGGTCCCTGGGCTTGGTGTAACAGTTCGAACGAAAGCCTGCACTAACTGTTCGCTTTCTTGCTTTTTTTGCAAGGCAAAATCGATGTATTATTTTGTTCTACCCTGACCCCACTTATTAGTTGAGCTGAGTGAATATTTCACAGTGTATATCGTCCCTGACAAACAGAGCTGTTTTTTCTGCTCTTGGACATGAATCTATGAAACCATCTGCCTGTAGCTATGAATAGATTGCAGCTTCCTCATGTTTATCTGTCTGCAAAAATGCAATGATGTTTTCTCCTCCCTCACACCTCCCCCCCAGTCTTACTTTCTCTATGGATTGATCATGACTTGATCTCCAAACAGTGTTTTCTGGTTACAGAAATCACCAGGGATGTATATTTCAGCCACAGGTACAGAGCACTCACATCTGTTATTATCTGCCATTGTTTAGCCATTTTTTTTATTCGATGGATGCCCTCAAGATTTATGATGAGCAAGTTCACATGGTTTTGATCTATTCAATACAATAACAGCTCAGGGAAGACAGAAAAACAGGTGCAACATAAAATAAAACTGAAAAAGGGTCATTAATAGAATAAGCAGTTTTCTGAGTCATTTCTGGACCCCAAGCTGACATGGAAATTTGAAGTCAAATGTGTTCAAAACCTTGCAAACATTACTTTGAAAATGAATTTCTGCTATCCTTTATTGTAGTGTCTTTCTGTGACATGCAAGTATAGCTGTGGCAGCGTGCAGGTTGAAGGAACTATAACAGATATGAATATACTAAAAGGCTCACAAGGTTTTTGGAAGGTTTTAGGTTTCATTCGGGATGTATTTTGCTGTAGTCATTCCAGTCTTTTTTATGCTTCATTAATCATTGCTAATTCGTGAACTGGCTAAGACAAGGGTTACTTCTCACTGCAAGAATGTGAGTCATCTTGGTGGATCCAAGGCATGTCACTCTCTGTCTGCTGTAAAGTTATATTTTTCTGTCTTGCTAGAAGTCTGTTGTCTAATTCAGCCCTACAGCTGGATCAACAAAACAGCACTGAGTGAATCATTCGCTGTCATCCCTGTAAGCAAGGTTCTTGCAGTAACTCTGAGTCAGGTCTAAAACTAATGCCAAATTTAAAATACGGCCCCATCTAAGCTATTTCTTTACAAGTGAATAGTAGAGGTCTGTAATTATCTTAAAGATGTATTTTTATCCTCTGAAAACAAAACTGGGAAAAGAGATAGTAAAGAACTGATACCGCACTGGAACTATGTGAGCTTCAAACAGAAAGGCTGATAATAACTAATATATATTACAAGCTTTAAATCCTCAGCATGCTGGACACCTCGTGATATACTGACTGCCTTTAGTTCACTAACTTCAATGGCAGTTTAAAGCATTTGGTACAGCAGGAGATAATAATAACTCTACAGGATGGAACTTACCAGTGTGGCAGCTTATGTGAAAAACCCGTGTTAACCATGGCATTTGGGTTTCACATTGAATCTTACTACATATTTAGGCTACTTAAACCCGTCAACCCCTGCCTATCAAGAGGGGGACCAAGGTGTTCAGAAGTGACTGTTTCATTTCTCAGATTTACACTTGGCACTTAAATATGCAGTTTGAGTCCTGATTCTCTATTTACTTCAGCTGGATGTACAGATATTTTTTGTTAATTAGTGCTCCTTTTTAATAAAACCTCTGAAAAAATGAGAATTTCAGTAATGGCTGTTTTCACTACTGAGATGCTCGAAAATATTTTCATTGTTTTCTCTATACCTTTATTTTAATTGGGAGCTTTGTTGTTGTAAATAGCCACAAGTTAAAAGACATTTTCTGATTAGCTGACTTAGCTAGATATGGACAGGAAGTTTAGCAGAAATGGTTTTGATTTATATTCCTTTGGGATTATGCCAGCTGTGGTCACCTCTGAATTGATGAAGGGGAGGTAATCCACCTGCAACCCTGTGGACTGCAGCAAAATTAGGGAGAGCAGTTTGTCATCTTCCATCTACTGGCTGTCTGAGTGTGTTTCTGAACCATTCTTGTGACAGTTATCACATCACCCCACACTGTAGTGCTGTACATTTCTTCCTGTATAGGAAAAATGGCATGGGGTCCAAATAGTGATACAGTCTAGACAGATTCACTGCATGACTTATTTTGAACAGCTGAGTTGTCTATATTCTTTGCTAATATTAAGGTACAATTTCGGTAGTTAAGTTGGCTGGTTTCAGTACTTGTTTGATTTTTTTTCCTGTGTCTGCTTATGGAGAATCTGGCTTGCAATATGCCCTTGTTTCTTCTGTGTCTATAACAGTGTTAAGATTTGCACAGCTCCTTCATTTATGCTTCTATTTTTTTTATTACCTTATATTAGTACCATGTCAGTAAAGACTCCTCTGTCCTCATATCAGTACAATGTTGGCCCAATGCAGTGGAAAATCTGGCCCAAAGCACACAGATTTGAAGAATCGGTTGTTTTTCAGTGTTTGAGTCATTCCTGAATCAGGATCATAACACCTTCATCTTACATGAGGTGCCTTGACTCTACAGAGATGACTGAGAAAAGTAACTCAAGCACCAGCAGCCCCCACCCTCTTTAGCAGGGTTTGACAACACGGATTTCATACACCATGATTACATAGCTATGTGTATGCATAACAACCTTCTTGTATTTTATTGTCAGTTTGCGTACTCAATTCCTGCTTCATGTCAAGTCAAGGAGAGCCTTTACTGACCTTAAAACTTGAAGTGATTACCTCCAATACTACAGCAGCTCAGAAGTTGTTAAAAAAAGCAAGTTACTCTAGCAGATGTAATTAAGGAGTAAGTTGCCAAATACCGGTGTAAAAGACTGAAGCCAAGACACTTCTGGAAAAGCAGACTTAAGAGTAGAGTGGGAAAAGTTTCACAGGGAGATGAAAACTTTATAGCTAAAAAAGGGGTTCAAAGTAGAGAGCAGCCTAAAGATGCAGGTAGGGTTTCTGCAGCTGCCTAATTCAGGGTCTCTGGGGTGGAAGCAGAGGAAACTTTGGGCCTGAGTGGTTGGATGTGAATTCTCCCTAACTTCTATTTCGTGTGAAATTTTTTGTGAGAAGAAATAGGCAAATGGGCTGTACAGAAGGGACATGAGGTGACAGAGACAATTTCTGAACCAGCTGGACTTGTGTTTGACTCATTGCTGAGCTGAGATGCTTGATTGCCTATACATAAGACAGTTTAGCACCTAAGCTTCCCTGCTTGGAGATTTAATGGCTAGTGCCTGTCAGCAGAGGAATCTTCCTTCCTTTTCTCACCTAACAGTCTATGATGACTTATAACTGCGTAGGAACTGACACACTTTCCCCAGAAGGATTTGGTCCTTTTTTTTTTTTTTTTTCACAGAAGATTGAGGACTAATATACACACAGACAGTTCAAATCTGCTGTGGTATCAAAGGCACTTATCCAGCAAATGAAAATAAATGATCACAGGCCTTATTTCTTAATGATTTATCTACACAGGCCCTGAGGGACCCTTTGGAAAGGAAATCTGCTGCTGGTGAGAAATCTTTATCTGGAGAAAGTGGTGTCATTACTTAGAGATGTGGAAGCCTAATCATGGTTAAGAGTTAACATGAATTCAGGGATCATTATTTATTTACTTATTTATTAAGAGCAGGACTAATTAAATGTCTGGCATAACAGGTGATCATCCTATGAGACTAGTCCATTGACTGACATTCAGTACAAACATTTCAGAATGTAAAACCAAATACTTACTCTGATTTTCCAGGAAATACTTGGGGAAATGAGTTCAGAAGCAGAACTTTGTGTTGTGCTGGGGAAGGCCCAGTAATAGCACAGGAGTGGAAAACCCTGAGGTGCCAGGTGAACCATAGCTGTTTGGTACAGGACTGGCCAACACACGGGGTGGGAATCCAAGTCTACCCTGCAACCCTTCAAAAGTTGTCAGAAAATTACATTTAATTATTCTAAGTGAAAGACAAAGAGTAGAGAGAAGATTCTGATTAGCATAGGAAGATGTCCCATTAGGCACTCTACTAGACTTAAACCACAATAAATCTGTATGAAAGAAAAATGGGGATAAAAATCATATACCAGGTATGCTCAGAAGTCAGTAAGATGCTGCCCAATGTTTTGTCAAACATTAGACATTTTGTTAACCCACAGTTAGAGTTGGTTGTGTGCAAGTGCATTCTAATTTTGCAATAGCACTGCCTTGAGGAATGGACCTTACTTTTATGTGAGGAGGTACCTGTAAATGTTAACAGATAAAAGAACCATTCTACACATTGCTAGAGTGTGAGAAAAATTTTATTAAAATTGTTCCACTCACCTTTGGTGAGCAAAGAATGCGATAAACCAAATTAAATAGAGGCATCAAAGAGCTTTCCTTTAGTTTTCTAGTAGAATTTAAAAGGATGGTTTTAAGGAGCTTGTGCCAAGCTGCTCCCTCACAATAATCACTTCTATAGGAGTAGCACTTTCAAATGAAATATATTTAGTTAATTGCGTGAAAAAAAAAAGAAAGAAGTTATAATCAATGGCGTGAACAAGGTTAGGTCAATGGTAGGAGCTCCTAAAGAATGATCCTTTAAGCTTCCTAATCCCTTCTTCTTGAGAAATTGTCAATATGAGCATCACAGTAAAGATATTTTGGCAATATAATCTTCAGCTGACACTAAGAAAGATATCCTTACCAAGTTTAATGGGATCGTTACTTTACAAGTTTAAGAAGTGATGAAAATTTTAAGTTACTTGGAAAGGATTTTTACAAAATTTCAAATGTAGCAGAAAATATCTGAGAAGACTGCAAAGTGAGGTTGAAGACTTTTTTGTATGTCTCAATGAGACAATTATTTTCTACTTATGTCTTAACACTGAAATCACAAACAGCTATACTAAGCTTGATAGTTTTAAACTTTCTTTTGAGATTTAATTATTTCTTATTCACTTTACATTTTTATGACTGCTTAAGTGAACTTTTAGTACTTGTTTAATTAAGCTTTCATGCAGTTTAGTTTTCTGTTTTCTGGAAATCTCATGGTCTCTATCTGGATGACATATGAGGACATCAAAGGAAAAACACTCCATGTTTGAATAATGGAGTGGCTGGGGGATTATTTAGCACATAGTTCTAATGAACTTTAATTAGTTCATCTGTAATTTATGTGTTTACATAATTCCTTGAAAGAGATACTTCCTGAATTTGAAATCTGAATGAGACAGGAAACTAATAAATAGATATTAAGGAACAAAATCTTACATCTCTGACAGAAATAAACTGCCAAAATACTTCATTAGTCAGTGAGGAAGAAGAATAAAGCAGGATGGAAAATTAATTGTCTTTTTGTGGCAGTTTTTTCTCCCACATATTCTGATGACGATTCAAAGAAAATGACAGATGCAATTCTCATTTGTCTCATGTTGTGGGTGAAAAGACTCAAATACCTCACTTTTACTCTGTCTCAGCCTCTCAAGAGACTATGCACAGGGAGAATGAGAAAAGTTTTGGGAAGGATGCTCAAGGTTTAAGGGCTATGAGGATATTTAAGAGATGTTAATAAGTATCTTTTACCTCATGCAGAGGATGCCAGCTTGTGGAATTGCATTACGGAACTTAAAATATTTTTTACACAAAAGTTGAAACTCAGAAGCATTGTGAAATACAGTAATAAAGTAAAAATATCTTTTCATCATTTACTTAGGTTTAGATCAGTTACAAGCTTGCATTTTTAAGGGGTTCTCTCATAAGAGATCGCATCCTGATTGAAATCTAAGAAGGGAAAGAAAAGGTCCAGTTAGACTACCAAAAGATCCAAAATTAATCTCTAACAAAGCAAGTAGTTCACCAAAGTCCAATCTGTACATCGGTTTATTTTCAACTTAGAGTTCAAAAGAAATAGCTGCTCTGTGGTTAAGCAATGATTGAAGAGGTTAGTAATAGATCAAAGCAAAGGATAGGAGAGAGATGGGTGAGCATCTGGGAGGGAAAATGGATAACATTTTCCCTGGTCTGGTCTGAGAAAAAATGAGAATGTGGGGGAGAAAAGGGGGGAAGAAAAATAAGATCCATCTTCTCAGGGGAAATACTTTTGCTCAGAATGAATGGTGAAAATTTCCAGAGAAAAACTTGAAAGATGCTACTGCTATACTTTAATCCTTCAAAATCCCTTCTGTAACTAACTCCTCATTTGAAACCTGTTACTTTCTTTCAGAATACATTACACAATTAAAATACCCCAAAACTCCAGAACTACAAGCCAGATTTATTCTTTCTCCTTAGAGCTCTACTGTGTTGCACTATATTACAAAGGGATTTTTTTCTTTTTTTCTTTTTTTTTTTTTTGCCCCTGAGATTTTTCCTCTGGAAATGAAAGCTGCTTCTGTGTTAGCCTTATAACATTAGGTCCCTATCTGCATAGAATTCCTATGATTTAGGGATATAAATTTCCCTTTTTTTGTTAACAGTTGAAAATATTTTTGCACATATTTTCAATATTTTAAAGTTAGAAGGCAAAATATTCCTTGTCATTTACCATATAAATGGATATACACTCATATGGCATTATTCACTATTAAATAATTTGTGCAAAGTAAATTTCTTAAAATAGTGAAATTTAATTTAAATAAGCAACTGATTGCTATGTGTAACCCAAGTCTTTTCAAAACATCTTTGGTTTTGGAATTAGGGAATATATATTTTTTCATACTACAGTAAACACCTCTAAAATATTAGTGTTTAGCCTAATTCCATCATTCTGTTTTTCCTAGTGGACTCGTCTTTTACATCCCCAGTTCCTTCTGTTGATGGTGTTCCTGACCTGCACATGGTAATCATGTGCAACTTTCTTTGGAAGAGGTTTGTCTGCTGTGTCTGCCAGTAGAACTTTTTGTGATTTCACAGACGGAAAATATGAAGTGTCACAAACTTTTTACCTATATTACAAATCAGACTTAGACTTAAAGGCAATATTACATGTACAACTACCAAAATGTGAAGGAAAGTATTGTGTGCAGCCTGTCAGCAGGATGCAAGCTCTTTATAAAGACCGGTGGGTGGAAGAGGCAATATGCAAAATATTGCAAAATTAATGAGAAGTAAGCATGTTCTTCCCTATGGTCCAGAGAAATTTCTCAGGCCATTTGATAGGGGTAATGGACAAGTTGCCCACCATTTTTGTAGAAATATTGTACTTGGACATTTTTAGCAAATGAGGTACTTTTTTTCTGGGATGAGAGCTCTAATCACTGAACCACTCAATAAAGTAGAGCTTCTCCTTTGGATCAGTTTACAAAATGCCACATATCTTCTGTTGCATTTCATACAGAGCCTAATTCCATGGTTATGACTTAGGTCTTGGGAGATAATTGCTCTGTCTGAGCATATGCCCCCAGAGTTGGCAGCAGTTGAGCAGTGGGTTTTGAAGGTCACAATTTTGGACATAGGCAGAATTTAAATACTGATTTGTGGAATTTGGAAGCTTTCCCAAGATCAGAAGCTGCGGTGTAGCAGAGAATAAAATCCAGTTGTCTTGTGTTGCAACCCATAAATACTGGGCTCTAGAAAAGACTATGAAATAATTCGGATGTGAAATCACTGTCTTAATAGAACAAAAAGGTGAAAGGGTGGATATTTTGAGTATTTAAGTATCTCATCACCAACTTTTCCTTTTTATATACTGATCGATGATATTTGGACTGTAAATATTTTAAGCTATTGAGGAAACTTCTGTGAGGGGGGAGGGTTGTTACAGTCTCTGTGACAGGCTTATCAACGGTCTTTAATGGTTACAATTTAAAATTACATTTTGCAACTAAACAGATGAGGGAAAAGAATTCAGAAGAACAGTTTCTTAAAGTCAGATTTGTGGTAAAGAGTGATGAGAGTAATTATGTTTTTAGAATTCTATTCTCTGCCACTTTGCTAAGATGACAAAAAGCTAGAATTTATGATTAGACTGAATCGATATGGACATTTGCAAAAATTCTGCTCAGAGAAAAGAAAGAGCTAAAGTAGGCAGTGTCTCTCACTTACATACCTTAAATCCTCACTCAAGTGCATTGTTACTGCAGAACAAACACAAATCCTACTGTGCCTTGTTATTTAGCCGTGACATTCATCATGGTTAAAAATGTGCATGTTAGAAGGAGGTTAAAAATGTGCATGTTGGGAAGGAAGACATGGCTTGCAAGTATATATAAATGTACATCTGAAGGACTGCAGTGACCACCTTTCTTTTGATTTCAGCCTCAGATTCATTCCTCTGGGTAAATCAGTCTACATTTAAATTAATGTAGGCAAAAGAAAAGACCCTTATATTGACTTCAGTAAGGGGAAAAATAGATAGATTTTTATTAACAGGAAGTTATTCAGGAAGGCAGTTATACATGTGTGGATTGGAGCCATACTACTGTAAATTCTTTTCTAGAATACCTTTTATTATCTGTAAGGCTGTATAATCAGGCAGCTTGTCAGTCTTTCTAAAAGAGACAATAATTGCATCTTCAGAAGTCACATAGTGGAGACATTATGTTTTGATTAGGAACAAACCCTCACTTTTCCTTCAGTGAAGGACCTTCACATGTGAAAATGCTCAACTAACCTAAAAACATATCCACAATTTAGGCAAATTTGAAGAACCTAAATAGTTAAGCAATGACAGATTTGAAGTGTGCCTGATACTGAATGAGGGAGCAAGACTACAGCTGTGTTTAACAAAGTCTAGTTCAACAACAGCTAGGGGAAGAGCAAATTGTTATATCTACTTTTTCCTGTGGCTTCTATATAACAGTTGGCCCTGTGATGTTTCGATATTTCTGAAGCAAAATCCTCATTCTGATAAGCACTGGGAAAGATATTTCTAATGCTAACTGGTTGGAGTTTCAGTTTATCTGGAAGAACAAAGGGTTCACAAAATCTCCTCTCCCCTTTAAGTGCTAAAAGCCAAGAGTTTTCACTGCTTTCATTTGTAAAAAGACCCTGATTGAATTTACTTCTGTTTCACTTTTAAAACTTCCTGGCTTTTCATTCACAAATCACACGTTTGTCTTCTCCCGGAAAAGCTTTGCTTTTGTTTTTGTGACCTACATTTGTAGGGCTCCTAATTAGCAGGCAGCACCGGGATCTGCTGTCCCTCAATAGCTCTGCTACTTTGGGATCCTAAGCTAAACAGAAAACATGTTGTCAAAATCTGAATGAATGAATGAAAGTAACTACGTACTACTGGTTGGCACCTTCATGTGAACCTTGTAAAACAAAAGTGCATCATAACTGCAGTTTTCCTGTGTATTACATTCACGTGCTAGTTTGGCAGCTATTGGAAGTTAATTCGAGTAGGATCAAGCACAGAGGTGAGGTGAGGTAAATTTTCATTATCCTTAAGAAAAAAATGTACCAGCATTATATCTGTCAAAACATTCTTCCCTGCATTAGTGTTTGCAATCACTTCCTCAATCTTTTCTCTTTTTTCCCCCAAATCTTTCCTTAGCCTCTGTCGATAAGCTGCTCATTATTTTTACCTTTGTGTTCAAATGATCATTCTGGCTTAGAGAAAGTGGCACAACATCCTACTTAAATAGCATTAGACCACACAAGAACTAAGTCTTCTCTGTTCCAGTTGTCAAAGTAAATAGGAGTTGGACTGGAGCTGGAATGCAGTATTCGACTCCGCTTCTTGTATTAAAAAAACATGTTATGTACTGGGGTGAATTGATAGGAACTGCTTCATTCCAGCACATCAAACAAACAACTACTCCCATCGCAGGGTCTTGTTACTTGTTCAATGGCACTTTTAGAGTCCTGCTATGCCTATCCTGAACAGTGCCATCTTAGTAGTTGGGCAGCCTAATGCTTTCTCCCACAGAATAGGTAATGTCATTACCATTAGAACAAACAAAGTTTCATTTTCTTGGGATTTGCCTTTTGCTTAGCTTCGTAGTCTGAGTTTGCTGTGCTTAAAGGCACTATTTTTCTCTTAGAAATTTGCTTACAATGAAGCTTTTACCTAAATCTCACCACCTGCAACATTTCTCAAAATTTAGAAAAACTTTATCTCTGTAGCTACTGTTCCTCAAAATCAAGCTATGCTCAAAAACTGTTGGGAAACACAGATGGTAACTGAGTGACGGTTTTTACTGTAAGAGTTTAGGCTACAAAGACTTGTACCTGGATATATGTACAATCTATGCCATGGTAATAGCTGTGCCATGTCAACTAGATACTTCAGGCTAGAACCACAAGGGCAGGAGACAGGTATGGAGACACCTAACTTCTACGTAACCTCCAGTCTAGAATACGAGATGTTCAGTCTTTCCCTGTTCCAAGATTAGCTCATAGTACAGCAGAAAATTTATCATAGTGGCAAGACTAGCTTTTTTCCAGAAACTATTTTACTTGCGGTTTTTTCTTACTCTACCCATACTCCTTCATCTGGCACAAGGGTGGAAAGAACCTGTTGTTTGTCAGGTAGCCGTTCTGCAGATATGCTGTCATGCTTGCATTTGCTGGGAAGCTGTAGGATTCATTGCATATGTGCTTTAAACACAGATCTTTTTGCAACTATCAGATTCACTGTACCTACACAAAGCTAATCTGCTGCGTCTATCTATCTGTTAACTCCCGATTCTCTTGCAACAGGAGTCAATCGATGTCTGAACAATAGACCTGGCACACCTACAGGCTGCACAGCTTCAGAAACAGCCAGCCTGCTGCATTCAGCCCTCTCCCAAGACTGTGTGAAGAGGACCGTTTGCAGCCTGGATGCATGCATGTATGCAGTGACTCATCCAGTCAAAAAGGTTGCACAGTGGAGACTGAGGGGAATTGATGTTCATGCTGAGGAGCCTCTACAGTGCCAAGAGATACTTGACCTAGATATCACTCCCAGGGCCAAAAGGAGGAAATAGTCCTCTTTTCTTTTTTTTTTTTTTTTTCCAGTAGTCAGATGGTTTCAAGAATGGGTGATGAGATTCCATTTTTATTTAAATGGATATTTAAGTGTCTTCAACAAAATGGTAAAATGTCACTAGCAGAAAATTAAGTTTGTTTTCTTAAGAGGCACTTTTTCTTATTCAGATAGACAGATTAGTATGTGAATACAAGTCTTCCACCCTGCCCTGGTTTCTACCTCTGAGGCTGTTGGGTATAATAAGATGATTAGCAGAATATTGGCTTCTCCTGCCTTGCCTTCTTCAGTACATTAGACGTGCTCCTTCTCCCATGCGAAAAGCATCCCCCAGCTTGGCTGTGGGTGAATTGGCTGCTCAGAGCTTGCAGACTTTAGACTTTTTGGTGCCCGCTTCCTGGCAGAAACACAGGGCATGCTTATAAACCACCGTGGAGTTAAAGGTGTCCAAACTGTATAGTGCGGTGCAGTGCCAGGCAGAAATGTGAAACCGAAGCTGAGAGCAGCAGCGTAGAGTTACGGTGGCACTGCGGTCATACTAGTACACCCTTCTAGAAGGAAAGGCCAACTGGCTCAGCCCCAGCAATGCTAAAGCCAGTAAACTCCTCTGTTTTCTTTAAGAGACTCAATCACCACCAGCTCGGGGCTTTTTGTGCCATATTTGATTTACATAGGCATGTGCTTATTTGCAATTTTACAGTCACTTGCACTTTACTAATATTCATCACAAGACACTTTGCCCGTGCCAGAAAGATTTCTTAGCAAATGCTGGCTGCTGAAAGAGAGTTCTTCCTCTCGAACCTTGCTTGCTCTGTCAGCTCCTGTGGAGCATCTGTACAATGCATATCTTGGGTGCGATTTTGTCTCTGTGTCTGCAGAGCTCTCACCACAGTCAATGAAGATCTCATCAGTGGAGTACAGGGAGATGTTCAGCTGAGCAGACATAGGTGTTTGGTTTAGGTGAGCTGATTTTGCTCTCCATGTAGGATTTTTAATATGTCAACCTGCTAGTTGTCACCTCGTGCCAATCCGTTCTCTCAGAGCCGAAGTGACAGGTGTCACAGGAGCAATCCAGATCTGCAGTTACAAGAATTTCCACTGCACAGGAATGGTGCCTTGATGTTAGCCATTTACCCTGAAATTGTCCTTTACCCTGAAATCACCTTTCGTTCAACCCACTTTATGGCAAGAACAAGCAATACTTACCTGTGAAATCTGAAATACCAGTTGCAAAAGTTTAGAAAACCTGATGTATGACAGAAGCAAAATGTTCCTTGCTGAACTCTTTGCCTCTATGTGTCCAGCAGATGGATTATGGATGCTTTGATTACCAGACCCCATTTTAGGGTCTTTTGTACATGAATGTTAGCTTGTATTTTCCATCTTCCATCCAGATTCACCTAGAGATTTATCTCAAATCCCCTCTTTTCCTCTCCCTTGAGATGTAATTACTCCTTTTTTATAGGAGACAAGTATAAGCCTTTGTTTTCCTTCTGTTTATTGGCAATTACCACCTCTTTATAAATCATAATGTCTCAGTGGAAAACCTAACACCCCATATAAGCCGGGGGAGTTGAAGCTCTTTATTGCCTTCTTCACTTCCCTCCTCCAAGAACATCAAGGAATTCTCATGTGGCTTCTCCAAAACCTGAATGTTATTTTGACAACCACACAAAATCTAATGCATAAATGGAGTTCTTGGCATGAAGTGTATTAATGATTCTTGACTGAGATTAGAGAGAATGGGAAACAGCCACTCCAGAGAAATAACAGACTTGGCATGGCTCAAACCGCCCTCTNTAGGCTCCAGAGATGCCATGGCTGCTTCTTAGATGCTCACTGCAGACTTTAAGCTCTGGAGGCCTCTAAGTGCCTCCCAGAGGAGGAGGCATCTGTGGAGCTTCGCTTGCTGCCTACCATTTCAGCAGTGGGACTGGGTGACCAAGTGCACTCAACAAGTCCTGCTCTTTTGCATTAGAGTGAATTATGTTGGGTGAGGGCAACTGTGGGTGCTGATGAAGTCATGCATTGCCTACTAAAGTTCATAGTAAAGCTAATGTTTCTTTCCTCCCACCTTTTTTATGCCATAATGCACACAACTGATTACCGTGCAATAAAAAAATGCAGCCTTTTAAACTCTGAAAATAAAGTTGCTTTCTTCCTGTCATCAAGACATTAGTAGACACATATATTTGCACACTTGAATGCAATTTTAACTGCAATAACAAGTGGGTAAGTGAAGCTAAATTGTTTGAAAACCTCCCAAACTCAGCAATTTCCAGCTGAGTTGGAACTTGCAGCTTGATTTCTCAAGTTCCATACAAGCTCCTGAGTCAGGAGCTAGCCTTTGTATACAACTGGACTCAGATAGCCCCTTTCCTAAATTACCTTCTGGGAGCAATCAAATTCAGCAAATGGTCCTGCTCCCTTCTGTCCCCTGGTTCATCTCACAGCATCTCCTTGGCACTGAAGGCAACTCTCCTATAGCACTGCCTGAATAAGCAAAGAAAAGTATCTCTATTTCCTTTGTTCTTCTTTAAATAAAAACCACTTTTCACGCCTTTTGAAGGCAATTCTATTTCCTACTTGCTGACAGAAATCTTGTTGATAGCCTTTACTCACGAGGTTTTCCACAAACCTAGCCACGTGGAGAGCTGAACTACAGGGCAAGAAGCAAGATGTGTAAGACTGATATTAGTGTTGAGAAGCCTACAATAGCTACCGAAACAGAGATTTTAATACACATATCGACGTTTTTTTCTTCTTTTTTTTTTAAGTCAAAGAATTCTGTATTGTTCAGAAAAACTAAAATTAAAACCTGCAACTGGTTCATACATATAGCAGTGATAAAGTGCACATAAAACTATCCTGACAGCAGTAGCAAGTGTATTGTTTTTTAAACAGATACTTAGTAAAGAACCTGAGTCCACCCTGGGGTTAGCAAAAGCAGTCTTAAAATGCTTTATCTAAGAGTTTCATTTTACAGTTATGTGGCCCAAAATATGCAGAAATTAATCTCTGACTTGGATGCTCTATTTTGGTTTTATATTTTTTATATCTTTGTTTGTTGATCATTTTATCATCAGGATTGTTCATCAGACTCTAAAGTACAAAGCATATACAGATTTTTTATGCTGAAATTTCACGTTGAAAGAATGCTTATTTATCCTTACACCATGATGAATGAAGGTTAGTTTTGGTAAGAGGGATATATCTGCACTGCTGCTAAGTCTCTCTCTTTCATCATGGATCTCACATTTGATTAGCTAAAGATAGATCTCCTGGAGTGATTTTACTGCACAAGGGTCCCTGCTTTCTTTGCATTTTTAAATTTTATTTCTAGCTCTCCTGGTTTTGGCAGAGACTTTCTCAAGCTTTTTAATGAAAGGCTCTAAGCTGAGTGAAGTTTCTGGGAGTGAGAAGGACTAGGAAGGTACCACTTCAGATGGTACAGCACAAGGAGCAGGAAGGAAGAAAAAAGCAGAGAGTTATAAGGTTAGCTGACTTACCTTCTTAGGTCCAGCTAGCATGGTGTCCAAACCTGTGAGCTCCGTACTTGACAGCTAATGGGGATGTGTATGTTCATGTTCTGCGTTGCTTAATTCATGTTAAATGAAGAAAACTTCTCTGCATTTAGTAGTGCAGGCTCACAAACCGGGTGTTTTACACTGCAGGTCCTCTTATCTTTCAAACACAATGGATATTTTTACACAATTAGATTTTCATGAGTGAATTAAGAATAGCATTTAGGTGGCTTTGGTTCATTCAGCTTCTTGCAATACTGAATGAAATTTATTTTTCTAAATGAAAATGGAATTTCACTCTGTAGTTTATCTTATCATGTAAGGAGGCCGGCATATGGGTTTTTTTGAGAGTTTACTATTTTTAATGATATAAAATTGCTATTTAGACTATGTAAGTAGTCTGACTGGTAAGAAAACCAAGACAGACAGATTTGGCCTTTGCCTCATCTTGAATACTTTCTGTCTTACCAGAAGCCTGACACTGACAGTAGCACTCTTCTGTGTAAGAAGTTAAGATGGCCAACCCCCTGCCATACAGCAGATCTGGGCTGACAGAGTGATGAAGTGCATCTACAGACTACTATCAAACCACTGGAGGGTACCTATGATGCAATACGGAGCAGCTGCATCCTGGTGATGGGATGTGTGGCTGTCTGCTCTGATAACAGCCCTTTTGCCACATGGCCTGAATATCTCATGTGCTCTCTGATGCAGGAGACAGGATGAAATGGATTTATGGTGCCACTCATTTTCATAGAATCATAGAATCTTTAAGGTTGGAAAAGATCTCTAGGATCATCAAGACCAATCGTCAACTCGACACCACCATGTCTAATAAACCATGTACCGAAGTGCCACGCTTTTCGAACACCTCCAGGGACGGTGACTCTACCTTCTCTCTGGGTAGCCTGTTCCAATGCCTGACCACCCTTTCAATGAAGAAATTTTTCCTAATATCCAGCCAAAACTTTCCCTGGAGCAATTTGAGGCTGTTTCTTCTTGTCCACTTGTTGCTTGGGAGACGAGACCAATGCCCACACACATTTTGATGATGTGTGATGTCTTCTAAACAATGTGAAGCAGAGGTTGAGGTGTCGAGCCCTGGAACACCTATGTGTAAGTATTATGTGACATAACACAACCAAAAGACTAGACTTTAACGTACAAGGTCTACCAAGGTTAAGGCTATCATGAAAGCTATAACCCACAAAGAAGTGTTGCCAAAATGTGTGAAGCACTGTGTTTTCAAGCTGTCACGTTAATTCTTCTATGAAGAGGTTTTATGGCTTAGTTTTGTGTATCGAACCAGATGCTCATCTGATAGTTAGATGATCTGGTCTGATTGGCACCAGCAGTAAATCTGATCTGTAGTTTGTTCTGGAGCTGCACTGAAAAAGTCAGCTGGGTTTTGGTCTCCTTATCCCCTTATGTGCAGTCTTTGTTTCTTAAAGGCTTTGTAAAAGAATGAGAAGGTTTGACTACCTAACAAAGAATGCTTTGATTGAGGCCTAGCTAGCACAGCCCAAAATTAATGTTCTCAACAACGATGCTTTGTTCCCCGAATCTTTTACTTTTTCAGATGGAAGAAAGTTAAATATAACCTGGATGGGGCTATTCTAAAGAACTACATGCCAACATTTGATTAATTACATTTTTTTTCTTGAGTTTCTGTGGAACATGATTTACACAACCACTCTTTCTCAAATTCTGTGTGCAGCCTCTTGGCTAATTTCAACCCAGTTTGATATTAGAAAAAATTGAGAGATAACTGCCTTTTTATAAGCTTTGTTCAAATAGGCACTTGTGTAAAGGAAATGAGTCCTAAAGTGCATGGAGTGAACATAAGATCACAGAATAGTTCAGGCTGGACCAGACCTCATGAAGTCAACTGGTCTAAATGCCTGCTCAGAGCAGGTCTAAACAAGTTGTCTAGTTGAACCTTAAACACATCTGAAGATGGATGTGTCATAATGTCTCTGCATGTTCTGTTCCTGTATTTTACCATACCAATTGTTAAAAAAAAAAATAATCTTGATATGCAATTGAAATTTCCAGTGCTCCAACTTGTGTCCTTTGCCTCTTGTCCCATTGCTGTGTACCTCTGAGAAGAGTCTGTCTTCTTTGTATCATCTGACCAGATAATTGTACAAAACTGCAGTGTAAATTCACACTTTTTCTAATATACAATTTAGTGTTAGTGTTTACTGAGTAGAACTGGTTGAGAAACTTAGCAGTTTATGAATACCATCTTTGATATAAAAAGGTTTGGTTAGCAGCCAGTGTTAAAAGTTTTAGGTAGTAGGAAAGCCAAAAGATTCTTCACTGAAGATGCTCGTGCATCCAGAAATTTTAATCAATTTTAATGAAAATACAAAACCATATATTTGTAGAATATTTGCTATTTTTTCCAAGAGGCTCATGATCTCTAAATATTTGAAGATTATCAACTGACAAGTGCCAATCATGCACTACAAATGAGAGATGATTGAAATAAACAATTCACTAGTAATCAAATATGTGACACCTAAGTTGTATCAATTAGTTGTTGTCAACTTAGAAGAGATTCAGAATTGAACATACACATTAAGAAAAGCCAGACAAAAACAAACAGCCCCTCAGATTAAACACTGGTCACTGCAAATTCTTTTTCTGTTCTTTCTTATGCAATTAATAATGGCTTTCACTTTTGTGTGGCAGGCACTATCTTCTTATTATCAAACCTTCCAGATTAGCATTTATCCTGGTCCTGTGACATTTTTCAAAACTGAATGCAAAGTTCCAAAAGCTATGGTCACTAAACTTAAATGGACAAATAACACTCAGGAAATGAAGTAGTTGGTAGACTTGGCAGCTGTGGTAAATTGGGAAAACATGAGACAGATATTTATATTAGGATAAATCCCAAGATTCTTCAAGGATCTTGGCAGAGTTTTTTTTTATCTCTGCTAGTACAATATGTAAGAATTTGAACCACGTAGTTTAAACTCACACTTCACAGAATGTTTAAAAATGGGCTAAATAACCATTTTCTCCTACTACATAGAATTTATTTTCTTACAGAAGCAATCCTATCAATAATGCAATACATTTTACAAGAGATAAGAAAGGCGAAACAGGAAAGGGAAACAGGTCATTACTCACAATAAATGCATGATTAGCATAAACAGCTCAGCAGGTTTTTATCTTTTTGTATTGTTGTTATGTCATAACATAATACTGTTACTGCTGAAATACAGCTGAACAGATGTGATGCAGGTAAGCTCTCAAATATATGTATCTTCAGGTAAGGGCATGGAGAGGCAAAGGCAGCTTACCAGTAGTTCAAGAGAAACTTCTCTGTCTGGTTTTGTGTTTCTATTTTAGTGAGGTTCGCAATAGAAACCAACAAATGTCTGCGCTGGACATTTTCCATACTGTTCTTGAACACTGGAAAATCATTCTCATTTATATGACATATGTTATAGAGATACTTAAATAATTGTCTTTCAGAATAACAGTTGCCATTTTTACTTCAGGTGGTATTTTCCTTTCATTGTTAACTCTGTGTTTTATTTACTATTGGCATTCTAGTTATTTGGCTGTGAATTTTTCTGAAATTGTGCAGGAAGCTGAATTTAGACTCTCACAGTGGAATCTGACATAGTAAGAGTTCAGCAGCATATGTGAATTTTGCTTTGTTCCCAACTAAATATAATAGTTAATACAGTCAATAGTACAAGTATGCTGAATTCCATAAGTGCAGTAAAGGAGCTGTGGTATCTACAAGCTGGTCTGTAACTTAGACAATTATTGCTATGTGCTGTCATGTTTAGATGCTCCCCCATGGCTTACAAAATAAGGTTCCACAATAGAGTTATATTCCTCTGCCCTTGATGAGCCAAACAAAAGACAATGAATGAACATCTAGTGTTTTACTTCAAGCTTTAGCTTGCCAAACCTGGTTCTGCATTGACTTGACTTCCAGTCAGCAGCCCTGCTGAACGTAATGCAAATCAATATTCTCCGAGCTCTCTTTATTATGTTGCTGAGATTGTCTGTGAGAATGAAATGCTCATAAAACATGTCATAATGAAGGGCCTGGAACCTGAAGTCTTCCGACTCAGTATTCATTGTACCTCTACCTCTACACCCTAAGAGCATAACCACTGAGAGCTTTGCAGGAGCCTTTTCAATCCCTACGATGCCTCTTAACATCAGAATTGGAAACAAATTTTAGAAACAAAACTGAAAATAACCTGACAACTTATCTACAGAGTGCTAATGCTATTTCTGAGTACAAAGTGGAGTATAATTTATATATCACAGAGAAAAAAGATGTTAACTAATGCTTGGACAGATCCCACTCCTGTCCACATAAAGGGCAATTTATCAAAGTCATGACCATACACTATTTAAAGACCAGTCAAGCAAGGAGCTGGAGGCTTTTGAAGCAGCACAGAGGAGAAGCAAATAATGAGTCTGGTTAATATTTTATCTTTTGTATAAGGACTGGTTTGAGTTACAATTTCTCTCTGTAAGTCAGTTCAAAATAAAGAGCTGGGGATCAAGGGGAGAGAGCAGCAAGCTGAAGATGAAAATGCATCTCCCTACTCCTGAAACTTAGTAGCTTTGGGAAATTCTAGAAGAGTTGGGTTTTTTCCACAGAAAACTTGTCCAGCTGATCATTTTGGAGATGGTGTGAAATTTCATTGCTTTAAGTCAGTCTGCAAGGTCTAATCTAGACAATTTTAACATCACAGTATTCATGATCAAAGGTGGATTTTCCTGGAAACAGGGAGCCCACAGAGTGGGTTACCAGATCTTGTGCCTCACTAACTCAAACAAATACATTTTGTACTGTCTTCCCTAAACTGCATTATAAATGCAGTAAGCATTTTGTCTTGAGAATATCTTTGGGAAAAGGTTACAGAATCTCACTTCTCTGAGAATTAGAAATTTTTAATTTGAAGCCTAAATATAGAATTGGATTGTTTCAAGTTGTTCTGATACACATAGTTGGTTTTAGTATTTTTGACCCACCTGCAGTAAACCTGAGTTTATAGAGAGAAATCATGTCAACTCAGCCACGGCTTTTAAGATGAAAAACTCGAAGTGTTTTGGCTGCTCTCATTAGATAGACTTTCCGCTTTTATGATAATGCAAGGAGCACTTTTCAAAATATACTTCTAAAGCTGGATAAGAGTCCTGATAATTAAGGGGTTGGACTAGGTGACCTTTAAAGGTCCGTTCCAACCCACAATATTCTATGATTCTGTAATAGTGTCAGCACTCTGAACCATGCGGCAAATGCTCCAGTTTATGGACCCTGAGGTCATCTGTTTTCCAGTTGCACGATGATAGCAACTCCCAGTAATTCTCTGATAAACTAATATACACAAGTGTATTTTTCTTAAAGTTCATTTCCAGATTATGAACTCTGGGATCATAGCAGAAACTCCAGGTAGTAGTGACAAAAGTTCAGATTCAACTTGTCACACACCAACCTAAACTGATGCCAAGCATAGCTTCAAATGACCTTCCATAAACACCCGCCTGCAGAGTGAACTCAGGAGAACAACTGTCCTGTCTTAGGTGTTGCAGTTCAGTGCATAAAGTTAAGTGAGACGAATCCAGGTCTAACTGTATAAACTTCTTAAATAAAAAGTAACAAATCATGCATTTTATAATTACTACCACAAAATTTTTACAAAGGTGTGAACTTACATAAAATCTTCTTGTATTTAAAACCTTTTTGTGTTTAATAAAAAACAAATGTGTACATGAGCCATTTTAAAAGATGGAGGCAAAGGGAAATTTTCTGTAAATTATTTATGCCAGAAGAAACTTTTTAATCATATTTCAGTCTACCATCTATGCTGCACTCCTAGATTTGTTTCTTAATGAGACTGAACATATCTATGATTAGAAATTGTTCTCTTTCTCTTCTTGTTCCATTTTTATTGTGTATATCCTTTTCCTTTGGCTTTTTTAACTAAATATCTGAAAATTAAGCAAATTACTAATATATTTTGAGGTCTTTCTAATGTTATAGCATTTTAAACTTCTTAGCTAAATCTCACTAACATGCACTAAATGAATTTGGCTGAAAACTCACAAAATATGTTTTATAATGTGGAAAAATATTTTTTTAAATTCTTAGTAACATTTTACGTTAATCAGTGTCTAACAGTTTATGACATTTCAATACCTCTGAGCTTCTTAGAGGTTGATGTTGTTGAACGAGACTGTAGCCTGGTCTGAAATGGTAGGATGAAAATTATTTTTATAAACATCTGAATCCTTACCAGGCAAGAAGCATTTGTATTGCTCTGTATAATGGAGTATACACTTAACTGGTATTAGGAGTGCAAGTGTCAGCTGCTTATCATCAATCAAAGGCGTGTGTCAGCACTCTTACTACAATGCTGACCTGAACTACCCCTTTCCGGAGGGGGAAAAAAGGACAAAACTGAGGATATTTGGAAAACAGGTCTCCTTTTCACAGTCCCTGTGCCCTCCACACTCTCATCTCTCTTCATATCACACACAGTTGCAGTGTTGTTACAGATGAAAACGATGTGTAGGGTTTTGTGTAAACGTGTTAGAGTCCTCACAGGAAATGTCAGCCCCCTTGAAGCCAAGGGGAGCGCTGACCTGGGCTGCAGCGGGTCACCTTTCAGCCTCAGCCACTGCGCGGCCTTCTGCTTGTTGCTTCGCCGACGTGATGAGTAACATAACAAGGAAAGAGAGGAGAGTGCAAAGATATATTTGAAGTATTTTTTTCAAATATTTCAAGGGGCGCAGGAGGGAATGGTGAGAAACCATGTTTCTTTTAAGAGGAAAGGCCTGAAGGGAAGCTGGGAGCCGTTGAAGAGACACTCTGGAATGCCTTTGGAGTTGCATTCACATTTTCAAGAGCAAAAAACCAGGTAGTTTAGAGAAAAGAGCTCTGAATGTTGCTGGTCACTGATAAAGGCAATCTTCTGCTTCAGATTTTAAAAATATTGTCATACTTGGCACCGTTCAATAACTCTAATTTGACCATTAAATTCCTGTCACCTTTGCCCTTTCCTAATGATTGTGACAAAATGCTGTCTGCAATCAGCAAGACTCAATCGTTGTGGGAATAATTTGAATAAATAATCAAGTCTGCAGCTCATCCATCACCTTGACTGATTTCTCTATTCCCTGTTCACCTCTTCATGACATTTGGCAGGTCACTTGGTATAAAATATGCAAACAGTGAACTGAAATAGCACAAGTCTGCTGAAATATGCTGACTGAACCTGTCGTTTTAAAGTAGCTATGCATCTTTGCACGGCAAGCACATATTTTTTCTGCAGGCTTTTTTTCTTGCCAGATTTACCTTGGCTACGACGGTATTTGTCCTCCTTACATTCATAGAGCTTGTACTTACAAACCTACCTCATGTGAACACGGGGGATGCCTGTTCAATCTCCCGTATCGGTAACTTCTAAAGGACAAGAAGAAAGGGAGAGTGAGAAGGACAAAAGGCAGTGATAGGGAAATCAAAGCACTGAAGAAAGCAAGTAAAGGAATGTGAGGTGGAAAAATGAAACTGATGAAAAAACATGTAGAATTTATCTTCTTTTTCAATGAAATTAGTGTAGATATCTTTAATAGGGTTAAACAGGTCTAAAAGTGAGTTCTATTAAGTGTACCTCCAGACGGGATCATCTGAGTGTTTGCAGGGCTATTTGAGCACTTACTGACACCCTCCTATCCGCCTGCCTCTCTGCCAGGCTTACTGCCCCGGCTGTGTACTGGGCAGCAGCCAGCACGCACCAGCCCCCCCGCAGCCGGCTGCTGCAGAGCTCAGCCTGGTGCACAGGGACAAAGCTAAATTAGAGACAGCTCAACGTGGTACGCTGGGCCTAAATGGTGGTGCTGAGGTCTCAGCATATGTTCATTTCTGCCAGCTGTGCTAGGTATGGCAAGAGGCTCCTCTAGCAGAGAGGCAGTATATCAGCTGGAAATAGCAGCCTCCAAAACAGAGTTCACCTGGAGGCTCCTTCAGACTAGTGTCTCAATACAGGTAAAGTGATCTGAATATTGCCAGAGGAGAACTACGTCTAAACTGTTCTTTGTTTATTTTTCATGTCCGTACTTAGACCATTCTCCTTTCTCATCCCCTTTTCATGGTCTTATTTTTCCTGTGCTAGTACGTTTGTATGCATTTGTGTTTCTTACATGACTGTGAAAGAAGGAAAGATTGGGACAGGATATGTTAGTATTTAATGAACTTCAGCATCAAATCACTTTAGGAGATGGGCCTTTTCCTTTTAGCTTATGTAGGGAAACTTACATAATTAGGGGCAAATGTACCCTACTATGGAATCAGGACTGATTCTTGGTTTGCACAGATGCTGGAACATACCAGCGATCACCTGTGAGATACCTGAGTGACTGAAGGTTAAGAATCAGTCTTGCCTGTTCTCCACGATCAGTCCTGATGCCAGAATTTAGGGTTTAAAGTATGAAACCAGACTGGTTTAGGGAGGTACAAACAGTGGTTTACACTTCTGAATGTAACTCAAATCAACTTGTTCTCTAATAGCATAACCCAGAACTGACCCTACTTGCTGCTTTTTGCCTTTCCTGTCTGTGTTAGTAGGCTCTGTTTGTCATAGTTATATTATAAATCAAATCATTTAAACAGTTTCAAAATAACCCCACCAAAAGAAGAGTGCTTGGAAAGTCTTTTTCAGTGGTCATTTCAGTTATCAGCACAGACTCAGCTATGCCATCGAAGGTAATACTCATGGAGCTGCATCTCCAGTGACAAAGAGAGCGGTTACCCAGGTCTGTCTCAGCAGTGGAGGTGCCTTATGCAGATGCCAGCCTGGCCTGTCATTCCTGTCCTCTTGCTACCACCTGCATTTCTAATATACAACCAACGGACAGGACATTATATATTTTCCAGCTGAAAAAGGAGATACATATATATATTTCCCCTACCCCTTCTTTTCCAGGACATTTTCACCCAGCCAGATCCAGTACATTCCACGGCTCCACAATCATATGCACATAAAGGAGCAATGAATGGGGAAGACTTCTTAAACCAGCTGAAGAAACATCATCTCTAAAGAAGTACACAGCCTGAGAAGTAGGATGAGCTACCCCAACAAATTTTGTGTTGCGTTGCCATGGCTGTCTTGTTACCAGGAGCCATGGTAGACAGCTAAGCTGCTTTGTCTATGTCTAGATTATACTGCAGTGCAGGCACGAACAATGTGTGAAGTAGTTTGCTAGGTCAACAAAGAAAGAATATATTCCACTTTTGAATTATTTGACTTTTATTATGCTGGATAACAAATTTGTACAAACTTTCACTATATCAAGAAGATGCAAATACATAAAACAGGGAAATTATTCAATAATTTTATACAAATACACCTCAATATAACATGATTTAAAGTAAACATGCTTTTCATCTTCAAAGTTTCCATCTCCAGGTATTTCATGATGAATTGTAATAAAACAACAACAAAAAAAAAAAAAAGAAGAAAAAAAATCTACTTCTTTTGGGAAGATGTGTTCATAAAAGCAAACTAATAAGCTAGGGAGGTATGACATATATCATGAAACAACTGATACTCACTGGTGGAAATCTTCATAAAAATGACATACACTTTTGTTTGACAAATATTTTATTGCATGTCTCACAGCTATTAAATAATTCCCAGTTTAATTTTCGTTGTGTCCTAAACAGTCAATAGTAAAGATTGTATTCCCTTGGTCTCTCATATTTTCATCTATACTCACAGAGAAAACTTCTAGTTTTTCTGTTGTTTCCTTTTTCATTTTATATGCAGAACACAGTCACTTTTTACCCTGAGGCTCAGTTCTTAGTTCTTACGGTGACAAACTTTCAAGCAATCAGATACATATCCTGCATATCTCACTCTCTCTTCCAGGCCAAATAACTGGAATGCATGAGAATAAGGAGGCTCACTGTGTACAGTTAAGAGCTCTTTTTTTAATTTCATAAATAAAATCTCACAAAATTCTCTCAAAATATCTGAAAAAAAAAATAATCTCACCTGCCCATAATATGTGATCAGCTCCTTAGACTAATTCTGGGTCTTATCATCGTCATTCAGAACTGTATGGTTTCCCTTTAAAGAAACGCAAATATGAAGACTTACCTTAGCATGTCACAGGTGGATTAGTCAGATATAGGACTGAGGTATCAGGGGACCATCCACGTGACAGCAAAACACAAGTTACCTGGGAGACCTGCAGAGGCTGTAAGCGTTGTCATTAGTACCACCTGACACTGCACTCCCAAGGCACTCCTCCGCTGTGTGGTAGGGGAATACTCCTTACAGCTGACTCTTTAACATTTTGTGAGTTTTGTGACAGATAGCAGATGATCTTGTTGATGTGTCCCTCACATGCATGCATGGGGCAACCACACCTTGCTCTGGTCAGTGTGTCAGGACTGCTTTGAACTCAGGAGCCCGCAGCTGCGAACCTGCATGACACTGCTTCGTTTCTGGACCGTGATCAGACAGAAGCAAGAAATAGAAACACAACTGCTTACTACAGGGTCATGCCAGGCATGTACAAAAGCATCTCGAGAACTTTCAGGTCAAATTGGGATGCCCCTTATTAGGATAAGTGACTAAGCAAGGACTTTCTGGACTACAGTGGTGAATAGGCCCCTGGCTCGGGCAATATTTTTCAATACATTAGAGCAGCTGAAATGTGTGTGACTACACAGAAGTAAAAGAAGTCTGTAGAGACAAAATGCTCAATCCACTGATTCATTCATAGGAATGTTTCTCTTGATTTCAACAGAGATAAAATTAGATCCCAAATAAGTAATTAAATGGCATAACCCTTGGAAGCAACCTTTGTCTGCAGTAAATTACAAACTGTGGTAAAATGTGCGTGGAGAGAAACTGACCCTTTTCTATTTCATCATAGAATCACAGAATCATACAATGGTCTGGGTTGGAAGGAACCTTAAAGATCATCTAGTTTCAACACCCCTGCCATGGGCAGGGACACCCTACACTAGACCAGGTTGCCCAAAGCCCCAGCCAACCTGGCCTTGAACACTTCGGGGGATGGGGCCTCCACAGCTTCTCTGGGCAACCTGTTCCAGTGCCTCACCACCTTCACAGTAAAGAATTTCTTTCTAATATCTAATCAATATCTACCCTCCTTCATCTTAAAGGCCGTTACCCCTTGTCCTATCACCCCATGCCCTTGTAAACAGTCCCTCTACTGCTTTCTGCTTTCTTGTAGGCCCCCTTTAGCTACTGGAAAACTGAAATAATGTCTCCCTGGAGCCTTCTCTTCTCCAGGCTGAACAACCCCAGGTCCCTTAGCCTTTTCTCATAGGAGAGATGCTCCAGCCCTCTGATCAACTTTGTGGCCCTTCTCTGGAGCCATTCCAACAGCTCCATGTCCAGACCTGGATGCAAGTACTCCAGGTGGGGTCTCACAAGAGTGGAGTAGAGGGGGAGACTCTCCTCCCTCCACTTGCTGGCCACACTGTTTTTTAAGCAGCCTAGGACACGGTTGGCTTTCTGGGCTGCCAATGCACACTGCTGCCTCATGTTGAGCCTTTCATCAATCAGCACCCCCAAGTCCTTCTCCTCAGGGCTGCACTCGATCCATTCTCCACCCAGCCTGTTGTTGTGCTTGTGATTGTGCCAACCCGCGTGCAGGACCTTGCACTTGGCCTTGTTGAACTTCATGCGATTCGCACAGGCCCACCTCTTGTGCCTGTCAGTCCCTCTGGATGGCATGCCTTCCCTCCAGCATGTTGATCACACCACACAGCTTGGTGTTGTCGCCAAACTTGCTGAGGGTGCACTCGATCCCACTGTCTATGTCACTGACAAAGAAGTTAAACAGTGCCAGTCCCAGTACCAACTCCTGAGGAACGCCCCTTATCACCGACCTCCACTTGGACATCGAGCCTTTAATCTTAATACCTCTGTAACACTTGGACAACTTTCTGTAGTGTGACATGGTTAAACATCTATCAGATTGCCGTTCCATAGTCATTATTACCAGGTTTATATATTACTACATCACTTCCTAGTATTATAATAGTCTAAAATAAGACTTGCATATACCAGCCTTGCAGTTAGATTAGGCAAAGTATGTAATAATATCATTTATATTAAAGAATGGAGAACAGTCCTGATGGAGGACAAAGTTAGTCTGTCAGAAATTCAGGATGAAGTCTGAATTGTCAGACTGATACACTAAATCAGAACTGTAGTGTGGCCATACCAGTTGTATTCTAGTATTAGGTACCCTTACATCAGATTTACTGTACTGTTGACATCAAGCTTCATTGTCTTCCCTTGAGAGAAATGAATGTATGAATGAAGGATTTTATTTTGTAAGTGGAGCAAAAAATGTAATGGCAGGAAGCATCGCAAGAGAAGTCAATAATATATTTTATAGTTCGTTTGTTTGAAGTCTTTCAACATCAGCTTGTAGCTCTGTCATCCTTCACTGCAATATATTTTGAAGCTCAGTCAGGTGCTCCTGGCTTGATACCAGTATCGTTAAATGTTTGCTTTCTTAGACTGTAATGATACAGTCTTGAGAGAAGAGAAATTGAAAAGAAGCGTTACATTTTTCCTAGAAAACAGATGATTATACATGCTCAATGTTCATATATCATTTCAGTTACATAATTAATACAAACACTATTTCTGCTGATTGAGTGCTTTCATTAGTCTGTAGCTCTCAATTTCTGTTACAAAACACCACAACCTTTGTCTTGCAGATAGCAAAACTGAAAGTCAAAGCAGCTTAAATGACTTGTTTAGACCAACACAGTGAGTCGGTGTTACTGCCAAGCAGGAAAATGAGACCTTCCAAGTTTCCATGGTAGTACTTGTCTACTACAAAACATTAGTACTCTGGTCAATATTGTATAATGTGTTATAATGCCTCGTTTGGTCTCTGTTATCCTTTCCAACACACCACACCTGAGTCACGTTGCAAAGATCTTTCAGTTATGTCTTCAACAAACTTGTGAAGTACAGAAGTGAACTTTTTCCATGCAATCGACAAACCAAATAATCAGTGTATTGAGTCTGTCCACCCTGGCACTCACTGATGTTACAGTAATGTGCATCTCCCCAGCATTTCAATATACAGGTTGTAGCTGAATATGAAATTTTACGGTTGGCTTCTGGGGTATGGGAAAACCAAAAGTAGCATCACTTACAAATATACTTTCACTGGGGAGATTAGGAAGTATAAATGCAACATCTGTTTCCTAAAAATAGCAGAAAAACTGCTGTGCTATTGTGTTTCTTATGTTTGCTAATGTCAGTTTAGCTTTTTCTCAGCAAACAGCTGTCCTGGCACCTTGCTCAAATTCTGGGTGCAAAATACAAAGCATGTTGTTTGCTTCATGATGGAATCACCTGTGGTTAGCTCCACACAAATGGAAGAGAGAGACTGAGGAGGAACTGCAGGACTAATATTAATAAAAAAAGCAACTGTCAAAATACCCAAACCAAACCAAACCAAACAAACAAAAACCACAAAAAAACCCCAAACCAAACAACCCCAACAGCTCTTTCTTGTCTATAATTTGTCACACGGCTGAAAACTACTTAGTCAAATGTCCTTTTCCTTCTGGCAAGGTGAAGGTCTATTCTTTATGTTATTTGGAAGCCAGCACACCACACACCAGACAGAAGGTTAAATAATGAACACTCGAGTGAACACATCACTTTTACTGACCAAATTATAGTATTACCAACACAGCACAGGAATTCATGTGCCTCTGAATCAGTTGTTTTCATTCTTTTTTTTGTAATTCAGGACATTTCACAGCTCAGATTTACAAATCGAGCCCTTTGAATAGTTAGAGCACAATAAAAGTATCAGCAAATTGTGTGATGAAGGTGGTAGCCATGGCTAAGGACCATCAGGAGCATGCAACTTTGAATCCAGCTGTGGTACAGATGCCAAAAAATTGTGCCAATTGTATCCTGAAAGAAATATTTATGATGCGTTTCTCTAGTTCTTTATTTTATGATTTACAAAAAATAAGCCTATTACTTTCAGAACAGATAGGTTGTATTTTCTGAAATAAATAATTGCAGTTGTACTACAGAAGGCATTGGCAGCCCTTCTGAAACAGAATTAGAGAGCTCTGTAGATATGGAGTTTTAGCTTGTCCACCCTGTGATTTGTCTTAAAAGCTCACATAGAAAAGGACAAGAAAGAAAAAATTAAAACTGCAGAAAAAAAATGTGGTATTTTCTGGTTACAGGTCAATTTTGCATGTAGGAAAGGAAACAGTAGATCACAAGACATATTCATTGTCAGCAAAAGTTCAGTGAAATTTCTGCTATCCTAAATTAACTAGTTGTTAAAAGCTACTGCTGATGAGACTGTCAGCAAGAGGAAATTATTTGACCTCTGCCCATCATTGCAGATGGAAAGTACTATAACCTTGAAGACTGAGATATGTTTATTAAACCAGCAATAAAATTTATCAGAAGTTGGCTTCGGACAGCCTTTTTAATAGAGTTTTGCATCTGAAGTTAATGTCAGTGTTTAAGGTGTAGGCATCATGGAGATACCAGCACCTTGGCTCTGATCACTGACAATGGAAGGAATTAATGCTATTCAGAAATAGGTTCCATTAAAGTGTCTAAAGACTGGACAGTGCAATCACATATATAGTGACACTTTAAAAGAATCGATACAAACCAAATCAATACTGAAAACCTTAACTTCTTATATCAAAATGTTCTTTTTTGTGTGTGAATAGAGAGAGAATATTGAAAACAAAAACTGGTGCCAAACAAATTGCACAAACTGTATTTTATACAACATACAAACTAAATTTTACATCAAGTACTACTAAACTCAGAAGGACTCATATATCTAAGAAAAAACATTTTTCATAGCTATCTCTTCATGTTGTCCACTGGTACACCATTGCTATCAAAATGAAATTATTAAAAATTAATATATATAATGTATTTCATAAACAATATTACATGAAGAATATTTTAATTGTTATTTATCAACACATAGTAATGCAGGACTGAAACAGTATTTTATATTAATGACCTTAACATTATTTTATAAACATCTATAGAGAGACTTGGTTTATATACATAAAATATATAAATATTCGCTGAAACTTCCGGTCTGTAATTCCCTGTCAATGCCAATGCCAACTTCCCATATTTATCCCCATTCTGGTCTTTTATATAAAACTTGTAACACAAAGAAACCTCTCTGCATCTCTTGTCATGAGGAGCAATGTTCAGTTTCCCACTGATTTGTTTTGGCTTTCAGCCCCACTTCAGATTTACTCTCCTCATGAAGACAGAGATGTGGAAAGGACTTTCAGAGGTCATCTAGTCCAAGGTGGGATCTGCTAAACCTACGTCACTGCTGACATTCGTAGAAAATAAGGGCGATTGCACATCCTCCCTGCTACAGCACTTAACTGTCCCTGAGATTGAGAAGTTTCTTCACAAGGGCTTTATTAAACCTGTACTGCTGCAAACCCATTGCCTAAAATTCCCTCTACACTGAACAAAGTAGAACAAATTATTTCCTTTTTCTTTTCAACAGCCTTTCATATTTGAAGATTATTATCGAATCTCCCCTCAATCTTCTCCTTATTCTGAGCAGCTCTTTCCTTCCGTGTTTCCTGGCAGGCTGTACCTTGTAGTGAACCTTGCTGCTCACCTCTGAACTTGCTATAAATCCATCTCAAGTGCCTCAGACCATATATATTACTCCAGCTAGTCCTAGCCAATGCTCAGCAGGATGGAAGACTAATCTATGCTTTGCAGTCTGCACTCCTGTTTGTAAATCCCACTATGAAACGTGAGTTTTTCGGAATAACACATCATTACTGATTTGTATTCGGCTTATGATCAACTAACATGGATCTTTCCTTAAAGAATCAGTACTACACCAGCTGTTCTCTGTGGGTTATTTTGCAGTTAATAATTCCACCTAAGTTCCCAACCTCATACTAATGCACATAAAATTACAGAAGCTGAAGATAGCGAATGTTTCTGGATGTAGGAGACCCTTCCAAACATCCTAATTCAATAAATATATCCTTTCAGCTAGACTGTAGATTAATCAGAACCACAGTTGTTGTTTTCTAGTATTTTTTTGTCACCAGCCTATAGAATTTTCCTCCAGACCTGATTTCCCTAACATGTTAATGAGAATGCCACATGAGAATCAAAAGCTAGATTAAAGTCAGGCTATATTACATCTCCTGCTTTCCTTCTGTCCACAAGATCTGTTGCCTTATCATAGAAGAAAATTAGATTGATCTGACACAATTTGTTCTTGACAAATCCCTGTTGACTGTTGTTCATCTCCCTTGTTATCTTCAAGGTGCTTACAGGCAGTTTGATTATTTGTCCCAGGATTTTTCCAGGAACTTAAGTTGAGCTGGCTGGTCTGTAATTCTCTGTTTCTGTCTTTTTCTTATTCTATCTCCTCTGTCTCTTTCCTTCCCTCTGCTCTCTCGTTGCCTCCCTATTTATTAAACTAAGTATTATATTTACCCTTTCTAGTATTTTGAGAACTCACCCCTTTCCCTGAGTTCCCAAAGAGAACAAGTAACAACTGAGTTTTCTATGAGGTTTGACATGAATATGTGTAGCCTCTTCAAAACAGCTAATACTGGGATGTGAGGACTCAGGGCTACTCCAATATTTCATCTACTTCCACCCCTCAGCTACCTCAGTTAAGTTCATATGAAGGTGCATTTGCATTAAGATGTCAAACCATTAACTGAAGGAGCTGAAGCTGCTTTTTCTTGTTCTGCTGTTCCAGCTGCAAGGACAGTGACCTGGAACAGAAGGCGGGACTCACAAGTGGAGGGGTTGTTTTACACTGTTCCTGCCACGCTCATCCGAGTTGAGTGTTACGAGCCGCAAGTATCGTTAAACCAGTGCTGTGCATTAGCAATCCTACTGCAGCTAGAGCCTCTGTGAAATGGAACAACACAAGACAATTCTTGCCCTTCTGGGGACATCTGTGACTGGAGTTTCCTCCCACTTAGTGAATTCACTAGTAGTGACTCAGCTCTCCACTGAATTTTCCACATGCTAGTAATGTATTTACAGATGTTTTCTTTTTCCTCTTTGTGGTCTTTTCTGATTGTACCATATTTCATGGCTTGGCTTTTCTAATTTTGTCCATACACACTTACACTGTTCTTTTATCCTTTTCCCTGATACACTGACCTAGTTTCTGATTTCTTCATGCTTTGTTTTTTGTGTTTGAGGTTAATGAAGAGCAGAAGATTTAGCCAAGCTGATCTCTTGCATAAGAATAGTTTGTGATTGTGATCTTCATAGTGCTTCTGTGAGGAACTGCCAAATTTCCTTTTTTCTTTAGCCTTGTTTCTCAGGAGAACTAACCTAATAATTCTGAGGGCAGAGCTTTTCTTGGAAGCTTTTAACTCCATTTATTCTCCATTATTTGTATTTAAAACAATCTGTCCTGCTTCAGATGAGACAAATGGGACAAGCTGTCTAAATAAAAACAGCCAGGATCAATTCAGCTGTTGCCTGTGAAACAAGTCTTCAACATAAGTTTATTCAGGTAGGCTCTGATTTTAAAATGTTGGAGTACATTTCAAAAGTAAAATAAGAAACTGTGATTCATGATGGCTGGACTTCTAGTTTACACAAGAAGAATGTACAAATACTAGCTTTCCCTTTCAGCAAGTTTGAGAAAGTCAGTATTCCAAGAAAGAATGTGAAAAGTTACCCTGTTGCAGAAAACAACACATGCAACTCTGCTATTTACATTCTACATTAAGAAATCGCTCTGCATTTTATTATCTGTGAAACGTGTGAATTTCTTCGAGCTTTTGTGCCTTTACAACAGCTGTAAGGCTCTAAAGGAGATCACTTTTTAACATTAAATCCCATTATGCATCATGTAAGCTGCTTTGATGTAGGATGTAATTTCAAGTATCCGTACACAGATTCATGGCTTGCAGCAGTCAGCACTGCCACTTAGAAGTTATTATCATGGGGTTTACATTCTAACTTCCCCTCAATCTTTGAAGTCTCTCTAGGGATGTCAGTCATGTTTCTCAATGAAAAGTAACAAATCCTCTGAAAGTATTATATAGATAATTTCAGTATTTTTAATAACATTGATTACTTAATTGCATTTCAAGTCCTAATATAAAAGTTTCCAATTTAAGGTAATGGGCTAATGGATTGCCCATAGCAATGTGTAACTAATGTTTTTATTTCTGTGAAACACTGCCCCAAACACACCCAACCTATTCTGAAAAGATAAAACCAAAACAAAACATCTTCTGCTCAGATACAGTCAAGAGCCACAGAGTCACTCGCAGAAGGCTGTACAGCCTTTCTTGCACACAGATGCAGACCGTATTTATTCATTCATCAGCTTTAACAACTGCTGTACTAGGTTACAAATACTTATTGTATTAAAATAAAATTTTGGAATTGCATTATAAATTATCTAAGATTGAGAATAGTTTTTGGATGTGAATGAGAGAAAGAACATCTGGCATTATGACCAGTCAGAAAGCAGGTGAAGTTGATTTCCTTTGGTCTGAATTCTGTCAGCAATCAGAATATTGCAAATGTGAATATTCATGGGTGGTGTTGCAATTTTTTTTAAATGAGATCAAGCCTTGAGCACTCAAGATGGAAGTGTGGAGCATGAAGTATTAGACAAAACTGTTATAGTTTAACACTTGAATTAATAAAAAGTGCCTCTGTTACAAAGGTACTTTATTATATATGAGAGAACTTATCACTTTAAATGAGTATGTACTTCTATAAGTTGTACATATTTAGATAATAATCAGATATCTACTTTTTATGAGGTCTTTAAATTCTCTTGACCGGTAAGACAAACTATTGACCAAGGCAAAGCTGGGGTCAATATTTTCTTCAAAGGGTAATAAATCTCTGTGCTTACTGAAACATAGTCAATTAAAAGTAAAACCTACTTTAATGCAAAGGTAATATGGTTGTCACATGCAATGGAAAATAAAGCTGTTTCATGGAGAGTTCTTTCCTTTGAATCGTACTGATTGTTTTACAGACAAGGAGCAAATACTTGTACGGAAAAGAAAAAATAAGGAGAATTTCATTAATGTAGCATTAATGGACTTGCACAATGGTATCTTAAATAATAATTTATAGAATATTAAACTCATCCTCTATAATGGCACAGTAGTCACAGCCCTGATATTTGTGAAATTTGACTGAGGATAAAGGTCTGACTTTGTACGTGTAATCAAAGCCTGGCTTAGTTAGCTCCGGTCCGCGCCTGATGCCCCACTCAGTCAGCTTCTGGGGTTCCAAATTAAGCAATGGTTTATCTTTAGTGTCCTGCTAAAAACTGCAACAGTTCAGAAGCAGATCAGTGAGCTGCTTGACATCCAGGCTGCTGGAGCTGAGCTTACCACTCACTGTGGAAACCTCCTGGGATGACTCAAGCTGAACTGCAAATATGTGCTGGCCTGAAGTTGGAGGGAAATTGCCATCTGCCTTCAGACGTGGATTTCATTCTTCTAAAAGTTTTTCACTCAAATGTGTGGTGTTCAAGGGGTTTCCAGGTTGCTTCTGCAGCTTCTGAACTCCCACCGGCGCTGAAGTTTCTTGACTGAGCTCTTACTGATGTCACCTTGCGTTATTACGGTGTACATCCATGCAGACAATAAGTGACTTTGGTCCCATGAACTCTGTGACAAACACAGAAATACCTCAAATGTTCCCAGACTCTATATTTAGTCATTTGCTGTTTATGGATACACGTTGGTTGTGAAAGGATGAAGTCCGACATTTTTGTGCCAGCAAAATAAAAAAATGTATTTCTGTTTCCATCAGGTGGAAGTAGTTTCTCTTGCTTGCTTGGTGAGACCGAGTGCAGTCCCTAAATGACTAAGGATCTCTTCAGAGGAGTGATGTTGTGATGCTAGTAACAAATTAAATCAGCCAGATTTTCTGTCTTTGAAGGTAGAAAATTCTCACTGAGAGTAACATGAGCAAAATACAAGGTATGAGATACTTGTGAGGAAAGCTGGAACTCAGTGAGTGTAAGCCATGCTGAATGGTGTGCCACTATTTCTGGGATAGTTAATTTTCTTCATAGTACCTAATACAGGGTTGTGTTTTGGATTTGGGCTGAAAACCGCGCTGATATCACAGGGATGTTTTTGTCACTGCTGAGCAGCGCTTACACAGAGCCAAGGCCTTTTCTGCTCCTCACACTACCCCACCAGTGAGCTGGCTGGGGGTGCACAAGGAGCTGGGAGGGGACACAGCCAGAACAGCTGACACCAACTGACCCAAGGGATATCCCATACCATATGATGTCATGCCTAGCATATAAAGCTGTGCGAGGTGGGGAGGGCAGGGAGGAAGAGGAAAAGAGGGGATGTTTGGAGCGATGTCATTTGTCTTCCCAAGTCACCATTACACATGACAGAGCCCTCCTTTCCTGGGGATGGCTGAACCCCTGCCTGCCATGGGGAGTGGGGAATGAATTCCTTGTTGTGCTTTGCTTGTGTGTGGCTTTTGCTTTGCCTGTTAAACTGCCTTTATCTCAACCCACAAGTTTTTGTGCTTTTACCCTCCTGTTTCTCTCCCCCAACCCACTGTGGGGGAAGTGAGCAAGTGGATGTGTGGTGCTGGCTGGAATTAAACCATGACAAATGGGATTTGTCATTTCATTAAATCAGTGGGGGTGTGGTTTTGAGAAAGCTGAAGCAGTGGAGCTCACATTGTAAAGATATTCACAGATATAATTCGCGCTGTCTGGAACAGGACTTTGCAGATTCCAGGTAGCCTGTGCTGGAACAGCAAATCCAGAACCCTTAGGAACGTACAGCATCTACGGTTTCCCAGTAAAGTTGTGTGCCCAAGTAAAGTAATGTGGTTATATGAATAGGCTCTTCTGTGGAGGCCAGTCTAGCTGTTTTTAGCTTGTTTTGATAAACACCCACAGAATATTTAGAAATTACAGTAACACACTTGGAGGGGCAGTAAATGAAGAGCAGAAAAGATCATAAGGGACATTGACATGTGGAGATATACTAGGTCAACCATTAGTACCCCCTGACCATGACAGATTCACTAGGTGAAGTTCAGAGTATTAATCATTGCAAGCATTGCCAGGAGTGGGGTATAGGCTTCCTCTCCCCTGATATCAAACACCAGCAGCCCGCAAACCTGAGCACGTGCCTTGATTTCACAGCCCATGCAGGCATTTTTTCCTCTGAAGAGACAGAAGAGTCCAGCCCTGGTCTTGGTATAGGTCCCACAAGGTGAATTTATATTTACCTTGTTAATTTATTATTCAATTAAGAAGACAAATATACCAACTGTCTTCCAAGTGGGTTCGGTAGTTCTCTCTTAATTCCGTAGCATAGTTATCTCTTTGTCTAAGAAAAAACCCTAAACACATAAATAACCACTCTGCTAGTTTCCAGCAGTATGTGTATGACTCACGAGGCACTGCTAAAGTCCTTTTTCAAACTGATGAATACTTATTGTACATGCACTTTTTTATATGTTCACAAGGGTATTTAAATATGCAATCATGCATACCCAAATTAAACCCTTAAAGATGTAGAATGGGATTATTCAGCTTTTCAAAACTTCAACGTGTAGCAGGGTTACCTAGACTTTATCCTCAGTAACACAGACAGGCATCTTTGGATGACGTCCTGCTCATCCAATCCTATTATAAGTGTCTAAAATAATTTAAATTTTAATTTGACTTCTGAAGACATTACTGTTTATTGACTATAGGTAGACCCTAAGCAATAGCATAACACCATCAAACTACATGTTGTCTTCCATAAGAAAACTGGCTTAAGAAGTCCCTGTCCATCACTGTCCACTCCAGCCACACATTTATGTCGACGTGAAATTAGCAGAGCCACACAGAAGAGAACTGCTCTGGGCCAAACATGACTGTTCATTGGGTGAAGGAAGGTATTCTTTCTTGCAGAGATATTACACCTCCAATAAGAAATATATCAGCAATACACAGACAGAGTGAAATCACCGAAAGTCAGATCCACAATCCATTTTAACTAACCCATTTGTTAGGATGCCTCTTTTATTTTGGCTAAAATGGGATGAAATACACATTATTGAGCGTATATTGCATATAAATTAATAATTTTCTAAAAATTAGCTTTTGTTTTTAAACTAAAGATTGTAAATTTAGTAATGTTTGAAAAACTGTTAATAAATCCTTTGGATTTTTTTCTTTCTTGACACCTTTTATTTTTATAACTTTCCACATAGGATGATGCAGGAACTTCACAATTCTGTAAGATAAAAACTAATATAATCAGCAGGACCAAAAGAAATTAATAACAGAAGCTTTTCAGTTGCAGTTTTCCTTGGGAGAAGTGGACAGGGTTCAAAGTGCAATAATTTTTATTGGATTAGAAAATAAATTATAATACAAAGCTTTTTAGGACTGACAATTGAAACAGGAACTGCAGAAGTCTGTAAAGTTATAATTGGTTTGTCGAATTAAATCAGATAGTAAAATACTGTGTGTCACAACCTCTTCTATAGACTGGCTATTAAACAGCCATTTTTTATGGGATTCATCTTCTGATGAGATGAGATTCATTTCACCAAACTTTGAATATCTACTTTGTAGCATTCTACATCTGAGGCAGTGTCCCTAATGTCCCTTTATATCAGTGATAAAAAAGGCAATTTAGAGTTCAATTCATTTGATTTATTTTGGTTGCCTACTTTGACATGAGATGAAAAGCACCCAAGAAGAACATGTTTTCCTCCACAGTTTATAAAAAAATCTATGGGAAATAAAAGGCAGATATTTATGTCTTAATTGTGGAGCTCTGTGTTTGGGTAAGCTCATTTGCATGGTCCACAGAACATAATTTTCATAAACCTTATTTATTTCAGTTACTGGAATCACTCATCAGGTGAATAATGGTTTGTTTGAAGGTAAATGGTTTATCTGAAAGACAAGGGTATAATGCCAAGGAAAGGTTTTGATTGAGTTGTTTACTTTTCAAGAAAATCTTCTAAGAGCATTTAAAATATTTCTACTCTTGTTTATAACTAATTGCAAAAATTCTGTCAGTAAAAGGGTATGTACTTGTTCACTAGGCTTCATTGCTCGGATAAGATGAACAGGCTCTGTGTGTGGGGAGATAATCCTACAAGAGCAGTTTCAGAGTTTCGAAATGCAATGAGAATTACAAGAAGCCATGGTCATGGGGTAATATATTTTATTTGATCATCTAATATAGTTGGAAAGAGCAGACAAGTTTCCAGCTCACCATCTTGTCATATGCCTGCCTTTTTTTTTGTTCATGTTGTGTCATATCTGTTAGATGACAAGATAGAATAGAATAGAATAGAATAGAATAGAATAGAATAGAATAGAATAGAATCATTAAGGTTGGAAGAGACCTCAAGGATCACCTAGTCCAACCGACCCCCCCCCACACCTATTAACCACTAAACCATGTGCTTCAGTGCTGCATCTAACCTTTCCTTAAATACCCGCAGGGATGGTGATTCCACCACCTCCCTGGGCAACCCGTTCCAATGCCCGACCACCCTTTCCGAGAAGAAATTTCTCCTAATCTCCAACCTGAACCTCCCCTGGCGCAACTTGCAGCCGTTCCCCCTTGTCCTGTCACTAGTTATGTGCGAGAAGAGGCCGACCCCCAGCTCACCACAACTTCCTTTCAGGTAGTTGTAGAGGGCAATAAGGTCTCCCCTGAGCCTCCTCTTCTCCAGACTAAACAAGCCCAGTTCCCTCAGCTGCTCCTCATAAGACCTGTGCTCCAGCCCCTTCACCAGTTTCATTGCCCTTCTCTGGACACGCTCCAGGGCCTCGATGTCTTTCTTGTGGTGAGGGGCCCAAAACTGGACACAGTACTTGAGGTGCAGCCTCACCAGGGCTGAGTACAGGGGGACAATCACCTCCCTGCTCCTGCTGGCTACACTATTCCTGATACAGGAGATCTTTATTAAGAGCTCGGGACATTGAGCACATGAAGGACACGGTTTAATTGCTTACCCAGAGAAGAATATTGTGACCACAGGCCTTGGTCTCGGAAGCAGAACTTTTCTCTTTGTGAAAAATGTCTAGAGCATTCTTTCACTTATACATCTGAGGTTTTTGTGTATTTATTAGGTGAGTATTGTGTGCCTTTTGTTTCACACATTAAGCAGCTGTCTCTTTCAGCTTTGGAGTAAAGCAGGTGTAGCGATTTAACAAACAGAGCTGGGATGTCAGACTCAGGGATTTCAAAACTTCCTCATACACCATGCTTTCTTAGGTCTTGTGGCTCCCTCGGACAGTTTTAGTGTGTAACCTGTTGATATAAATCTCTATGCATCATGGCAAAGTGCTCTAGGAATTTCACAGAGCCACACTGAGAAAGTGGCATCTACCCTCAGAGAAGAAGAAAGTAGCTGCAATGAGCTATCAGATGGAAGAATTGTACTGAGAGCTTATTCATTTTTATCGAAGGACATTGAGTTTTGCTTGTATGGTTTCATGTATCCTTAATTCAGTTTCCTCACAGATGACAAATCCTGAGGTGATTTTCCTGTGAAATCAATGGGATTTGCCTGCCCATTTGCTGCACAAATTACTGCTGCACAGAATGTAGTAGTGCTAGAATAAGTCCATGGGGTTTTGGCCCCTTGTGGATAGTCACAGAATGATGTGTCTCATTCCTGCAGCTCCCAGTGACCTGACAGGATTCTGGTCTCCTGATTATCTCATGAAAAATCTGCCTGATGGCTGCTTCTGCTCTTCAGTATGGGTTCCTGTGTGCCACTTTACCTTACCTCGCTCAGATTCCTCTCGGGATGGTTAGGCCTTTCCCTTGCCTAGAGACCTGACTCCACCATGCAGTCTAGAGAGGAAAACTCACAGGAGAGCTCCTTGAGCCAGCGGTTACTCCTGATGAGGACCATATTTGTGGTGGTTATTACCTTTTTGCTCACAACTCTGAAATTCTAACTGAATCATGATATGAACTTGAATGTGTTTCTACTTTTATTTTCAGGACTGGTACATTGCTGTTCACATGAGCTACCAAGTGACCCTTGTTATTTTTGGTGTGTGGAAAAAGTTCCTGTAGAATTCGTGGCTCTGTATCCAGAGAGACAGGTCATTTCTACATACACACGTATCACTAACCTGGCAGAACACATGATAATATTGTTACAGAAGAGCAATGAGATCACTGGCATTTGAGCAACATGTGTGAGATCCATGAGAAACTTTTGTTTTTTAAAAGAGTTTTCTGAGGATACCTGGAGTCCCATCCACACCTTTATTAAGTTCTGTGTAGTCACAGAGGCCTAGTAATCATTCAGAAATGGTTGCTTCAAGTGTGATCGTCTATACAAATTATCATAACACATCCACCATTGTATGTTTTGCTGCAATTATTTTTTCCTCAAAAGGTTTTCCTTCACCGACACCCTCTCTAGTTTAACAAAGGTGAGTCATTTAATAAATTAAGCTCTGAACCATGTCTCTTAATAACTTGTATTAGTGATAGACATTTTTAGGTCCCATTCAACACTAAGTCTAAAAGTACATTCTTCTAATTGACAAGCTAATTTTTACCAGTTACCATTTGCAGTGAATGACTAAGAACTTAATTCACTGATTGGGTGCTTGTTGTCCTGGTCATTCTAAACAGGGCAAAATAACAAGCTTGCACAACTCAACTCCACAACTTACTCTGTAAATAATTTAACTTAAGTGCATGACATGCACATCTTTGTCAAGAGAGGACTATTGCAACTTTCCTCCATATGTATTTTATGTCTCAGTTAAAGTGTACTTTTTCTTGAGCGCAGTGTAGAACATCTTGAATTTCCTAGAACTCACATTAAAGATTAAGCTATTAACATTCACAGCAAAGGAAAGTCAGCTTTTTTATTGCCCTTATACAGCATGTCCAGTCTTCTTCCATGTCTGCACAAATGCAATAGCATTTTAGTACATACAGCGTGAATAAAACCTTCTATTGATTTCTCAAAGATCTCTAATCACGGTCAAGAAAATATCCAGGAGACTTTGTTATCTTTTTTACATTGAATTCCAATTGAATAGCACTTTAAAATCACTTCAGTGACGTCTTTAATTAGCACCTAGTAACAACAAAAAATTGCCAATGCAAAGCTAGCAGGTATTCCTCAGTCCTTGAGAGTGATGATCCACAGATGGTAAGAGTGGAACTTACCACTGTGTGGTGGATGTTATCCACAGAATGGATCTGTGACTGGAAGTTTCACAGCTAGCTTGAAAGAGAGTGAACACCTGAAGAACACTTCAGATATACTCAGCTATTTGATGGTGATCAGGACAAAGCAAATATGTATTATCTACTTATCTGGAGAAGGAGAGACAAAAAATGTGCTCTGAACATTGGTTGATTTTATATATAAAGTTTTAAATATGAAGTTACTAGAAAAAGAAGCAACCTTTGTAAAAAAGGTTACTTTAAAAAATAATTCTTTATATTAAAAAATGTCATCATTATAGAAGAAAATGAAACAAATAGGTTAGAAAACAAAGGCTTCTCAAACATTTCTGAGTCTCAAAGTAATATTTTCACAGTAAAAAGATCATTCAGAAGAAATTTAAGGGAGGGTTCTCGTGAAGCGTAAATTAAGCTGAGTAGTATGTGAAATGTTTAGCAACTTTCATCAGGAAAGAATTCATTCTTTTTGTGTGGCATATAAAACCTTTCTACAAAATAATTCATTTCACATCAAAACAAAAGCTGAGCTGTTAGTCTTGCAACAAAATTTTGGACCAGGAATATTTAGTCTCCCTGAAACAAGAAAAGAAATCAAGTGTTTCATAGAAGTAAATAACATAGCAGTAATGAACATGTGTGGTTTTCTCTGTAGATCAAATCATACTGGAAAAGAGAAATTAATTAGCAGCATTCATTAAATAGAATTAAAAAAACTTCAAGTTACTCAATCTAGTGATGACCATAGTGAAAAAGAATCAGTATCCAAAAATACTCAGCTGTTTATTTTGGGATAAGATTTATAATTTGAAGGATATTCTGCTTTCATTCATCAGTAGAAATTTTCTCCATGTCTTTAGAATTTTCTCCATGTCTTTAGCTTGGAGGAGCCATTATGTGGTGATATTTACCACAGCTAGGAATTTATTATAATTAATATACTTCGAGTGGAAATTATGCTGAAATTTTTTTATAAATGATAAAACTTAGACTGTAACCACTGTTTCTTCCTATGTCTGACTTTCTAGGCTTATGATACAGGCTTATGAAAAGAATAATATGAAGAGACTGCTATGGTAGCAGAAGCTATTCTTAGCTAGTCAGCACTATCTACAGAAACAGACTGATTCACTTTGATTGCCACTCAGCAGGACTGAAGGTAGAAGTCATATGTAAAGAGACGAGCTAGAAATGGATGCCTCTATTCATTAATCTTTCATTAGACTCAATCTCAAAATTACCCAAAGGTTTTACAAGGACTTTTCAAACTCTAATTTGGCCCCTGGCCTTTAAACAAAATGAAAGCTATTGATTGATGTTCTGGCCAGGATGCAAATGAGCCCATCAGTTCCTGAATCAGGCTTTATTGGTTTAGATGCACTTTCTTATATCTGAACAAGAAAGCTACTTGGAAATGAATTTTTTTACAAACCTTCATAGTAAGGCTAATGCTGTGGTAAATTAACTAATTAAGCCTCAGTAAAAGCAAAGGTTTATTCTATTATTTCCAGAAACTAAAAAAAAAAAATTTCCTTCACTGTCCTATAAAATCTTAAAATGAGAAAAAAACATGATACAGTTTTTAAAGACAGGCAAACATATATTTTCCTAATTAAATTTTAAAATACTACTTCTCTGTGTTCCCCAACCCTGAAAAGTACAGGCTTCTAGATGCGATAGATCTTACTTTCATATTCCGTATGGAATGACCATACTTGTAAAGTAAATCTTGCTGTGCTGTCTGCTATAAGAGGACAAAGTGTCTTCAAATTTGGAGCATGAGTTTGTTATTTAGAAATTTTCTGTGGTGAAGTGTTAGAATTTCTTTTTTTCTCCTTTGTTTTCTTTTCGGGTTTTTTTCTTTTTTTTCTTTTTTTTTTTAATAGGCAGACATAGTGTTCTGCCTCTGCTCCATTTTAATAGCCCAGCAGTAAAAAAGGCCCAGAGAAAAGGATCTGGATTCCCAGTCTCTCTCAGCATGAGAAGGTTTGACTCTCCTTTTCTAGGGACTACCCAGCACTCAGTCTCCAGGATGTTGTCACCAAATCAACTACAGTGGAGAGAGGAGTGTGAGAGATCAAGTAAAAGAGGGTTTTGGCTCCAACTAAGAGAAGGAAAGTCACCAGCTGGCATTTATTTGACCTTGGACAAAAAGTGCCAGATATTATCATAAACACAGACATTACAACCTTCTTTAGTTTTCATCTCATCTGAATATCCTGCACACCAGAGGAGAGCTAGACAGCCCTTGGGTGGTTGTTCTTTTTCACACTGTAGCTCTCAGGTTCCTGACTGCACGGAGACTCAGACAGGGAATGAAGGATGGACTTCGGAGAACTCATTAGCAGGATCATCCCTGAAGAGTTGTGAGATTCAGTAACCCTGAATTCAGATCTTCCACACCTTGAAGGAATATTCTAATCCTAAAACGGTAGTTGTAGTCAGAACCATAACAACATTTTCAGGCACCTTCAGCCACTTACTACAGGAATTAGCCTCCATAAACTGAATACAACACCACCCATTTCCCCAGAGCTGGCATGTAAGGACAACTACAGACAGCATTCTGGTATTTTAGGCCAGTCATGGAGATACTTTGTGAGGTTAGGAGCCAATAAATACAGAAACTGGGTTGTTATGAACAGTATGGATAGTTTCAGAATTTTTGATACAGACAGATATTATAAAGCACTGAATTTACTTAATTAGATCTTTGCCTAGATTTAAGCTCTTCTTATGACTATGAAAACTCGTTACTGCACAACTGCTTAATGTGGTTGCACTTAAACTTCACACATGCCCCTGTGTGTGACCCTGAGCTCTGCTAGGCATGTAAAAAAGGTGTAAACATGCCTTTTCTTGACATGACTGAGCAACTCAGAATCTATCTCAAAGCTTTCAAAATATGTTCATGCTTCCTCAGTATAGAACAGTTCAACTGGGCTGTGGGGAAGCTGCAGGTTGTCTCATCCCTCCAGCTGAAACTGTGTCAATATGTTTTAAGAAAGCAGAAGAATTAATGCCCTGCCTGCTGGAAAGTGCAAGAGAGAGACCATGACTTTGGAAGGGAGAAAGTCTTCTCCAGGGAGAAAGTATTGACTGTTGTAGGCACTGCCTGTGTTAGAGCCGGTGATCTGCTGACATGACACTCTGGAAAAGCCTGGCTCTTGTCAGAATTCACAACACTGGGCAAAGACGTGGCTTTCTGCTCATCACTGTTACCATTAAGTCCTGTGAGAACATAATAAATCCATGAAGAAAGAAAGGCATTGAATAAAACAGCAAAGGGAATAAACCAGACGTTATTTGCACTCTGACTTTCTCTTTCTTTTAACTGGATTTTGTTGCCCAAAAAAGTAGTTGAACCTTATCTGATATAAAAAAAATGTTATTGACCTCAGTACCAAAGGCAAAGTTTAGGGGATCCATAACGGACATCATTAGGCCACAGACGTATCATTGCGTCAACTCTTGGCAGGTCAAACTCTACTGTATTAAACATCTGTGAAAGTCTAACACAGTCCCTGAAAGTAATATACCTCTCATCCAAAGAAAAGGACAGGTACTGAATATTTGTGAGTTGTAGACAAGCTAAAAACAAGTGAAAAATTCTTATCATTCTTCCTAAAGAAAGAAGAATAGTATAAATTTGAGGAAAGGTCCAGTAGGTACTATACGAAATTCAACAAGGATAAATGCAAATCCCTGTTCCTGGGAAGGGGAAGAGCCTTGCAACAATACAGGCTGAGGAGCGATGACCGGGGAGCAGCCCCGCAAAAAATGATCCTGGGGACCCTGGTGGGAAGTGAGATGAGCATGAGAAAGGAGTGCCCTAGCAGAAAATAGCCAACAGACTCCCAGGCTATCTTAACATAAGCAGAGCCAGTACACTGAGGAAAGGAATTATCCTTCTGCTTAGCATTTCTAGACCACAGAGTATCATGTCCAGTTTTGGGTCTCCCTGTACAAGACAGATATTGAGAACCTGGACCACGTTCAGTGGAAGGCCATGAAGATATTGGGGTGCTGGAGCATTTGTCCTGTGAAGAGAGGCTAAGGGAGCTGGACTTGCCCAGACAGAAAAAGAGATGGCTTTGAGCAGACCAAACAGCAGACCCCAATTCTTAACAGAAGGTCACCATGAAGATGATCCAGCACTAGAAGACATTGTCCAGAGAGGCTGTTCAGTCCCGCTATAGCCTTGGAGGTGTTGAAGACACAACTGGATAAAACCCTGAGCTATCTGGGTTTGGCCTCAAGCTGACCCTGGTTTGAGCAGGAGGTTGGACTACAGACCTTCTGAGGTCCTGTCCAACTGACCTATCGTATGATCCTAAAATGGAGGAGAGGAAGATAAAAAAAGAAAATTTACCTTAGAAGTTGTTTTACTTTGTTATAAATGCAATAATTATAGCACAAGTTGTGCAGTGACCATCCCAAGGCCAGTGGGGTGTCACACATTGTTCACAATAATGTTTTTGCACAGTAACATACAGCTTGGAACATTTAAAGCTGATAAAGAGAGGGAAGAAAAAATGAGAGGTAATGAGAGAGACTTAAAATTTTTACCTAAGGAAAAGAAAATAGATTAGTAAGCTCTAATTATATTTTCATGGAAGAATATTATCAAAACTTGCTACACTATCTGTGTCAGTGAAGTTTTGGTGTGTATCTGATTGATTATTTGGTTTTATGGTAGGCAAATACACAGCATTGCCCAGGGCAGTAAGAGTCTACTCTGAAGAGTTTCATCAGAAGTGGTGATATGTTTGACGCAGTAGACTCTAGAAACAGAATACGATGACTTTTGTATGTGAATGGCCTATTTCTCATTTGGAAGACAACTCAAATCAGACCAGGAAATAAGAAGCAGTATTTATTTATTTTAGTAGCTTACTCACCCCAGATTACTTTGGGTCAATGTTTTTATTTTTTTGTCTGAAAATGAGAATGTTTTATTTGTCAGATGTCAGTTGTTAAAAAAGAAAGTTAACTGAAACTAGTCAGTGTTTTACAAGAACTGAGTTTATTGAAACTTGTTTTCCACTGAAAAACAACCTGCTTGAACATTTCAAGTAATTGTTTTAAACACCTGGTCAGGCTTTGGGTTCTTCAAAAGCATCAAAATTGTGGTATCTTACATGTAGGCAACAAAAACTTCAAAGTATTTTAACTTAGTTCTCAGTGAATAAGTTGTTGGTTTTTTTTTTAAATCTATGCACAGTTACTTCATTTAAAACCAGCATTTTCAAAACCAATAAAGAAACAAGAAAGCTGGTGTTGATTCAATGCTTCAAATGGATTTTGGCTTGAAATTACTAAGAGAAAACAGCAGAGCTGGAGTAATATAGCTTAGAACAACTATTTCTACTGCAATTTCAAAAGCCAGACTTGGAATCACTGTAATTTAGTAAAGTCAAACATGGACTAAGGGAATGCATGGGAACACAAAATACAATAGTTGTTGGTAATACACTGCTGATGATATTAAGGTGCCTCTTATTTTTTATTTTCAACTGCTGAAAATGAAGGAGTTCACAAGGAACAAAAAAAAAAGCTAAAGTTTGTAATGTTATGAATACCATTGGAGTTACAGAGCTCCATTTCTCTATATTAAAATAGCTAAGTGGAAAATATCTTCATGACATGAAGCACAGAGGATTTTTTTTCCTAGATATATCTGCTATCCAGGGGCTAGGTGTCAATATTTTTGTTCTTGGTAGGATCTTATTTAACAGACAACTTATCTTAAGTCAGATGGATTTGCAAATTATTGCCACCTGAAATTACTTTTCTTCAGTTGAAAAAAAAAAAAAGTCTGCTGAGCAATTAAAAACATCTGAGTGGCAGTATGAGTCTGATCTACTGTAAATGCTAATGTGATCCAAACTGCTGCCATGAACTTCGGAGAAGGAAAAAAAAGCCTACCCTAAACAGACCGATACAGTGTTTATGAGACCATTTCCTTATTGTTTAACCCTCAGATCTTGCTACAACTAAAAATCATGGCTATAGAAACTGAGTGTTGCTCATCACAGTCATCAGCTTTTCTCAGAGAGGGTGGCAGAAGCTGGTGGAGTTGGTCACTGTCCTGTACCTGCCCTGTGGACAGCTTTAGTTTGTAAATCTGTCAAGCTGGCATCCTTCCACAGTACTCAAAAGTCGTTTTGGCTCCTGGGTGTCTTTTTCTGTTAATAAGCTGCCAATCCATTGTATAAATCTTTCCAGCCTATTTTATATAAAAGTTTCCAGTCTAGCAAAGCGTGGCTCTATAGGCTATTTCCAGACTTGCTGTCTCAGTTGTGTTGGCAGGATCCCAGGCTGTGGACACCGAGTGGCAGAAAGCCTGCGCACAAAAGGGAGGCGGGGGGTGGAAAGGAGGGGAAAACTGAAGTGGGAGGTAGCTATTACCGCTGCAGAAGAAGGAGTTAAATTCAAAGGAGTTGGCATAACCTCGAAAATGGGTAGGACCATGCGGAAACAGGAGGGAGCAAAGGAGTCTGGGATAATCAGTAGCCAAGGAAGGAGTTTTCAAGGTGCTAGTCCACCCTTCCTTTCCAGCAGAGTCCAAGGGGGGAGGTGGTAATGCCACCATCTCCCTTAGCCCGGGAGGCTAATCCTTCCTTGGCAGTCACTTCCAGAGCCACAGCAAAAGGGAGCAAAGAGACCATTGCTTCCAGTGCCGGAAATCTCAGCAATCTGCTGAACAGATTAGGTAAAATGCCTGTGCCGAACATACTGCAGAGGCTGAAGCTGTAAATTCTTGCTTGAGTTCTCTTAAATAACTCTATATAAACAGTCTGTTACAGCTCTGTGAGAATGGCCATCCCAGAAGGTACAGGGTGGCAGACAGCTGCTTTTCACCCTCACATCTTCTGGACATTCTATTATTAAACAGATTAGCCTGTTTTGTTTGTTTAAAGTTTTGTCTGTTTTAAGGAAACTGATCCCTCTCCAGAATCAGAGCGCACACTCTCTCCCACACATCTGCACACACGTGTGCACATCTATTCCTTGGAAATAGAGACTGCACTGACTGCGTATGCCACAGAATATGAAACTTGAATGACAAACTAGGCAAAATCATATTCTGAATGTGTTTTACAGGTGTAAATATTAATACATAAGGTTTGGGCTATTTTTCATGTTCACATAATAAAAGTATTTGTTTCAAACTTTCTGTAAAAAAGTTTTACTGTAAAGCTAGGATAGAACATGCAAAATTTCAGGCTGTAAGCAATTTTCCTGAGGTGTGTGCAGTGTATGTCAGGCAAGGGCAGATGCAGAAGGATGACGGCAGGAAGCACAACCCTGCCTCGGTGCACCACTTGCTCTTTGCAAACAGCACACTCGCCACTCTGAAATTTCTGTGAGCTTAGAGGTCTGTCAAGAGATCTCTGCCCAGTTCTAGCAGACCTATATTTAAACACATATTAGGATCCTAATTTTGTTTAGGGAGGTCTTTGCGTATTACCTTGTAGTTACTGGTTTGGGCTTTTCTTTTACTTAATTAAACCAAAGATGTATTTGATACAGTAAAAAGGGAAAGTTGCATAGACTGCAAAACTTTTCTAAATGAGGGAAAAGGGAACCTCTTACAATTGGATTGCATTTGCAACATGACAGCTGTATTCTGAGATAGTAAATATCACTCATACGACATCACGTTAATGGCAGCTGGATGAATTAATGAGTTCAACACAGTTCGAGCTCTTTTTCCAACACACATGGAATATCCACGCTTCTTTCAGTAACAAATGTTTTAAATGATACATTATTTACAAATTATTTTCAATAAGTTTTTGCTGGTGGCGGTTTTTTTTTCCCCAAGAAAAAAATATAAAACATGTCCTCTGCATTTATCAAAACATCTTCTGGATATTAGTCTCTGAGGTGGTTTTGCTGTTCTGTTGCTTGCCAGTCCAAGCAGTTGTTCTACTCGGCTAATGGAAGATGGGGGCAATTTCCACTGATGAATCCTCCATGCTAGATAAGGGTTATTCTTGTCATCCAGGGGAAAAGACAAACACTTCCTAGCAGTCAACTTTTATTTTGCCTTGAAAACATAACCTATTTCCTCCCCAGGTATTTGTAACTTCTTGCCATTAGGTGTATATACTTTGATTTGCTTCTTTTTTTGTTGTTGTTTTCACAATATTCATAAGCAGCTTGAGAAACTAATTTTATTAATTTTAATTGTTTGAAAATTATTCCAAAACTAATTCATCAGCATTCTGTTGTGAATATCAATATTCCTGTTCCACAATTTCTATCTTGTTGGTTATTTACATAACTCACATGCTAATGCCTGTTTTCTGATGGATGGATCTGTATAATTAAGCATCAAAAATCCAGGTATAGAAATAATAAATATGTTTCAGCAAACATTTTATCTTAAATTCATCTGCTTTTTTTTTTCAAATATGTCATCTTAGAAAGCTTGACCCCTTGAATTTATTTTTTTTTAAATGAGCATGAAAAGTTGTAAACAAAGCTGAAGTGACATTTTCCTGACTCAGTACCCACAGGATACAGAGGAGAACACTCACAGAAAAGCTGATGATGCTGTGGATAACTCTGCCAGCAAAACACATTTCATTGTCTTCTCAAAAGCTATATGTTCATTTTGACACCAGCAAGACAAGACAGCCCACTTTACAGTGGGCTAAATTCACAGGACAGAAATGTGCCTTGTGAACTCACATTAGCTAGGGAAGAATGCTGTTATTTCAAAAATGCAAAGGAAATATATTAAAACATCTTGGCTCATAGGACAGCCTGGATTAGACATGAGGGCATGTCTACAATTTATAAAGCACCCCTAAAAATGCTGGCACACTGAGGTGAAAGCAAAACCATAACATGTGCCAGAGAATAGTCCACTAGCTTCACTGCAGCTATTTATATAGGGTGTGCAACACTGCTGTACTGCAGTTTCTTTCAACATGAGATCAGGTACCAACTGGGAGTCCAATGTACCTAGAGCCTCGTGGCTTTGTACATTACTCAATGGATACGCACCAGGTGAGGAAGGCTCAAGGAAGAGTAAGCACTGACTTAGACTGTTCTTCTCCTAAGTTGTGAGTTGCATCATGAAGGTGACATTCAGAAACCTGCTCATTCACTTTTTGTCACCTCTCTCAAAAAGTTTGCAACTTGGATGCTTTATTTTTTGCATTCTGTTGTGAATACTTTCACATGGTCTTATTTCACGAAGAAATTTTACTGGCTTTGTTGATGTACTACTATGTATTGCTTGATTAAATTCTGGAGGTGAATCTAATTTGCAGCTCTGTATCACCATTGAAAATATTTTCTGTTCATTCTCATTTGTGCTCTGAGTATGTGGTTACATGGGTTTCCTGTGCTTTTGATGACTACTGTATAGGTGTCAGAGCTGCTTCATTTCCTGCTCAACTGTAGGTCCGGGAACTACAGACTCAAAATATAAAAGACTTATTCTCTGGTGGCACCAAGGATCTTGGGCTTGAAAACTCTGTTCTTCGCTCTTTCTAAAAGAGAATATGTGTTTTTCTGTAAAGAACATACAGAGCTTTTCAAAAGTAAGTAGGACCAGAGCCCAGCTAAACTGTGTTTCTTTTACTTCAGCATTACAGCCTGCTGCCATGAATTTAAATCTCTACTGGACATTCAAGACTACAAAGAATACAGAGTTTCACATGTCACTGGCTTTGGCTTGGAGTGAAGCTTGGTATTAATTGAAGACTCCTGTTATGATCCTCCACACAGAGAGAAAAAATCTTTTGTGGTAGTTTGGTCAGAGATGGATGGATCAAAACAGTAATAAATATAGAAAATACAGAAAATATAGAAAAAAAATTCCTCTGCTGCCTCAATAAGGAAACATACTTCCTTCCTTATGTGCTTATTGGAAAAAAAAAAAAAAAGACAAAAAGAGAGGCATTTTATTTATACATATTTTTGTTTGAGGCCGTGGGTGATTTGTAAGGGATACAGAATTGGTGATGTCCGAGACACTAACACAGGTTCTTCCAAGTAATAATTTCTGGCATTAGAGATAAGTCTCATTATGTACCATTTATGTTGTTTTATGCAATGAGCAGCATAAATGGTTGTCCCCAAGTATATCATGGAATACATGCCAGCTTTAAGGACTGGTTAGTAACTTTTTTCATCACGGCATGAGAGCGATTTGGAATAGGTGGTTCTGCTTGCTAGATGGACATAGGGAAAATCCAGGAAGCATAAGTCCAGATGTCAGTAGCAGGCCTAACAGTAGATATTGAACGTATATAAATCATCCTTCTTTCCTCAGGTCACTTCTAGTTGTCTGAGCTGATCTGCTTACATGGTGTCTGACTGCTCATATGAATAAAAATATACATGTTGGCTAGACACATTTTCTCATCAGCCCCCAAAGGAGGATGATTATGAAGATATCAAGCAAGCCTTGGAGATGTAGTTACTATTCCCTACCAGTTCTTTGTCTGAGACAGTAGGGAACTTCCAGAACTATAGGAAAATGATTATGCATCAGATTAGTTATATCCATCAGTGGGTCAATAATTTAAGAAGAGTACGTGACCCTCATGAAGCTAATGCTGAGTTCCCTGCATATCTGACAAAGCAAGCAACCACTGACCACCTGCCATTGACCATAGAAAAGAGGATGGCGACTAAACCCCCTCTGTTAGCAGTCTGTAGCCAGTCTATTTGGATTTGGAAGATCTACAGCTGTATCTAGTTTTTGAGAGTTCAGTGTCATAAGGAATTTTTGACACTATACTAGCCATAGATCATGTAATTCATAAGTCATTGTTGGCTTTGTACAAACAGGATGGCTTGGCACTTATAGGACTTTTATGGTGTATATCAGGGGTTTTCGGAGCATACATATCTCCACACTGTGCTTGGAGACTTGTTGAAGTAATATAGCAGTAATAAAAGATTTTTCTTCGCAATTCTGCAAGCCTTGCATACCACCAGGGCCACTTAACCTCCCTCAGCTGTAGCTCACCAGGTCAAATGTACGACCCTCAAATTTTCTACAGCTCCTCTGTGGATGCAGAAAGGGAAGTACGCGCATTTCTAGCTTTTTGCTATGCAGATAGATAGCTTGCTATTCTTATTAGGATCTGGTGAACTGCTCATTCCTCTAAGGCTCATGAAGCCAACTGAAAGAAGTTATCCATCTACCAGCTGAACAGCCACAGCATGGTGATGGAATGTGTATCTGGCTGGCAGTAATCTAACTAGCAACTTCTGTGTCACTTATCAAAAATACACACTTTTTCAACCTTATCATATGGTTCTCTTTAAATAGTGTCTGCAAGAGCCCATTTCTGCTGTGTACAAGTGTCAGGTGACAAAAAGGTGATACTAAGGCAGTAGACCTCATTTGGATAGCAAGGTCATAAGAGACATGGTGAAAAGCTAACTTAAATCTCAGGTGGATAAATCTCACCTGCACCCTCTCCATCTGCCTTCTCTGCCTGAACACAGTCCAGAGCATCTATCCTTTCCCCAGAAAAGTACACATGGACCCAGCTCAAAGTGTTGTACTCCTGAGAAAAAGATTTGTGCTTGCTGAAGTCCTGAAAGGACAGAAATGAAGAACACCTTCCAAACTCGATGTTCTTGAAATCTACACCTAAAGTTCAGCAGCTTCTTTGGATAGTGGTTTGTATTTACAGAATTGGCAGGAGAGAAGGATGTGTGTGAGACTGGGGCCTTGGACTCTGGCCCAGTGATAATTAGGTTGCTAACAAAAGCTGTTTACTGAACCTGCTGAAGCTATTGCTTTAGATAAAATGATATGGATGAACATAAGTGGACAAGAAGCTGTGTGGCTCATAGAAGCTTGAGACCTGGACCAAACAGGAACAGAAACAAGTTAATAGCAAATGGGGTCAGGTAATGAAAATAGAGGTACCATCGTACAGCAGAACTCAACAGACTTAATCTTTGAGCAGTCACATTGCAAGCAAGCAAAAACACAGAGCCATCAAAAAGCGTCATTTGTTATCTATTTCCTTCTAGTCTATTAATTTACCCAGGCCCAGTGGAAGTGGGCAAACCTTTCAGAGCAGTAGAAACCCAGAATTCAGGACTTAGAAGGCTGAGCTGACCCTGAGCTCAGTGAAGATGCAGAACAGATTCTGACAGTAATCTGAATTGCTTTCATCTGGTGAAAGTAGAGGATCCACAATGCTCTTCCTGTTTGTACCTGAAGTAGAAGTCCTGGAAGTCTGTGTCTATACAGATGAGATTCAACTCCTCATCAACCTAATGCTAGAATGGTCACATTATGTTTTACACAGTTGTAAGAATCTTCATCTTATCCCTTAAGCAATCCAGGTTCTGGGTATGGCTACCTACTTTCATTCAATATAAGGCTATTTTCACCTGAAAAAAAAAAAAAAAGAGCTCTGGTCCATGTCACAATGGATTTACCATGTTCCATCTCCTGATTTATGATCTGTTCCTAGCTTCGAAAGTTTAATTTTTTCATTACAACAGAGTCACAAAGATGGTCATAAAAATGGTTGGAAGGCCAAATAGTGACTGCAGAGGTGGGAGTGTTCAAGAACTTGACTTTCCTAAGAAAGTAGCACCATAGACATTGTCCATGATAGGTCAAACACTCAGCATCCATACATAGAGATAGCTGTAGGATAAAGGGAACAGTGGCATTCCTCTCTAGTTCCTGGACAAACCCTAACTATTCAGCAGAAGAGCATGCAAGCCTCCTGAGAATATTGATAAAAGGGAACATGAAATTAGGCACAAAGGTAATAATGAAGAGACTAAATGATATGGTACGAGTAGACAGAAGCAAATATACTGGAAGTAACAGTTATTCCAATTTCATCTTGCTATTACATTGGGTCAAGGAGTCAAATTTATGGTGGCTGCATGATCTATGTCAAGTACTAGTGACCATTTTTGGATGATTTTATTTAGAAAAAGAGTTGCTTTTGTGAACCAGATAACAGACTACATTTAGAACTGTTGATCACATTTTGGAGGAATAGATGCAATTAAATATTTTGTTGCTATACATAATGAAAAGGCAGGTAAGCAATAATATTAAGCTGTGGGCATTGTTACTTGACAACATCTGAAAAAAGGGAACATTAGTGGCTTGAACTGAAGCTAAATATTACTAATAGACCATGTTCTGCTTTTAGAGATAATGACAATCCTCTCACAAGGAGGATTTTATTGCAATTATGAATTAAATAGCTCAAACCAAAGATTTTTAGAAATGTCAACTTTTTTTTTCTTCTTTTTAATCACAGATGTCCATGAAAATAGAACAATAAGCAAAAGTACCACAGTTCTGCAAATCGCCAATGTCCGAAGGTTAGTTTGTTATTTGGACAATTTTTCTGCTCTATCCACTGTCTATATCAAATCTGAAACTTCAGGTCTTTTGTCGACAAAGGCTTTGCATATGCTAGCACTCGCACATCCATTTTGATATACTCTCATCTATAAGTCTGGCTGAAAGACTATTACAGTTATTAAGCCTGGGTATGAAAATCTAGTGCAAACATGTTTGAATATGTTATTTTGGATGCACGAATAAAGGCATACAAAATTTGAGTAAACATTTTATTTCTACATTTGACTGACAGTTAAGCAGGTGAGCTTTTCCGTTTGTGAAGAAAGGTAAGCCTGATGTCAATCACAGAAAAATTTACCGTTGAGTACAATAAGCACAAATATTGGCTAGATGATTGAGCTGTAAGGGTAATGCTAATTAGTGCACACGTTCTACACCTTTCATTTCAACTTTCTTTTCCTGCACAATCCCTAGTTACCCAGGGAAGTTATTCAGACTACCGAAAAGTAGTTGTCTTCTCCCTTCATGCAGAAATATCAGGGAGGCAGCAGGGAACTGCTTTGCATCATAGAGCTCCCTCAGTAGATGGTGCTTCATTCAAGCCTGAAGATGCAGACTGATGAGACTCTCACAAGTAGCCCATTTTTAAAAAGTAGGTAATTATAATGATATTTTGAGAATTGGCATAACTTCAGTTTCTTCTTACAGAAGACAATAATTTATGCTTTCCATCAAACACCATGCTTCAGGAAAAAAAAAAAGATATTAAGGTGGTTCAGCTAAACATGGTTGAAGACATCCAGCCTTTGAGTACCATCAGGCTTGGAAAGATCACATGATGAACCATGATGATGCTGTGAGGAAAGGAAAAGAAAAGTTATAGCATTTTTCCTAACCTAATTACTCCAAGTAAAAGTTACCTCTATATTACCTTGGAGACACATTTCAAAGCAGTATGCCTTCTCTGCCCACTGAGCTTCAAGACGTTAGGAATAAAAAATGTTTGTTTTCCTAGTGGGCATGTCAAAAAAATTGGTGCATGAAATGTGGTGGTTTGCTGTGGCAATCACTTCGAGGGCTGAAGTACTGCAGACCGTTAGTCATCATGACCCTGTGAGTACGTGGTACTTGGCAGCTCTACCCAAGAATGAGGTTTATATCTAGGAACTGCAAGGAAGAAACGATCTTTGTCCTGGAGTCTGTCTAAAAACAAATGTCGAATGTAACAGTTAAATGATTTTCCACTTTTGATGAAAGCATTTAGAGGTATCATATGTATTGTAGTATATTGTATTTTTATGCTTGTTTTGAAATTACCTTCTTTTGACTTATGTTCTATTATTTTGTTTATTCTGAACCTGTTAAAGGTGGGAATAAAAATCTTTAAGAATCCTCCTATGTATTTTTTGTTCAAATTAAATAAGAGACAAAGACAAGCTTATTTTTAACAATCTCTTGCAAGTCACCTTTAACAGCATTTATTATTTTTTGTTTTAAACTCTTTCAGTTACTCTTCTGATAGCCATTGTTAAAAGTGCATCCAGCAAAATATACGCTAATGGGAGACATAAATTCTTGCCTTAATGCAGACATGTGGCAAAGCAAACAAAACACTGTCTTTATTCCTGCCTGATAAATGTGACCACAATGTTACTACTTATTCTGAAAGAAGAAGTTTGCCTCCTGTGTGATTTCTGTTTTCCACTCATGGGCCACTTGTAGGTTTCATGAAACATCAGTTTTGGCCTTCCAAGGACTTTGACAATGACCTTCATGAAGGAAAATGAAATGAGGAACTGTTATTTTTCACATTAAAAAAAAAAGCTTTCTTAAGCCATTTTCGTGTGCCTTATGAAGGAACAGTTGATACCACCAATGTATGTTTCATTTGTGTTTTATCGTTCACCTTTATATAGCATCTCGTGCTAAGGTGAAAGGTAAATTAAGGTGAGGTCAAGCAAAATCTTTACTCAAGGTCAGAATATGTGGGCTGGCACCGCTGGTCAATAACATTTACTTCACAAAATTATGGGGCCAAGTGAGGAACCATGCAGGGATGAGGAACATATATTGCGCATACGTATTTTTAATATGTACACATTAAAAAGATGTTGTTTTAGAAAGGTCATCTGTGTTCCTCTGAAACATTTGCCTTACACATATAAAAAGTGGTCTTGTATTAGGTTTGCCAAGTCTTAATGTTGGGGGTGTAAATAATAAATAGGTTAGATGGTTAACCTACTTTTTTTTATTAATGTCTTTTTCCTTCTAAAAAGATTTTGTTTTCATCTCTCTGTAGTAATTCTACTGTTACATAAATAAAGTGTTTGGACTTAATTATATCTCAAAATCTCTGCTGAAACAAGCAGGGCGTGTTTTAAATAGAATTTTACACAAGAAGGATGGCATGTGATTTAATTTACCTCTAAAAATATTGTTTTGTTGTTTCTAGTATAAATCTCAGTTTGCTCTAGGGCAGAATTATGGATTATTCAAAGTGCATCTTGTCTTGGAGAAAAACCTAAATTAACACCAGGAAAACCAATTCTGTGTAAAGACACTAACAGCAAAATACATTATTAATTACTTTTTTATTGTGACACTTCCCTTCAGAAGAAAAAAAAGACCAACAACCTCGCACACCTAAGATTCTGGGAATTCATATATTTTTAATTGTCTTGCAGATCAAAAGCACGACTAGACTTAGCTACTGAAGCCTCATTTAGTGGCGGGCGCTTACGCACTGTCACTGTCTAGACGAAGCTCTTGCAGGGAGATGGGAGTCAGCTCCCTAAAGCGCTGCGTGTGGCAGTGCCGCTGCCGCCCAGGAGCCCTGACCTTGCTTCTTTCCTAATGCTCTGCCGTCTCTCAGCCTAATTGTACTTGAAGCGGTGAAACTGATGTGTTCCATGCGACATGTGCAGGGAACTAATTGAATTTTTTTAATGAAATTTCTATAAGTACTGGACAGATATGCAGGGATTTATTTTCTTCCTTTCTTTCTTCACAACATTTAACAGCATGCAATCAGTGGTTATTTTGCTGGCTTTGAGTATCTTATGTTCAAATTCCACTGTGGCTATTTGGCTAACAGCTAAAAAGTCTAAAATAAATGCGTGACCTTGACTTTCAGAGATCTACTGCAAATGCAGGTGAAAGGGCTGGAAGAATATATCCCCAACCTTTTTTTTTTTAATAATACAGAGCAGATTTCTATTGACTGGGAATCAGAGATGACATCTTTCCTTTCCAGGTTTCTACAGTAACTTTAAGTACAGAAAGGCAGCAACAGTAGCAAGTGTTACAGTATTAAGAAGAGGCCAAAGGACATGGCTTTTCCAACACATTTTAGCTAAAAATGTGTCATGTGGCTTTTGAAATGAGGAAGAAAAGTATGCCAACACGTGTTATACATATGACTGAGCAAGACAAAATCTCAAGCTTTGAATGAATGCTTTTATAATAGAAATGGGGAAAATAACCTGTATAAAACCATTAATATAAATTTAGGATATTAAATTAATGGCAATTAATATAATTTGGAAACACTAGTATCCGAATTGCCACAGTGGGTGTGGAAGCAAGGGCAGGAACGGATGTTACTGCTCTTATTCCAATGGCGCAACAGTCCCGAGCTACATAGACAACGGTCCCATAAATGAGGTCTCTGACTCTCGAAACTCATAGTTTCTTTGTGCTTGCTCTTTGCCAGCAGCACGGGCACATCCTGAGACGCAGTTAGCTGCAAGCATGCATCGGATTAAAGCACCGAACATTTAAAAACCATCACTTCTTCACAGCGTTAGCTGTGGCCTGACCAATTTTGCAGACAAGCTCGCAGTCACTAATGGCACTTTGAGCTCTCTGTAATATCAGGTAGCCAGAGTGGTAAAAATATTCATTCATGTGACTTTAGCCGTGAAACTGCCTGGTGATAGTCAACAGGCAGTCCCAGGGCAGACAAAAGCATGGTTTCACCGTAGATTCTAGAAAAGGCTGTCTGAACTTTCTGTTATGAGCTCCTATCTCTAAGAGGAAAGAAGGGCACGTTGTTCGCTGGCCCCATTCAGTAGCATGGAGCAGATTTTTTTTTTTCTTTTGCACAGAACGGAGCATTCATCCATAAAGCTGTTCCTCAACCAAAAGATCAGTCAGCTACCATAGGTGGTGGAACTAGTACTAAAAGAAGATAACCTAATGACAGTAGCTTAACGAGAACCTAAATAATGAACCGAGTACCACATATTCATTGAGTGGCTGGGGAAAACATGACTTTCTTGCTTTTGTAACACTTATGCAGGATGGTAGGCTATGAAGTTGTCACTGACTGCAACTACTCAAGTCATGTTAATGTGATGAGAAGGGGAGAAATTGTGAGAGTATCTTACTGAAATCAGTCCCTCCATTATGCTTTTTGGCAAACACCATAACTACTTGCCAACTGTTTAAACACAGTCAAAAAATACAGCTCAAATAGTACTCAAATTATTTTGAAAAATTAAAAATTAAGTAGATGTGAACATATTTACTGGACAACAGAAGCTGAGAGAGAAAGGATATTTGGGTAGTTATCCCAAATTCTCCCAAGCGGAGACAAGGAAAGAGATGTTCAGGAGGGAAAGGGATGAGACAGGACAAGGGGATCACTTGGAAAAGGGAAAACTGGAACACATCTTCAAGGCAAAACACATGCTAGGAATGA
>VWZZ01004814.1:359691-378597 GCA_013399095.1 Psophia crepitans | reverse complement strand
GGAAAGATATCTGTCCTCCCTCTTGAAATCAAGGGCAATAAAGATTTCCTCTCCAGCTGTCTCTCTCTGCATACTTCCCAAAGAAACTGGGATCAGACTCCTTGCATCCACTTTTTTCTTATAGGAAGCAAGATCTGACGGATCCCTTTGCCACTGAGGGCATCCAAAATCCTCTCCTTTCTCCCTGTTTGATCTCAGAGGGTTCAGTGGCTTTTACCTCTCTCTTCAGGGGCAGGCAGGTGGGACAGGGAGAGAGGTGGGAAAGGGAGAACTGCACCTTTCCACTGCCTCTTGGGTGTTCTCTGGGGCTGGAAACTGAGGCCATAGCGACTGGGGTCTCTGGTGCACTAAAACTGCCTGAGTTCTTCTGTCTGTTACTACGGTAATGTCACCTACGACATAGGTATGTGGTGCAAACAACCATCAGGCCTCACTGGGCTAGGTGCTAACAAGAGGCTTGAGGGGATCACAGATCAGCTAAGCCCCTGGGCCCAGGCAGGGAGCACAAGGACCCACCAAGGTGAATGGAGCCGTTTACACCTCTCAGGGTTTCATTGTTTCCTCCCGGTACTCCTCTCCAAGGGATGTTTTCTTTCGGGAGCAACTCCTGCTGAGAAGATTAGAGCACTTAACACCTACTGGAGAAGTTCTCTCTAAACCTTGATTTCTTCCAGACTTGGCTAGATGCTCTGCAGTAGTACATAAGTACTTTGATTGCCTTAAAATTGGTATGACTCCTCCCGGTGCTGGAGAGAAGAGTGAGTTCCTGAAACCTCCTCCCTCTCATTTTCACCTGCTGGAGCCTTGCTTATCTTAACGATTTGGAAAGGCTCATGATCCAGCGATGTAAATGAAATCTATGTTAACAAAAGCATTTGCCATTGAGTGCTCAAGATAAAGAGATCTTTTACTAATCTTTAGTTTTGACGGTTTAACAGGTAGGGAATTCTTTCGAGGAAAAATTACAGCTTTGCTGTTGGTGCTGTTAAGGACCAAACACTTCTTTTCCATGTGCCTTCACATTAGCACCTGGACAGGAGCTTATTGAATTAATGATATGCTAATGAGTCTTATTTCATCAATATCACAAGGAAAGAAGAAAAAAATAGAGGGACTTTATCTAATCTCCCTGAAACCTGTCTAATCTAGGACAAACTGTCTCCAAGTCTAGACAGAACTTTAGATAGTGACATTATGTGTTATTAGTGCTTAAAATCTTTGCAGTACTGATCCTTAAACCTGTGATGAAAGGAATTTTTCAAGACATCATCTTCGTGTATTGTCACCTCATCAGTGTCCCTCACCCTGTGTTCACGGGGATCATGTGATTCTCACTCACCTTCTGAGGTTTTCTACTGTTGGTTAGTCTTTCCTTTCCTTGGGAGAACAATGGGAGCCAGATAAATGATCTTTCTTTCTAAATGTCACAGAGAAGAAAGGTTCCAACCAAATCTCAGGTCTCTTGCCAGCCCCAAAAGCTCAGGAAGTTAACACAGTTAGGGCAGATCTAGACCTTTGCCTTTGTTTCTGCATCTACCCACTTGGTATTTTTCTAAGAGTTCATTTCATAGGCTTTTCCAAGTCCCCTGGAGATAGTGCAAGGCAGGTCTGGGAAGGCTCCTGCTCTGATGTGCTTGTGCTGTACACAACAAATAATCATTCCCACATTCCCTGCACTTAACTGATTCCGAGATAAAGGGATATAACTACCTACCTCCAACTCACTGATTTTTTCTGAAAACCAAGTTTGCTTTCAATACGTTAACACTCCCTTTCATGACAGCATTAATTTCTAAAGTCAAGATAAGAGAGACCTGAGATGAGATCCTCTCTCTCTCCCCAGCTTGGCAACCCAACTGCTGGCAAAGTGAATACATATTGGTGACAGGGACAGTAGCAATGGGTAAGGAGTCAGAGGAGGAACCTGACAATGCGGAATGCCTTGAGTTTCTTTTTAAGAATTGCAGATACAGGGAAAAGAAAGAGAAATCATATGTCTTAAAAGTAGTCATTTTTAGAAGATATTTGCATGAATAATCAACTCTTAGCTGCAAGGGGAATATGTAGGCTTTATAAGGCCTACCTTACACATTCAATTTCTCTGTTTCTGTGGGTCTTCTGTTTTAGCAGACCAACTGTAGCTTGTACAGTTTCCTGTTAGAAATGATATGGTTTCTCTGACTAGATTTTTTTTTGGTTGATGAAAGGGAGATTAAATCAGCTATGACTAAGTCTTGTAGCTGTCAAGGAGTAAAAATAGAGTACTGTGTACATGCCTAACATGTAAAAATAAGGTTCCTGTGTATGTGGCAAAGGTGGGCTGGTTCCATCGGCTGCTCTTGTCCAAAGCTATCCTACATTATAATCTGATGTAGATGATTATTGAACAGATTGGGGCCATCTAGCAACATCAATCCCTCTGTTCACCTAGCAATGTCAGAACAAGGGGGCAGTTGCCTCTAAAAGCCACTTACATATTAATCCACTCAACTGTTTTCTGCTTGTACATCTGGGGATGAGGCAGGATCAGACTCTAACCATGACCTCACATAATCCTACTCCTGTAGTGACACCCTTGCATAATACAGAAGAATATCTGTGGTGTAAGGGTCATATGTCACAGCAGCACAGGGAGTCACAAGTGCCGTGACTGTGTCAAGGAGTTTTTAAACAAGTGTGGCTGGCACGTAGCCTTACACATGTCTGTCATATGGCATTGTAAGAGACCGAACTGGAAAGCCCAAGGCAAGGCTGTTCCCAGCTGTAAGGTCACCATCACACAACAATGATGATGCTGTAAGGTGCTCCAATGGACAATCATCACATTTGATCATTAGATTATCAGAGTGGATGTTGTAACAACAAAGTGTTGAGTTTGAAAGGAAATTATTTTCATATCTGAGCCAAGAAAAATTTTCCAGTAACAGCAGGAAGATTCAACTTGGATGCCTACAAACTATTGCGAGTTAATAATGGCTAGGCAGAGGGCCAGTGGAAATAGATGGTACTTGTTTTAAAAAAATGTATTTGTCCCTTTCCCCTTATACTCTGTTTGTCTCCCTGGACTGCAAGCGCTTAAGAGCAAAGCTGCATTTATTGCTTGGGATCAGTTATATTACTTAATCAATGGTTGCTAATGATAAATGGTAATAACATAAAACATTAACGCCTTTTATCCACATCTGCATCTGTCTCTTGGTGAAGTACTGCACTTGTTGCGGCTGCATCTGACCATATGTTCATGGTGCAATCCCCTCAATGTCACCACAGCAGCAATACTCCTGGGATGTGAAAGCTGTCAGCTAATCCCTGGTGTCAGGGCTGGAGGCAAGAGACAGAAACCAAGAAAGCCAAGAGGTAAAACAAAGTATCGAGGATGGTGAAAAATGGCTGAGTGGTGAAAAGTCAAGAAATCCACGTAGCCAAAGGTGAACCCTGGGACAAGGAACAGGCAGGGACAGAGCAAAATCTGGCAAGCTAAATAATAATGAGATCCTACAACACACAGCAAGCAACAGACATAGCGATGAGGTTCCCTTATCATTGATCAGTCTAACAAGTCAACTCCTAATCTCCGCTTTGGCCAAATGGCTGACTGGAGCTCGGTTGTCTTGATGGATACAGCAGCGTCTGTTACACTCTGGCAAGAATCTGAGGCCCATATGACATTCTGCCCAGAAAAAAGTAATGAGATACACACCTCTTACATGTTCCTACATAATGATGATGCAGCAGGACGCTGGTATATGTAAGGAGCCATTGAAAACAGGCAGTGTTTTGCAAGTCTTTGCACCTCGCTGTAAGAATAAACAGTAATCAGTCATTGTCATTTTTCTGCATTTTTCTTTCTGACTCTTTAGAGGAATGCTACACCAGAGCAATCTGGTTTCATTAGCTTTGAACAAGCTGCTGTAGTCACTTCCCTAGAAATGGCAAATATGCACTTTAATGAGCAAAGATTCAAGCAGGAATGATTGTACAAAATTCTGGAGTCCATATCATTCACAAAAACAGACTACCACAATGAATCCTAAAATCCGCGAAGCAGGTTTTTTTCCCCTCACTGTTCTTCACTTTCCAGTTTTAAGCTCATTCAGTTTCATTAGTATTCCTTCACTGTGTTGTCAGTCTGCATTACGGTGGGGTTTTGGAAGGCCTTCAATAAAAGAATACTTGACTGTGCTGCAACCCTCACCCTTTGTACCTCCGTTCAGATCCCAACAGAACGGATTTCTAAATGCCTGCATGTTGCAGGAAACATGAATTCTTAATGAATCTTAGGATACAAGTCTAAACAGATGACAGTACTTTCCAATCTGCTACGGAAACAATATGTTTTAATTAAGTATAAGGTTTAATAAAATTTTCACTCCTTGTACAAAAATGAATGGTGATTAACAGACGGCTGACAAGCCAACTCTAATAATTTCTGATTAAATGCTTTTGTTTAGTGTTTTCAGTCACTCTCTACAGGGAATTAATTACTGGAAATGAAAAAAAATGAAGGTTCTTGCCAGTTAATATCCTTGAGAAAGTGGAAGGTAATCAACTGTATAAATTACAGTGGCATATGCAGGCCAGCTTGTGGTCAAAATTTGTACAACATACCCCAGCCAGTTTTTAAGTTGGTTAGATTGAAAAGTGTGTATGGCGAAAATCCATCATCTCAAGTAGCTACGCCATAGTTTTAAGTAAGCAGTGAGTAGCTGTATTCAGAACAAGATGTCATTGTGACTCTTCTTCAGTTTATGGTTCTTTTTAATGGCATTTACTTATTTACAGTAGCCACTACTATTGTAGGTTCAAAGCATATGTTTACATGACTCTTTCATGCCGCAAATTGCTCTTTAAATACACAAACCAGCTTCTAAGGGCAAATCTAGAGGGGAAAATGCGTGAGGAGAACCACGCAGCAGTGAAGTAATGCGAGGGATGTGAGTAGATGGGCAGGGAGTGCTGTCACCCTGCTCCGAGGAGCTGCCTGCTGCAGCAGGCGCTCACCTACCCACCCAGACCGAGGTTTTGCCTAGCCTTGCTGAGGCCATCCCAGCTACATTAGTATAACAGGTACTCCAGTAAATATCCCCAAACAGGCTTGGTACAAAACTAATAAAAAAAGGGAAAAAGGAACCACTTTTTATTATCCACTGTCCTCAAAGAGGCGCTAGTTTGAAAATTTGTCTGGGAAAGTTTACTTGGCAGTAAGCTTGAGTATGCAATCCCTCAGCTGAAGTCTATGAACCTGGACTTTTTGCTCCTCTGAGCTGATTGCCAAGTACCTTGAGTGAGTTAACAGCATTGTAAATGTTAATCTAGATATTTCATAACCAATTGAACACAAATGTTTGTGTTTTTCTCCAGGTCTAAGCCAATTGGCAGTCAATTAACCTGAATTTTGGTAGCCGCAAGTGCACTACTCTAGAACACACACGTCCCCTGCGCACAGCAAAGGCTGCTCTTTCCCTGCAGGAAACCAGTACCAAACCATTTCATGTCTTATCCCTATGCTGTTTGAAGCATCTTCCATTACAGTTTATTTCCAGTGTCACATAAGCTTTGTACTGGCCATCTGCAAGAGCTGAGAGAAAACTTGATGTGCACCTCTGATAATCTTGTGTTTGTCCAGGGACTCTTTAAGACTTTCTAATATTGCCTTGGTAATCACCGTTTATGGCCTTTAGTTGTCAGTGAGCTTCAGATGCACTAACCTGTTCATTGCAGAAGACTTACTACAGCAGTCTGAAATATTAGTAAATTACATAGTCATATGTATGAACTTGTGTCATCCAAAATTTCCATTAGACAAATCCAGAGTTTTCCAGTGGAACTGAAAAATCGGTCAGAAAGAGCAAATAATTTCAGGTATTTTGGGGTGAATACCTACAGCCAAAGGTAAGAAAGTGTGATTAAATAATGAATTCATCCATGATGGAGATTCATTGGGATCTAAATTTCTGTTTACTTTTTAAACTCTTCTACAGTAGATTTCACTGGGAGCTGGAACAGCAGAGAGCTTAGAAATACGGATTAGAATACAGTGCAGAGACTTATTTCCTAGAGTTCTGGTTTTATTTTGTATTTTATACTACACAACAAATAACAATATATTTATAATTAATTATATAACAAAAGCAAGTAAAATAATTTATTATTTTTTAGAGTTCTAGAAAATAAAAGGAAATTTTTTAATAACTTTGCTAAATGTGCTGTCAGCTGTGTTACTTTGCTCTGGAATTGAGAAAGCGTTTCTATAAGGTGGCAGTGAGATGTAAGTAAAGGGTTGCTGTCATACGTATACTCACATTCAGCCAAGGAAGTTTCTCAAGTACTGTGAAAGCTATGTGGTTGAAAAAGACCACGGGCCCCAGTGCAGTTTTTGCCATTGTGGATGTTAGTTTTTAAAATAATATTAATTAATAAGAACGTAACTTAGCAGAGAATACGAAAACATCTGTTCTGCAAGCGTGACTCACACATGTTCACCTCATCACCTGTATCAACAGGAGTTTGTCACAGATCATAAAAGGAGTCGGGCCGTGCCCTTGGTCTGTGACATGAACAGTCTGTTCAGCAGGGGAAAAGGAGAAGAGAGGTATCAATTAGTATCAACATTGTTCTGACACTTTCTCACACTAACAGGCAGTTACACGGGAAAAAAAGGCTTCTAGTGAGTAACTGCTCTTTGTGGTATTAACAAAAATACCACCCAGGCCTCAGGTTTTGAGACAATTTCTATGTTCTGCTTTTCTTTCAAGTTACTTTGCCCTTGCTTTGCAAATAACTGGTTTGTTATCTCACAGAGGTGCAGCTCCGACTTCTGAAAGACAGAAGGGCTCCCTTCTCCCCTCTCTGCTGCTTTTCAGCACTGCAGTAGAGGGTTTTCTTTACAGCTTCAGGCTTTCTTATTCATTTTTCTCAGCTTCAGGCTTTCTTATTCTTTTTCTCTCTAGGGCAGCCCTTCCTTTGTCACCAGCTAAGAGACAATCCTGTAGTCATTACACAGGCAACATTCCCCTTGAAATGATGAGAATTTTTTGACAAAAACTGCAGAATTGGGTCCTATACCACCAAGAGGACTTTGGCTAGGAGTTGTCAGGTAAATGATGATATTCAGCTACATTAGAGCTACTTGAGTGGATCATGGCAACCAGCATGAGACTGAAGAACGGTATATCTTTAAAATGCACTCAAAATTCATGGTTTACTTAGGCACCGACCAAGATTTCCAGGATGAATTGCTGAAGTTTTCTCTTAAGTATATTGGAATCCCACATGCTACATTATGAGAATTGGTAGAGATATGCTAGAGATGACAATGGAGCTCATGCCTGCCGAAGAGGCTCAAAATGACAGAGAAATAGGCAAATCATAGATCTTGAGACAAAACAATAAATGCAGTTACAATCTCTCAACTCATTTTTGTTACTTTTTCTCGCTGCAACTTTTTTTTCTTCATGTATAGCTGTAAAGTGTCATTATTTATTAGCTATTCTGAAATGTTTCATGTATTTTCTCATTTGCAAATGTACCTGTGAAGCTGGTTAAAAAGTAGGGCATACTGTCGAGATGTGTAAAAATATTCATGAATTAAGTTCTGATCTTTGTAAGATTCTGAGTGATCTGAGTTCTTCCACTTCATCAGGAGGTGAGGTACTGTGCCCCAAGTTCTCAGCACCTGATCTGAAAAAAAAAACACCAAAAAACCAAAAACCCCTAATTTGCATGCAAGATTAAAAATAACAGGATTTGTCAACATTCCTTGGAAATTCTTTGCTGCAGAAGTTATAAAATAGAAACTAGTGGGTACATTTGATGGTACAGACTAGAGAAAATTAAGTTTATTACACACATCCTTTCTTTGGTAGCAACATCTCTCTGCCCCCACCCCAGTCCAAAGCTGTTGTGCATATTCCCTCACTTATGCTGGGTTGTTGTTTGAGAGATCAGTTTATTGATCTGAGTATCAGCGCACCAGCAAAGGAAGGGATGGTGTGAGGGAGGACCGTTTTAGCTGATGCTGGCTGTGAGAAGAGGTCAGTAGCCCTGTAGCCTCACCATCATGAGAAACTCTGTCACTACTTATATTGATTAGGTCAAATCTGCATTAAAAAGTGTTTTGCTGGTAGCAAAAGGGGCACTGTCAATAAATTTTGTATTGGTTTAGCAAGCAGAATGAATGTTGTGGACTGAAATCTCCTTTTCTTAACTCATGAGCATTAGGCTGATGAAATTCAAAGTATTTTTGAATCAGCTGTAATTTCTCCTTGATTTATAAAAAATGCTTGCTTCTAAAAATGATTTGATCTACTCCACAGTCAGTTCATTCTGAGGTTCAGCTACCCTTACAGATATAAAGCTCTTCCTTACCACAACTTAATCTGCTTTCCTGTGGATTATGTTTGTTATCTATTTACCTCTGCTTGGACAATAGACAAGTTACCTCTGGAAAGCTGAGATTTGTTATGCTTTTCTATGTTGATGTAACTCTGTATATTGTAAGGCTTTTTGCTATTACACAGGCATTTAAAACAAACAAACAAACATACAAAACCCACCAGAAAAAACATTGCATGGAGTTTGAACGTTAGAGCATTTTCCCCCCAACTCATGGACATCTTCCCACAGCATGATCTTGAAAGAGACTGTTCCTTTCTGTGACACTATTAGGTCTGGAAATTTTTGGCAAAAATAAAAAACATCTAGGGGGCCTCCACTCCAACATTTTGTACAATATGCTTGTTAACATATTTATATATTTTAACTGAAATAGACTGTTATTTGATGATTATGTTTTTCTATCCTAAAACAATGGAAGTAGAAAAGTGGAGAGACAAAGTGCAACCCTGAAACCAGGCCATTCTAAATTAGAAACACAGGTGTTGTAAGCAAAACTTTTTTATTGGAGCAAAATACCCTTCAGTTTTCCGTATAATCTACTGTAATCTTTCACCAATCCTGATTGGAGAGTTAAAGTTACTGCTGAGTCATTAATAGTGAGCAAAGAAGCATAGTGAACCACAAGATGTTCTGTTGCCTGTGACTTAGTTGTAATTTCAAGGTTTAACACAGACTTACCTGAGAAAGTATGCGTCTCACTAATTCTCTTACTGGACTAGTATAAGCAGCTTTTTACATAATGGTTTGTGTAGTCAATTAGCAGAGTATTAGCTATAATAGATAACGTTTTTACTAAGACCATATTAATTAGAGCTTAAACACAGCTAATCTGAGACCTATATTGAATTTGTATTATTATGTAAGCATCATGCCTCCACAGGCAAGTCACTTCCTTCATGGCATTTTTAAGGAAAAGGAAATCCTAGCATAGAATCATAGAACGGTTTGGGTGGGAAGGGACTGCAAAGATCTTCTAGTCTCAAACCCCCTGCCATGGGCAGGGACACCGTACACTAGACCAGGTTACCCACAGCCCCATCCAACCTGGCCTTGAACACTTCCAGGGGTGGGGCTTCCACAGCTTCTCTGGGCAACCTGTTCCAGTGCCTCACCACCCTCACAGGGAAGAATTTCTTCCTAATATCTGACCTAAATCTCCCCTCTCTTAGTTTAAACCCATTACGCCTTGTCCTGTCACTGCACTTCCTGATAAACAGCCCCTCCCTTTCCTGTAGGCCTCTTTAGGTATTGGAAGGCTGCTATTAGGTCTCCCTGGAGCCTTCTCTTGTCCAGGCTGAACAAGTCCAACTCCCTCAGCCTCTCCTTGTAGGAGAGGTGCTCCAACCCTCTGATCAACTTTGTGGCCCTCCTTTGGACTTGCTCCAGCAGGTCCATGTCTTTCCTGTACTGGATACCGCAGAGCTGGATGCAGTACTCCAGGTGGGGTCTCACAAGAGCGGAGTAGAGGGACAGCATCACCTCCCTTGACCTGCTGGCCACACTGCTTTTGATGCAGCCCAGGACACGGTTGGCTTTCTGGGTTGCTAGCACACGCTGCCGGCTCATGTTGAGTTTTTCACCAACCAGCACCCCCAAGCCCTTATCCTCAGGGCTGCCCTCTATCCATTCTCCACCCAGCCTGTAGTTGTGCTTGGGATTGCGCCAACACACGTGTAGGACCTTGCACTTGGCTTTGTTGAGCTTCATACAGTTCACATGGGCCCATCTCTCAAGCCTGTCAAGGTCCCTCTGGATGGCTTCCTTCCAGCGTGTCAACCGTATCACACAGCTTGGTGTCGTTGGCAAATTTGCTGAGGGTGCACTCGATCCCACTGTCCATGCTGCCAACAAAGATGTTAAACAGTGATTGTCCCAGTACTGACCCCTGAGGAACGCCATTCATCACTGATGTCCACTTGGACATTGAGCCGTTGACCACAATTCTTTGAGTGCAGCCATCCAGCCAGTTCCTTATCCAGCGAGTGGTCCATCCATCAAATCCACGCCTCTCCAGTTTAGAGACAAGGATGTCATGCGGGACGGTGTCATACGCTTTGCACAAGTCCAGGCAGGTGACATCAGTCTTTCTTCCCTTGTTCACCGATGCTGTAACCCCGCCACAGAAGGCCACCAAATTTGTCAGGCATGATTTGCCCTTATTGAAGCCACGTTGGCTGTCACCAATCATCTCCTTATTTTCCATGCTCCTGAGCATCGTTCAGAGGAAGATCTGCTCCATGATCTTGCCCGGCACAGAGGTGAGCCTGACTGGCCTGTAGTTCCCTAGGTCTTTCTTTTTTCCCTTTTTGAAAGGGTTGTGTGTTTCCACTTTTCCAGTAGGTGGGAACTTCACTAGACTGCCATGACTTCTCAAATGTGATGGACAGTGGCTTGGCTACATCATCCATAAGTTCCCTCAGGACCCATGAATGCAGCTTATCAGGTCCCACGGACTTGTGCACCTTCAGGTTCCTTAGATACTCTCAAACCTGATCTTCTCCTACAGTGGGCGGCTCTTCAGCCTCCCAGTCCCTGCATTTGCTTTCTGCAACTTGGCCAGTGTGGCTAGAGCCTTTGTCAGTGAAGACTGAGGCAAAAAAGTCATTGAGTACCTCAGCCTTCTCCGTATCCCGGGTGACCAGGTCACCTGTTCGATTTCTGAGGACACCCATGTCTTCCCTCACCTTCCTTTTATTGCTGACAAATTTATAGAAACTCTTCTTGTTGCCTTTAACCTCCCTGGCCAGGTTTAATTCTGTCAGAGTTTTGGCTTTCCTAACCTGATCCCTGGCTGCATGGGCAGTATCCCTGTATTGCTCCCAGGCTACCTGCCCTCCCTTCCTCCCTCTGTAGGCTTGCCTTTTTTTTTGTCTGACTTTGTCCAGGAGCTCCTTGTTCATCCACACAGGCCTCCTAGTGTTTTTGCCTGACTTCCTCTTTATTGGGATGCATCGCTCCTGAGCTTGGAGGAGCTTGAATATGAACCAGCTGTCTTGGGCCCCTCTTCCCTCCAGGACTTTGTCCCACGGGATTCTAGCAAGCAGCTCCCTGAGGAGACCAAAGTCTGCTCTCCCAAAGCTTGCTGCACACCCTCCTCACAGCATCTGAGGTACGAATATGTACCTTTTAACAGCTATCTGGAAACCACGTAATGTTTCTTAAAACTTGAGTGTGCCATGCCATATGACAAATAACAGTAAGATTTTTAGCAGCGAAGTACAGAAAAGATTGAATACCTTTTAAATTTATTGTAACAGGAGTGGGACTGTGAGCTAAGAAAATCTCTGCAAGAATTTAATGGATTTATATTACTGCTCCTCGTTTTGCCTTGAGTTAGATCCCAGTTCTGGGGTTCTCTAGTGTAACTTTCCTTCAGCAAAAATAAAGGCTGGTGTGTCCCTATGCCCACATTTTTTATGGATTCACATGAATGCACCAGTTTTGAGACAAACATTCTCCTAAATTAATTAGGAAAACTGTCCAAATACAGATTTAAATTTATTTCTAGTGCATGGGTTTGTGGCCTCCTTGTCACTTTGTTCAGCAGCTCTGCAATGTAACCAAAGCTTAATACGTTCCTGGCGTATCAGCTACCTGAAGGAACCCCTCAGGCAAAAAGATATTAAACTTTTAAATCACAGTTAACCATGAAACTAAGCAATTGCAAATATATAAGCATCGCAAACTTCAGTACAACATCAGAAATCCTGCGTATTGCAATGAAATTAAAATGCCACCATCTTGACTTCTGCTACCAAGAGCAGCATCGCTGCTGTTAGTAGAAAAAATCCACTGATAAAAAGCTGATAGGACCACAATGTTCTGTTATGTTATCTAGTTACACTGCTGAGAATTATTGCCCATCTGTATGCCAGAAGACAAGTGCTTCTCATCGTGGCTGAAATGAAGCGGAAGAACGAGGGCTAATATGCTCATAAACGCTCATGCCAAGCGACCGGGGGCTCACCAGGCAGGTTACCTCTGTAACTTCAGACGCGGGGTTGACAACCATTTGAACTCATGCTCCCCTCTCCCATTTCTATTGAAAAGCTATTTTCATGTTCGTAGTATCTTAATTTTTATTTCCTTCTTTTTATAATGGTAGCTTTTCAAACATTGTGGGATATTTAACTATTAGCCATATTCTTATATGTCTAAAAATACCAGTGAGCAGTGTTTTAAAATCTCTCTCCCCGATTTATGCGTCATTATTTTTGGAACATATACTTTAATTTCACCAACAGAGGTCAGTAAACCACTGAAAGAACCATAAGTGTTTGGCGAGAACACACCCTCGTCTATCCTTCTGATAGTTTTGTTCAAAGGGCTCTTGCTCGGCTACTTCAGTAAATATAAGCTTAGTTAACTAAAATAAAAAAAAAAAAGAAAAGAAATGAGTGTATGCTTGCGTCTGCAGGAGAAGGACTTTTATTGGGGATATGAATTTACACAAAATACTAGATTGTTAACGATCTTTCCGTGTGTGTGTATATACATATTCAGTGTGTATATGTGTGTACACATGTGTGTATATATGTATTTGAAATACCTGTTATGATGCCAGTAGCATACATACACACGTAGGTATGATCATTGCTAGATCAACTTGCCAACGTTAGAACAGGCTGTGATTTAAACTGTAGTATTTTGAATGATCTGCTGAATTCTACCTTTCAGGCTTTGTGCTGTTGAAAACCAAGTTTGTTCTCCACTAATGTGGAGAGGGTATGAAGAGGAGGATCCCAGAAAAGTAACATTTAATGATATTAAAATACCGGATCGAAGCACAGGAGAAACCACGAGCTGTCACGGACTTGCTCATTTTGACAGTAACACTCGGCTAATGGAACTATATTAACACATCATTTTCCAACTTTCAACTGTAATGAAAAGCTATTTTTACAAATCATTACTTTCGGTATATGGCGTTTCAGCCACGTGGCTTCTATTAGTGTACAGGGGAGTTTCACAACTGAAGCTGCCTGTGCAGCACTGAAAGTGTACCTTTTATGTCGAGCTAATCCCAGAGGGGAGTCAGCGCTCGCGCCCGTGTCCTTTTGACCTTTATCCCTTTAATGCATTTTGCCTCAGTAGCAAAAGGTGAAAACCTAGTTTTTATGTTGCAAAACAGACCGCTTCAACAGCGTTTCTCTATGGAGCTAAGGAAAGCAACATACGCTCCTGTGGAAATGTTGAAAGTCCCTAGTTCAGCAATCAACAATAGCTTGACAAACGTATTTTTTAGAGTTCCCCTTTGAAGCTCACCCGCACGGCCTCGCTACCACCCCTCTCAACAGCTGCGAGCATGCGAAGCCGCTGGAGTGGAAGATGTTAATTATCATCAGCTACTGGAATTTCTCCAGGGACTACTTGTGGTTAGAACCGTGCTTCCCTAAAGAACTGCACTAGGCGCTGGGATGATGTCTCCTGTAGCTTATCTGAGTCCCTCCTCTTAAGTAAAAGAGATAATCAATTAAAACTCCCCATCTTCACTTTTAAGCAGTCTTCTCTTAGGACACGACGGTGTGATTTTCCTAAGCAATTATAACCGTGAAATCTTTTCTTTCTGTGAACAGAGTTCCAACAGTTTTCACATATATGTGAGTTTCCCAGGGACTAAGTTTAGCATAGGTACAGATTTTGATTAAAAACTAAAGAAACAAGTCTAAAATGAAAAAGGAACTAAAGCAGAAAGCAGACTAATTGATGGACACAACTGTGTGTGTGTGTTTGTTTTTCCCCTGACAAGAGTCACTTGAACTTCCTTTTTATGGTGAAAAGCTACACACCTTCCCCCACGTCATCGGAAAGCTGCAGACACAAAACTGGTCTTTCCCCTCCTGCTTTACCTCCTGCTATTCAGTGGCATTTTGAGTCTAAACTAGTTCGCATCAGCAGCTTGATGTGATGTCAGCAAGTGAGATATCCCCCACAGGGAACCAAAATAATAGTAGATGAGCTGGCCAAGAGATCCTCAGAAAGGGAAATAACACAAACCCAGAGCCTAAGCCTAGACCATTACTGTGACTACTACAGAGCACCTTTAATGATTGAACACACCCTTATATGTACCTTGCAGATCCCTCTGTGGTAGTTAAACCTAGTAATCACTGCCACCCCCTCAAAAAGACCAAGTCAGGTCAGTCTCTAGCTGCACAGAAACTGGGATGAACTCCGTAATCTGCAGGACTTTACTTCCAACACACCAAGACAAATGCTGAGGACATTTCTCTTGCCCTTTGCCATGGGTGAGAATGGCATACGTTGCCCAGCTCTTCATGAAGTAACACGCTGGTCTTTTTTGGTAACTTAAGAGAGCAGAAGGAAAACAGTTGCACCGCTCTCGAAGAATGCGGTCCCTTTCCTGTAAGCGCACAGGAAATCCCCTTCCACCCCCAGCAGGAAGGGGTAAGCGTGAGGAAGGAAACTAAATGTCATGGAAAGTAAACATATCAACTGTGAAAACAGTAACTGCCAGTGACAACGGCAGTCCTGTACAGGGACAGTTTAGTTACTTGGTGTTTATACAGAGTTAAACCCCCTCCAGTTACTGGTCAGTTCCCCTCTGTGTAGGCCATCAGTGCTGTTGTATTGTACACCTTCTCCACTTCAACATCAAATACAGTGATCCAAAAGCAGATACAGTCAAGATGAGGGACTGTTTGATTCTTCCAGAAGTGGTCTGTTGGCATAGACCTGTTAACTCTGGCTCAGCTCCTGTAGGCCTTTACAAGCTAGAGACGGTAACAGGGTATGTGTTCCCCAGCTGGCATCACAAGTAACAGCAAAGATAAAAGTGAGCACGCAAACACAGAACTGTTATATACAAAAAAAGTTTAATTGAAATACCTGTATAAAAAATATGATCTCCATACATTTCACACTGTTAAACAGAAGAAAAAAATCCAAATCCAAGCTGCATAAATGCAACCAGATCACAGAAACACAGCTATTAAAATAAATTAAGGTTTATGACTCTGCCACTCTACCTTCCAGAGCCAATGCACGGAGACTGTACAATGTCAATAATTTAAAACCCTTCCAAACAGCATTACTTTACACTTCTGGTACAATAATACCAGACAAAAGGCATACTGACTAACTTTAAAAAGTCGTTCTATTTCCCTTAAATTAGACTTTGTACAACAATTTTCCATCTTCCAACAAAAATTGATAAGGTCAGAAAAGTCTTTTTTTTGTCTTTTTTTTTTTTTAAACAAAAGTTGACAGGAATGCAGAAAAAAAGTGCCATGGGCAATCCACTAGAATTCCCATGGGGAGAAGGAGGGGAAAGCACAGTGTTGAATAACTCTAACCAAATAAATTAACCAAATAAATAGCCACAGCTGAAACCTGTGGGAGGTCTTCTAAACTCCAAACAATAAATAACTGTATAGTACATGGGAAAAAAACCAAGTTTACATAAACACATTATACAGGTATGGAAAAAAAAAAAAGTAAAGTCCTTGAATATTGCATTGATTGTGCATTCAACATGCCCATACATACTTTAAGACTCGCAGGGTGACAAAAGGCCGGGGGGAGTTGAGAAAGGGGCTTCTCATGCCCAGTGGTAGAGATGATAAAAGGAAACATGGATAAATGTTTCTGATAAAAAAAGCTGATATACCTGTTCATATTTCTGTGCAGGCTATAGGAAATATTTTGAGCAGCAGAGGTGGGTTGGATTTGGAAAGGGCCGGGGGGCAGGAGTGAAATGTCTGTGTTCAAGTATTCCATCACCAGTGGATGGGACTACTTCATTCAATCACCGAACATGTTCTCCAATGCATCATAGGAGCTGCTTCCTCCAGCACTGAGTCTAAAGGGAGCAAATTCCTATAATGAACTGGATCTTCTTTGGACATACACAGCTCAAAAAAGAAAGTCCCACTGAAGCAGCTTTCAAAAAGGCACTCAAAAGCAAATAAAATCTAGTCCAGGCTCTATGAGAGCAAAAAAGTTTACCATGTATTCAAGAGGTCACTGCTTTCTTAATAAGGTCAGTCTTTGACTAAGTACTGGCCTGCAACTCCCAAACATCAGCGTTTCCAAAGGAAATCTCTCATTCCAAAGCAGAAACCAGCAAAGGGGGAAAATAAAATTAAGTCCCTCAGACAAAGATTCAACTACAGAATAATGAATGCATTTTTCTAGCCCCTCCTACATATTGGCAGCAGCACTGTGGTCTTTCTGCTTGTAGCTCCCCTCCCAGTGCGAGGTCCTTAGTAATTCACAGACTCTCGTTACTTGAACTTGTGCTAGATACATCAGTATCAAGGGTCCGTAGCCTTATATCACAGTCCTCAGACTTCACTACTTCAGATTTGTGCATCCATTGATGGTCAAAAATTTGCTCAAGTGTTGGTCTGTCTGAAGGCCTCAGTGAAAGGCACCATTTGATCAGCTGTTGACATTCTGTAACAAATGGGGAAAAAACCAAAACCAGTTTTAGACTAGGAAAGTAAAAAAAGACAATCCTGAATAAAAAAAAAATCCACCCCTACAGGCTCAAACGTACAGAACTATTAAAGAAAACAAAAAAAAAAGTGCCCCTATTTGAACCCTATACAACTCACCAGGTGAAATTCTTCTCCTGAAGTATAATCGGCCCCTCAGGATTTCTTCGTCTTGCTCAAAAGGGATGTCTCCACAAACCATATCATACAGCAGAACTCCCAGAGACCATACTGTTGCTGACCTCCCATGGTATCTGTGGTATCTGATCCACTCTGGAGGGCTGTATACTCTCGTTCCTAAAAGCAGGGGAAAAAAAAAAATAAAAAAAAAAGGTTTAGAGTGTTTCCCCATTGTTCAGCTCCTTCTAGCAGGGTTAAATTAATTTCATAAGCCTGTGACTTGGGAGTTTAAAAAAAGCCAAAACAAAAATAAAAATGCAGCTTTAAATTTTTCTGGGCCAAAGCCATGAGCAGTGTAATTTCAGGTCATCCGCAGGGTTACACCATCAACAGACTTGGCCCGTTGGGTTGCGCTATTTTGTTGTGAGGAATAACACAGCCCCATCAGCTGACTGTTTACCCAGGCAAGCTCCCTTTCACTGACCACGTGGCGTCTGCAGCATCACACCAAAAATAGACACAAAAGGACAAAGGGGGCTGGCGGGGAGGAGACGAGAGGGCGGCAAGAAGGTGAAACTCAGGTCTACCCGTCTTACACCGGGCTAATCTGCTTTATCCAATTCCGCCAGGCAGTAAACAAAATAGGGCTGCGTTTTTAAACGGCCCTGTCGTGTCCCCCCTGATCGCCCCCCCCTCCCCCGGGCTTCTCTGCGGCAGCTTCTCGCAACCCGCCCCCGGGTGCCCGCGGGCTCCCTGGATACCAAACAAAACCGGGAATTCGTGATGCCGGGGGTCACGTGCGGCGGGGCTTCGGGTTTCACAACAAACAGATGTGAGTGCGGCAGCTGGGGGCAGGGAGCAGAGTCCCCTGCGACACCCGCCACACTGGAAGGGCAGGGCGACACGCTCCCTCCTGTCACATGCAGTGACAGTTGCACCTTTCCCGTCTCTAAACCGCCCAAGCCCAGCGCTGAACCTCGTCATTTCGAGAAAAGCATATTTATCCCCATCGCTTTAAAATCTGCAATGCAGGATTTCCAGGACATCGGCAGAAAAGGGGGAGGGGGGGGGGAGGGAGGGAGCTACCGCTTCAAGTTAAAAAAGGCACCGCATATAAAAACTGCATATCCACACATGGCAACATCCGACACTGGCGAAGCCTCCATGTAAACAGATCGCCCTCTAGGAAAAAAACCCGCTTTTTTCCAAGACAGGGAAATATAAACTGCTGCGTCACTGCCTGGAATCGCTTCTTTCCTACGCAACTGAACACCCCTAAGCTGCTTCGGGTCCAAAGGTTTCCATTACCGATAGACCTGATATGAACCCCTGCGTCAGAGGCACCGCTTGCTACTGCCAGACACCAGAAACGCGGGATAAGCGACAGCTATAGGGAGGGCATCACCCCGGGAGGGCTGGGGGGGGTCTGGCCGAACCTAGCCAGGCTGCCTCGGGTGCGGGGAGGGCACGTACCGTCGAAATCGGTATAGACCGTGTCCTTGAGGAGGGCCCCCGAGCCGAAGTCGATCAGCTTCAGCTCGCCTGTCCTGAGGTCAACCAGCAGGTTCTCATCCTTGATGTCCCGGTGCACCACGCCGCAGCCGTAGCAGTGGCGCACCGCCTCCAGCACCTGCCGGAAGAACCCGCGGGCCGTCTCCTCGTCCAGGGCGCCCTTCTCTGTGATGAAGTCGAACAGGTCCTTCACCAGCTCGGGCCGCTCCATAATGATCAGGTAGCCGTCGGGCCGCTCGTACCAGTCCAGTAGCTTGATGACCCCTCTGAAGCCGGAGCCCACCTTCTTCAGGAGGACGATCTCCAGGGGCACCATGACGCCGCTCTGGGCAGAGAGGAGGGCGCGGGTCAGCGGGTGGAGGGGCATCGTGGTGGTGTTGGGGGGAGAGGGGGGGCGCGGCGCGGCCCGGGGCGCCCC
>VWZZ01004814.1:341591-357773 GCA_013399095.1 Psophia crepitans | reverse complement strand
CGGCGGCGGGGGGCTGCCTCCCCCTCCCCGGCCGGCCTCAGGGCAGGTTTCCAGTGTGCGCTTCAGAGGAGGGTTTTACAGCGACTTTCCGTGAGGCACCCTTTGCCATCGGGCATCCCCCTCCGCGCACGGAGCGGTCCCGGGGAGGCGGTTAGCGGCTCCTGGGGCGCTGCCGCCGTAAGGACCCCGGCCGGTACCGGCCTCGCCTGAGGGGAGAGCGAGCAGCTGGGAGAGCCCAGCGGGGAGAGGGAAGGCCTGGGGCGCTCAGGGGGTCCGGCGGAGTGTCTGTCCGGCAAAAGCTGAGGACCACTGATGCAGAAATTAATTAGTGCTGTGCTGGGTGGGTAACAATACCTTATAACTGTTCCAGCAGCTACTTAAGAATCCACCCGCATGGGTGTTAAGCGGGGACGTGGCGTGCAGATGCACAAGGCTCCGCCGGGGAGTACCGCGACGTTTGCAGACAACCGAAGCGGTCAGCACCTCGGCGTCCCCGGCCCNGGAGAGCGAGCAGCTGGGAGAGCCCAGCGGGGAGAGGGAAGCCCTGGGGCGCTCAGGGGGTCCGGCGGAGTGTCTGTCCGGCAAAAGCTGAGGACCACTGATGCAGAAATTAATTAGTGCTGTGCTGGGTGGGTAACAATACCTTATAACTGTTCCAGCAGCTACTTAAGAATCCACCCGCATGGGTGTTAAGCGGGGACGTGGCGTGCAGATGCACAAGGCTCCGCCGGGGAGTACCGCGACGTTTGCAGACAACCGAAGCGGTCAGCACCTCCGCGTCCCCGGCCCCGGCACCCCTTTTACGCCGCCGGAGTCCCAGGTGCACAACGGGAGCACCTCACCCCCCTGCACTGAGAGCAGTGAGGCTGGAGGCAGCGGTGCTGCCCGGGGAGCCCTGGCGAGGGTTTACTGGTGGGCAGAGCTGGCAGCGCTTCCCACCCCGGCGCTGGGAGAGCCTTGCAGTTGGCATTGTCTGGTAATGGTGGTGCTGCAATCTCAGGCGGCCGTGCCCATGAACAAAGCAAGGGCTTCTAGGGAGAGGTAATATCTTTTATTAGATTAGACCAGCTGATGTAAAGGTCAAGTTTTCAGGCTCGGTTTCAACCCTTCATGTCCCAGAATCTGTTTTTTGGAGACAGATCGCTTGGGCTGTAAAAGTTACTACCGCTGTACAGACCGTGATATTTGTAGAGGAACCAAACTAAACCAGTCGATTTATTGAACAGCTGAAGAATTCAGGAGGTTTCATGTTTACAGATTTTATTTTTTTCTTCAAGCTAATTATTTGGATTTATCAGATAAAGCAATAAGTAAGCTTTTTTTGTGTGTGTGTTAGGTCTCTAATCACACAAGATAAGTTTTTAGCAAGTTTCTCCAGATAATGGCATTCACATGCTATACTTACATTTATTGCTGCTGAAATGTAAACAAGTACAAACAGTAGGAAGATTTCATGATCTCACAATACCTGTTCCAGGTTTATTTTAAAGAATTCGTCTGTATCTGTCTTTTGCTGTAATCATCGACAGTGGCTTGTTACAGGTATTGTTTTAAGTTGAGAGGAAGTGTTTCTCACTTCCAAAATGAGATCTCTGGTTATTGAAATAGCATATATTTTTAAAGAGAGAAAACTGGCATGAAATATTAATATGCATAAGTGCTAATTGTTTAGGGAATTAACACTCAAAGTAGCTATTAATTCTTGGTTTTTTACATGGCTAAGCATGAAAAATCATGCGTGTGTCGCTAGTCCGCAGATGTGAAAACATCAGTCCTTTTCCTTCCAACTGCATTTACAGTCTCTCAAATCCATCTTTGTATTGTCAATCTATGGTAAATCAGTGATATACTTGCCTTGAACCTGTTCAAGAAAATAACACAGAGTTTCCTCAAAGTCCTGTTGAGTTTAAGCTGCATCATCTTCAACTGTAATGCTTCTGAGTCCAAAGAGTATAGCATACTTTTACACATCTATGTTTGAAGCAAAATGATAATCTAAAAAAGACCATGATAAATGTCTGGTATCGGTATAATTCCCGATTTGATTTGTATTTTCACAACAGTGTAAAAGGAAGGGTATTTTATATTTAACATTAAAGAAAATAAGGTAGTTACTGTAAAGAAGTGATAAGGGGGTATTTGTTCTTTGTTCACTTAATTTTGGCAGACAGATATTTAATTTGTATACAGCTACAAGGACTCTTGGTATGTCAGAATTACAGATGGATCCCAGACATGGAATTTAGCCTGTCTTTCCACATAAGTCTTTCATGGGTTTGTGGTGCTCCTTTTGATCTGGCTTGGAACATGCAGTTCAGTGGTCCTAAACAATTATAGCTGCAGAAATATTTTATAAACTAGTTTTGGCCTCTTTAGCAGTGGCTTTGCAACTATAAATGGAAAATCATTCATGGGTAGGATGCCAGTTTGTTCTTTGATGTACAAATCATTTTTCTGTGCAGCAGTCCCTGAGCAGGCCTGAGTTTGTCAGGCACAGAAATACAGAAGATCTATGAGAGTTTCTGCTTGCAGCACAGAGACAGTACCACCTTCAGGCTACCTTCTAATGTCTGTATGGAACCCAGTTCCAAGTTTGCCTTGGCACATCATCAGGTACTGCCCTGGTGGCATTAATGTGCTCTAATATGTGCCTATAGCCATTGCAGGTCTTCTGAATGGGACTACCAAAATGCATCTGCTTGCGTAACATGACCATAAGGAACGCTGCTAAGAATGCTCTAGCAGTAGAAGTCCATTAAATTTGATAAAAACATCGATATTCTCAGGTGTCTCAACCTGCTTTGACAAGCTCCTAGCCCTCTTAATGACCCTTCACTCTACTCTTCAGTCTCTCTTCTATTTGATGAGAGAACAAACTGAACACAGTGCTCCAGATGTGGCTTCATATATGCTGAAGAGAGGGCAATAATCATGTCCCTTGACCTGCTGGCTATGGGCTTGCTAATGCAGTCCAAGATGTGGTTAGTCTTCATTGCCGCAAGGACACACTGCTGACTTTGTTCAGTTTGTGATCCGATGGGTCCTCTCCTGCAGAGCCGTTAGTCCCAGCCTGCACTCCTCTGGAAGTATATCCTGTCCTAGATACAGGACCTTGTATTTATCGTTTTGGAACTTCAAAACAGATGTATCTGTTAAAGACTCATTCAGCTTCATGGGTTCTCCCTGAACGGCAGCTATACCCTCCAGTACACCAACAGCCCCCTTGTCACCTTGTACTTCCTAAGGGTCTCATTATGCAGGTCATGGATGAAAACATTGAATAATATTAGCCCTTGTGTTGATCCCAAGGAATACCAGTTGGAATCACCTGCTAGTTGGACTTCAGTTATTAGCTACCCTTTGAGGTCAACAATATGGTCAGTTTTTAACCCACCTTGTAGTTCACCTATCTCTCCCCAGTTTGACTGCAAGGACACTAGGAAACTGTATCAGAGGCCTTGCTAAAAAAAGGAGGACAACACCTACAGCTCTATACCTCACCCAGAGAACCTGTAATGTAGTTGTAGAAGGCAGTCAGAGTGGCCAAACACAGTTTGCCCTTGGGAAACTCAAGATGGCTTTTCTCAATAACATTCTTCTCATTGTGTGAATGACAATGGTTTCCACGAGTACTTGCTCCACAATTTTCCCAGTGACTGAAAGAAGGTTGGTCATCACCCAGATCTTCCTTCTTGCAATTTTCTCAGACATAATATTTTTGTAGTTGTCAGAAACCTCATGTGATCACTGTGACTTTTCACAAGGGACAGAGAGTGTCCTTCCAGTGACATTTGCTGGCAGTTTTAGTACTCTCACACATGTCCTGTCCAATCCCATGGACTTGTATTACATTTCCAGCTTGTTTAAACAGACCCTAAATTGATCCTTGCTTGCTGCTTGACATGGAGCTCTGGGAGACCTCAGAGCAGACCTTGCCAGTAGAAACTGAGACAGAGAAGACATTGAGTACCTGTGTGCTGTATCACAAGGTCACTTGCTGTATTCGGCAGTAGGTCCGTATTTTACTCAGTCTCTCATTTTGCTGCAAAAGTATCTTGACCCTTGACATCCTTCATCAATTTTAACTGCATGCAAGCATTGGCACACTAATTCCATCCCTGCATGCCTGGGCAATGCTGCTGTGTTCTTCCAACTCCCATTTCTTCCTTTCTGTTGTTGAGCTCAGTCATGTATTCACTGTGCCACTAAGGCAGGCCCCTGCTATACCTGCCTGTTTACTTGCAAATTAGGATGGATAACAGATATGTCTGACTCTGCCAGGTCATGTAGACAGGTTGTTAGGGCACTTTTTCAGCAACTGCACTGTTTTCCTTTTGACCAGTGTGTCTTACGAAGGCACAACCTCTCTTAATTTCTTTGTATTTAAAGAACACCTTGTTAGAATTATGAGCGATTAGAGAAAGGTGTTGACAACTCCATCAGTAATAGACCTTACATTTCCAAATATGGTAGTTTCTTTCTCCTTTGTTTCTCATCTACCAAGTGAATTCAGTCAAAGATGACTCCTACCACTAAGAGATTATACTTCTGGTTCGTTCACATTTCTACATTAATAAACAGGATTTTTCTTACATGCTGTCTAGGTAGTATTACCTGTTGTTTAATCTCCTGCTTCCCCTCCTAGACATACAGTTTTGTTTATACTTACATTTTATCGTTGACACATATGTATCAGCAGAGATTATTTACTGCCTGCCATCGGGAACTTTTCTAGAAGTTTAATCTGTCTAATATAACTACAATTACTGTTTTTCAGATCAGGTTATGTACAATATATATGGATAGATGTTGTCAGTAGTCTGGTTAGCTGTTTGGAACAAGGACTTTATGAAAAGAACCATTATTAGCTTGTTACAGAAGCAATGGTCCTTTGATACAATGAGGATGTCAGACTTGGTAGAAATGAGTGATGAGTGAATCAGTGTACAAAATATGACCAAACTTTAAAAGATGATGCGTATTTTAGTATACTCTGAATCTTTGAGAAATATCTTAAACTTCTGTTACTAGTGCACTGATAGGATGTATTTCAGCATTCATGGAGAACGGCAGATGAAATCACAAACATATAATTAATAGGTTGTATTTAATGTCAAGATTAATCTACCCATCCATATGCTTTGTTCTTGGTGACATGTGTTCAGCTCAAGCTGGAGGGGTGGAAGAAGATGGGAGCAATCCAAAGATACCTCTGAGTTAAAGACCACCTTTTTATTTGATGTGTAGAACGGTAGAAGTATCTGATCTGTGTTGGAGGCTCTTCCATGGTACAAATAATGTGAGTAACAGGAATGAGAAATAGCCTTTGCCTATAAAAAATTATGGCAGAATGTGGTAACACTGGACAGGGCTATGGGACAGTTGTAGAAATAACCAGCTGTCTGGTGAAGAGACTTCTAAGCTAAGGGGATATTGATTTAAGAGTAGGCAAAGAATGTAACCCCTTTGATACAGCTTTAGTGTGACAAATATTGGGGTACTGTTAAAAGAAGGTTGAAAAACTGGAAAGGCTTTCAAGGAGAATGCAAAGTCTAGAACTGCTGTCTTAAAACTTGAAGCTTTAATAGTTCAATCTATTTTGATTATTTGGGAGAAGGTTAAGAGGGAACCTCTTACCATCACAGTCCAGAAGTATCTAGATCCCCCCCACCTCCCATCCACATCTGGTATTTGAAAACTCTTTAAGTCTCACACTGGAAGAGTTTCCCAGTCTGGGAACTGAAAGAAAACAAGAAACTATAGAAGTAAAGGAAAGGTGTGTAACAGAAGATAACTGTGGATGTAGTCCTCTCTTAACTGAAGACCTCATATTGAAACTAGATTTAAAATAAGACTGATCTGTAAAAAGAACTTACAGATTTGGTGCAGAATTTGCATTAGATACTATGACATTGTGTCACGGGAAGTCAGACTGGAAAGTCTCTGCGGCATTAATATTTACAAGTCAAAGACTGTGTGTCTCCACAGAACTGAGTTCTCAGGACCTCATCTTCCACTGTTACGCAGGTGGCACATTGTGTTCAGTAGAGAGATAGCACAATTTCAGCAGCTGTTTTCCCCATTTCAAAAAATGTATTGGAGAACTGAAATGGGATCAAGGGAGGGTAATGAGAATGACTGAGGATATGAAAAAACCCTCTTTTGAAATGTTAGGCCTTTTTTCACTGTAGAGAGAAGATTAAGAAAGGGGGTGCAGTAAAATAATGGTCTAGGTAGAGTAGATTAGATGACTCTGTTCTCTGTCATCTAACATAAGCACAGGAACATCAAGGAAAATTAAAAGGTAACATTCAAAACTGATAAAAAAAACCCCAACCTGTAATTACCTCTACTTATAAAACTTGTAATTAGACTATGGAACTCACTCCCAAGTCACAAAGGCCAAGAATGTAACAAGATTAAAAAGAGTATTGTATTTTTAGGGATAACAAGAATATTCAGAGTTATAATTGGGGGATAAAAATAATAGAAGGGCTATTAAATCTCAAGTTTCAAGGTGGAAACCAACTTCTTGTCTTGTAGACTGCGTTTATACTGACATTGGCAAATCAATGAATAAGAAATGTGTGTAAGGAGGAGGTGGTCCACCTCTGCCTGCTCTAGGGTCTTTGTACAGAGTGAGCCAAAGTGCCAGAACAGTTTGTGTAATGAGGCAATTCTTAATAAACTCCTGTATCTGGCTAGTTTAGTTCCGTCTGTTTCAGTAGTGTTATACTTAAACTTCTGCAATGATGTGAAAAATTGATGCCAGTGTTTTGTTCAATGGGATAGGCTTGATGAGTATTTTTCAACCTATGATGTACCAGTGGAAATAGTAAGATATCACAGAGCGTTCTATGAATTTTATATTTGCCCACATGCAGCCACACAAAATTGAGTCAAGGTTTACTTTTTTTGTTACTTGTTAAATATAGCAACTTGCAAAAGTAGATCAATCCATAATCCTTCAGTTAAAATTAGGGAAACACTTAAACAGATGACCTCTTGATATTTCATGTACAAATCATGAATTTAGAGGGATGAAGCAAAAAACATGTTGTGTGCCTGCCTTTGAGTTTTAAAAAAAGTTAGAATACAGATTGAACTAGATTCTGTTGTACCTTACCTTTTCAAAATTTTATATGAAAATTTTGAAATGTGAAGGATAAATATATGAAAGCCTTGTCTGTTCTGGCCATCATAGCTATAACATTTAGATCATTCCATTGGATTTGTGACCTGATCCAAAAGGCACATCTTTGTGCTCCCAGTAAAATAATTCAGTGATTTGTTAATCGTAAATTCATTCCACAAGTCAGTGGCAGTGACCAATTAAATTTTTCTATACTTGAGAACAGAAAAGTGTAATTATTTTCCGTGATTGTGGCAATAATAATTAAAATTATAATAATAAGTAATAAAATCACTGAAGACTTGCAAAAAGAGACTTCATATACAGAGCTGTCAGCTCTTCACTTGATCTGTCTTGAATCTTGACATTAAATTTAAAACCAAACTTACAGTACCAACATTGTGAAACAAAATGTTTTATGCTTATGTGGTTCTATGCTATTAATTTCTACTCTACTTAGAGATATATTTCTAATTGTAAAAGCAAGAAGTGTCACTTAAAAAAAGACTGAATGGACAGTTGTTGTTGGAGTTATATCAAGAATTGTTAAAATAATATCATAGTTGTAATCTGGACAAGATGGAATAAGTTCACATTTTTAAGTGCAATAGATGGATCTGCTTTGGAACAGCAGTTTAAGTTTTCAACAAATTTTATGGCTACGTAAGTTCCTAGTTAAGGCTTCATGAGCCAAAATGGAACAGTGTAAAAGCATTCAAACCTTTCTAACTACCTTACCATCACTTCTTGTGTGCCTCCATCTCCACTTTCTCCACTTCAGCTTCCCAACCACGCTGAAAGGAGAAAGGTACTGTAAAGTTATGGCAACCACAGAAATGAGATCTGTCCTTTGAACCACATACAGGAAGGAGCCACCAGATTACTTTGAGTGGGTGTTCCTGATCTTTGCCAAGCTAAAAGACTGTAATTATTAACCAACGAAAACTTCGGTCCTGCACGTGCAGAACTGCCACTAGTTACTGCTTCTTTCGTTAGTATCAGACACAGGCGGTATCATTAGCAAGCTGAATTGGTGTGTGTGCCTTTGTAGTAAGGATCCTTGATACTGTGCTAACGTATGCAATTGACAACAGAAGTTCATGTGGAGGAGAACGTTATGTATCGAATACATCTTTCTGTAACAACAATTACTCTTGTCAGCATAGGCCACACTTTTTAGTTTTCAAAGTCAAATCAAGTCTATAAGAAGAACAATTCCGTTTAGCATATATGGAAAGTTGATACCTGGTTTGTTAATGAATTATTAAATTTTAAAAAAAAGGACAGGAAGGAATGAGTATTATTAAACGATCTTTGATCAAGGCTCCACTAGGTACAGTCCAACATTATACTATAATTAAAAATGTAGTGACTGTCCTTGCTCAATGTTTTATTCATAGATAACTAAGCTATGTCCCATAAACTGCCTATGACTCTGTGATCAAAGGACACTTTACTGCCTATCAGTGGTAGTATACTATATGATCATAATTTTTCCTTTGCTGTAGTTTCTGTGGACTTCGTAAAGATTATCATAGTTTATGTTGTGTTAAGCAGTATCTTACTGAGGTTGGGTTTTTAATTGCTTCCTAAATGTTAAAATCTAACAACAGATATGCTACAATGTAACTATTACACTTTCTGAAAGGGTGCTTGTACCCCTATTTCAAGCTGGTGAGTCTCTTATGCCGAATCTAAAAATGTGTCCATGAAAAAACAGGGAAAGGTCACAAAATTGGACAGCAAAAGCTGGGATGCACAAGAGGATAAGTTGATTTTGAATATTTTAGCCATATTATCTGTTATTCCTTTCACATGTACGTGTGTTTGAGACCAGATGTGAGACTTTCTGGCTTTGAATTTATACGAAGAGTCTTCCAAAAGGTCTGATTTTGAGGAGGTGGGACCTCAGTATTCCGTTAGTACTTATGCACAGTTAGGAAGTAATCCAAGAATGTAGAAAGATGCCATCTTAGATGGCAAGGGTATCCTGTTAGGTCTCCTACTGCTGCTCAAGAACGGTGTGGCTGTTGTGTGGGTCCTTGGTCATCTACTGTCATCTGCTTTGTCATCTTCCTATGTGGAAGCCTCAGATATGCTGTTTTCTGAAATTATTCAGGCATCTAATAGTTTGGTAACTGTGTTCGTGTAAGATGTTGCGTGTGTTCGCGGTGTACTGTAGGTTTTCAGATTTCCATGAATGCACAACCCGAATCTTAACCAGATAAGTGTGTCTATATAGCATGCGTGACAGTCATAACTACCTAACTTGTGCTTTTGTCTACACAGAAAGTAAAGGTGTGTCTTGAGGTCATTCTCAAGTCTGTTTATGTCAGTGAGCCAGTATAGGTCCTTAGGCTCAAGTCCTAGTAATAGTTTAGCACTGCTGGACTTCCAGCAGTGATATTCACCTGAAAAGCCTGTCCTTCAGCCCTTCCTTTCCTGTGGTGTGTAAGAAACTGTGATCATGTCCTGCTAAAAACTGCTGCTGGTAGACTTATTATTCCCTGTTCCTAATTACTTCTTTTCCACCTTTCTGTATAATTTTCACTATCTGTTGGCAGCAGTGAATCTGAGACAAGAAAGAGGTGGTTGTGCAACAGACCAAAGACTCTGCTTTCTAAATGCACAGCATGAGGTGTATGTTTTTCATCCTGGCTGCCCACCCTGGGCCTGAAGAAGACGAGCATGTATTACTCGAGTTATTTTGACAGTCGCTTTGACCATCCCTCAGTACTAGTATGGACGTTCATTATGCAGAAGGGAATGTCTGAGGAGGCACCTAACTCAGTTTGGTAGAGGGCAACAATATCTGCTCGGGAATGAAACATCATTCTGTGGCGAAAGTACTAAAATACTGCAGCGATTAGGGCCTTACAAAAAAAAAAGGAGGAACTGTGTTCTAGATTCTTGGCATTAAGAAGAGGCACAGCTGTAGCTTCCCAGGAAGGTCTTCTAGTTACAAGGCTAATGGTTCTCTGAGTGCATCCACCCTCTGAGACGAGGAGTGTGTTGTTTTGAGCACAAGATTCCATGGACACCAAAATGGAGTTCTCTAATAACTTGTATTGATCTTAGGTATGTTCAATAGTAAGGTGATTCTTGAGTGTAGGCAGCGTGAATTATTCTTGAGCCTTGAGAATTTAAATTCCAAATGAAACCACAGTTGAGGCATTCTGACTGTGTCCCTCCTGGTCAGGGTAATCTTGTGTGACAGAGGAATATTGGACTCTAAATCCTGGTCCAGAGTTCGTTTCTGTATTTATTGTGTAAAAGGACACTGTTATCCTAGGATATAAAATGTATATTTCGTGTGAGGTGAAAAGGAGCAGTTATCTGCATTTAAGACAGTGATACAGAAAATAATGTATTGAGAGAGCTGGCAGCAGCATTGAACATGCTGCTAAAAATGTGCTTTAGCTGGTTCTGAAGTAGAAGCAATAGATGACTCTAGGTTGATGGAGCTGGAAACTTAAAAAGACTGAGTGGCTTGGACTGCAGGAAAGTGAGTAGAAAAGCCAAAGGTGTAGCCAGCACTGCTTAGGCTAGAGAACGATGCCCAGTACTTCTTTCTGGATGACACCTGAGAAGGAAACAGATGACAGGCGTCACTGTCTCTGCTTCTACAAATAGCAGGGGCAGAGAAGAGTGTTCTGCTTCTGCAGACTTTGGTTGCGATACTGGCCTGAAGATATTTAGTAGTTCAGAATCTATATTTAAAACACATGTGAGAAAGCCTGTGTTTACAGTACCAACTAAGGTCACCGGCTGAGCTATCTTGCACTTTCTCTAAGAACTGTGGCCTCTGTCACTATGTACAGTTTGGGTTATCTCCTCACATGGGGAACCTCTGTGTCCTTCACTCTTGTTACTCTTACTTCACCCAGAAGTGCCAATACGTTGTAGCTGGGTGAGCTAGCAATGGAGTACATAATTTCACCTAAATTATTCAAGAAATATGCAGTAATCTTTCTGTAATGCTTCAATGAGATATCAACCATGCTTCCAGAGTGGCAACCAACAGGAATATACACAATTGTTGTATGCTTCCTTTATATAAATTTAGGCCATATAAATACAAATGGAGTTGATATTTGATGGGATAAAATAATACACCTTAACAATTCCACCTTTAATTGGTGATCCTGTTGTGGCTGTGCCATTACTTTGCCTCGGATCATAACATTTCTCTCTTCCAAGCATTGGCAAAGAAAAATCCAAAACACAAGATGAAAAGCCAGTTCTGTGTCTTAAAAACATGTTGAAATTCTCAAGGATCCAGATGACTCCTAATTATTTTTAAAATTCTTGGGAGAAAGTTACCCAGGCCTGCTTATTTGTCAGTGTTCATTTTTAACTGCTTCTTTTTAACATCATCCTTAGCTAATGATGGAAAAGGAAGTATTTCACCATTATTTTATGGTACAAAGACAAGCTTAGATTTGTTCCAAATGCAGAACAGAAAGATGCTGAACACCTCTGCCTTTTCCTGCATGATTAACAATTTTGTCATCCGCCTTTCCTGATGTCACTGGTATTCTTGCCTCCTCTTTATAGCGACATTGACAAGAACTAGGGTTTCATTTACTCCTGATTTTTATTAAAAATCAATTGTTGTCCTTAGTCCTATTTGGACATGGGCATTTTCTGCCTATATTGTTAATGTTCCCCGTTCCCTGCTTTTCTTAACTTCTGGTTTACATTTCTTGATTCCATATTTAATTACTGTTCTTTGCCATCTGTCTGCAGGGAGATTGGGTGTATCTATATTACTAATGATTAAAAAATGACAAATATGAGAAACCTAATAATAAATTCCTACATTTTGAAAACGAGTGAAATACATGGGCTGAAGGTAGTGTTTCTGTAGTTTACATCTAAACCCTCATAATTTCTAATCTGTCCTGTAGTCAAAAAGAAGAGAATGAGTCAGTGTTGTATTACTTGCCATACAACTGCTTTGCTTACTCTTTCATAGAAGATGAGATTTCTAGTGAAGTAGAAGATTTAAGTTAATGATGTGAATGTTGAAGTCCATTTTTAGGTGTGTAAAAAGTATCTGTCTGAGGACACTTATGGATTTGAGAGACCAGATTAAAACCTAGTGTTTGTTAATTCCTTCAGTTCTGTGCCTTGCCCTTGAGAAGGCCACTGCCACCCTTGGGACAAAGCTGCATTTGTTGATGTGTCTGCTACAATTTTTAGGTCAGACTGTTAAGAAAAAGTGATCTCAAGGCTGAACCATTTTATCTGAGACTTTCCATAAAAAATAAGAAGTCTTAAATTATAAAAATAAAGTTTAGTTATGGTTTCTTCAACTTCTGGACAACTAAAAAGACGCAAAGTATAGTTCTGCCAGCCCACCTCTACCTATTCACAAAAAACCAGAATGCTATGTCTGCTGCCATATGTGGTCATATTATTGACACTGTTGTGTCTGTTCCCACAGCGCTTCACAAGGATTTCAGGCCCAGTTACAGTTTTTCACATCCTCGATTTTCTCCACTGAATTCAAAGAGATTTACATTGCCATAAGAGAGATTTAAATAAGACCAATGCAGACACATCTATGCAGTTGCAGTCTTACTCTCCTATCACTTTTTATGATTCCCATTACATACTTTAGTTTGCTGGGGCAAACGGGCTTTTTTTTCACCCCTTTATGCCCAGAACAAAGAGGTAACAGAACAAAGACTTATTAATTTTGAGCATCATATTTCTGAAAAACAGGCTTAAATAATGCAATCAAGAATCTTGTACTTGGTTTCGTTTTTAATTTCATTCTTCAAGTTATATTGTATTGCTCACGTGCCTTTTTTCTCTTTTTTTTTCTTTTTGTGTGTCCATGATTATCCATATTGCTGAACTTTACACTTCGAAGGGAAATAATAGTCAGTGAAAGGATTATCTAAAGAACAAATGCAATTCATTGCCTGCCCTGATTTCAGGATTACACATTGCAGATAACGATGTTATAACACATCGAGATCTGTGGCATAACATTGTACAAACTGGCACGATGCGCTTCAAGAGTGTGATAAGGAATCATAGAATGCACTAGAAGTGAATGGAAAAGCTTTCCTCTTAGACTAGTTGTCACTGTAATGAGTCTGTTCTTAACTTCAAACTTCTAAATGCCATCGTAGCAGCGTTAGTAACAATGAGTACCATACCAAGTCCAAGAGCAAAACAGCTTTCATCATTTATGAAGATAGAAATCTCATCTCACAAGCCATGTCTGATACACTTGTGTGTTACGCTGTGTACTTCTTACTGCTTAATGCACAGAAACAAGCAAAATGCTGCTTACTACTTCTTTCATACATAAACAAAATGGCAAAAATCTGTCTGGTATTCAAAATCCACTATGTATGCCTTCAGTCTGTCTTCATACCCTAACAGGGTGAGTACTATATTCTGAGGGACCAAGGGTCTACTGCAGACTGTACCAACTACTTCAGGACTCTGTACTGCAAATGTAAAATTTTGTTAAATTGATTCTGAAGGTTCCCGGTGTGCCTGCTCTTTACCAGTGGTGAAGACATGCACCAGCAGCTGCATCAGTGAATAGGATCACTCCCCTCTAACCTCTGGAGATATCTGCGGGTGGAACAGTTGGACATTGCTTTGTCCTTATTTTGGTGATAATATCCATTCTTCCCACAGATGTGATTATGCATTGCCAGGAGCAAAAAAGTCTCTCCTAAAAGATTTTGCATCCAAGGTGGGGTTGCCTTCCCTGAAAGTTTTTGACCTTCTTGTAAGACTCATTGGCTCTGGCACAGTGGTAATCTTACTCATTTTTCTTTTGTATGAAAGGGGAAGGACAAGAGAGAAATAGTGTATTAAAACCTTGCAGGATAGTCCTGCTTGCAGATTCCTGGAACTGTGCCTTGACCCAATGGTACCATATTATGAAAAAGAGACATGCTATATAATATGTGTCTTTCAGATGCTGTGAAGTGTTTGAAGGGATAGGGAATGCATAAAAGCCAAAGAGTACAGGCGTGGTGTGAAGACACAGTAGTGCACAGGCTTCTGGATGTTGCCTGGCTTGAGCTCTCCAAGTGCACCCTACAATGACTAGGCTGTGTGTGGTTTTGCTCTGAAGGTCTTGCGTTCTGGGAAATCAAGAAGGGAGGTTCTTGGAGATAGATGATGAGGCAGTCAGGAAAGTTGGGAGTTGATGGTATCGCTGCTACAGGATGTACAGTTAAAGTATGTGAAGTGCTAGGATGGGTGAGATTTTTTTTCATCCATCTTAGTATTTCTTCTGTCTTAAAGCTAACATCCTTGCTGAAACTGTAGATCCTTTCTTGAACATGGACCATCAGTTTTCCTATAAAAAATACCTTTTTTCCAAATATGTCTCAGTATGCCTGACTGGGCTGTGACTGAGCGCTACCGCGGAAGGAGGTGCTCTTTTCCTCTTTCTGCTGCCTGCTGCCCAAACCATTCAGTTGTATGCTCCCACAGCTTTCTTGCATCAGTGTTGGTGCTCAGTAGGACCCTGGCTGATCTATCCTTTTGTTATTACAGAACTAAACTAGCAAAGAAATAACCAAACCTGGTGCACTTACACATACCTTGTCTGTCAAACACCCAAGCTGATCAGGAACAGCAAGGTGAAGGCAGCACTGCAACAGCCAGTAATTAAATTTACTCAGGCTGCTGTAGAGCCATATTTTTGAGTGTTGTTTAGTGGCAGCAAGAGATTATTTAAGTCAAAATTGTTGTGGTCTAGCCCTCCGTTTTTGGCTGTATATTTTAACTTTCACCTTTGTACTGACACTCATTCTTGTCTAACTGGAAGATCATCTCAGAAATGCATCTTTTTACCCTTTCCATGTTGAGTCATGAGAGAAGCCATTGTTTCCTTTAGGTCTTGCCTACCCATTGGCCTCTCTTCCATTCCTCCCTTGAATAGTTCTAAACATTTCCTATCCATCCAACCTTTTCTTTTTGAGAAATAAATTCTTCAGTGACTTGGCCCATTGCTGATATGTCAAGTATTATGCAGGTCTGGGACTCAGAAGTCTGTGCTAGCCTTAATTTACAGGTTACACTTCTTTATTTATTACAGCTGCCTCACAAGTGCTTGGTCAGTAGCCATACTAAAAGGTGTCCCACATGGGAAATGTCCCAGGGCTTCAAATACGTATTGTGTCACAAACTAGTTCCTCTGGATTATGGAATTTGAAGGAATACGGAAGAATTTTCTATGAAATCAGAAAGGTAGTGTACCTCACCCTTCACTTTTAGTTCCATTTTAGTGGAACAGCTTTTAGGTCTCCTCTCAGATAACAAGTCAAACACCCCATTCAGATCCCATATATTAGTAGGAGGACATCTGTTTGTCCAAAGGTCACATTCCAATAGCTACTGTGTAGATGGAAACCAACAAGCAGAAAACGGCAGAAGGAACCACTGACCATACAAAACCACCCCCCCGCACTGTCTGCCGCCTCACTGGGGGAATTGGGACAGGCTGTGTGTAGTAAGCCACAGTGAGTGCTGAGGTAATTATGTATGTAAATCTGGAAGTGGCACCCTGTTGCTTTGTACCACTAGATTACAAAGTAGGTTTAGACTGCTATCCTCTGTGGCTAGACTGCATCCAGTACCTAAAGTGAACTTCTTGAGAACTACTTTTAATATTTTGACCAATAAAAGATCCATTTTCTTTCCTCCTTTCAGGTTAGTTGTGCTTCACTTAGCAGCATATTCTCTGAGTCGTATTTTATTCTTCATCTCCCTAGGCCTTTTTGGCCTCCTGGGAGATAGAAGACACGATCACATCTCTGAGTCACAGATTGCTGGAGGCTGGGAGAATGTATAGAAGTTATATACTCTATGTTTGCCCTGTTCATGTGCTCTCCCCTAGGCATCTGCTAACAGCCACTGTTGGAAATTGGACAGTAGGCTAAAGAGATCTTTGTTTTTACCTGTTATGGCTGTTCTTATGTTTTATTTGCACTGGCTGGAGGGCAGAAGTCCGAGGGTTGTGGTCAATGGGGCCGAATCTAGTTGGAGGCCTGTGACTAGTGGAG
>VWZZ01004814.1:287358-341266 GCA_013399095.1 Psophia crepitans | reverse complement strand
AGGGAACTGCTAGAGAGAGTCCAGCGCAGAGTCACTAAGATGATCAAGGGAGTGGAACATCTCCCTTATGAGGAAAGGCTGAGGGAGCTGGGTCTCTTTAGCTTGGAGAAGAGGAGGCTGAGGGGTGACCTCATCAATGTTTATAACTATGTTAAGGGTGAGTGTCGGGAAGATGGAGCCAGGCTCTTCTCGGCCTCACTAAGCGATAGGACAAGGGGCAACGGGTGCAAATTGGAGCATAGGAGGTTCCGGGTTAATGTAACAAAAATCTTTTTCACTGTGAGGGTGACAGAGCACTGGAACAGGCTGCCCAGAGAGGTTGTGGAGTCTCCTTCTCTGGAGACATTCAAAACCCGACTGGACGTGTTCCTGAGTGATATGCTCTAGGTGGCCCTGCCTTGGCGGGGGGGGTTGGACTAGATGATCTTTCGAGGTCCCTTCCAACCCTTGTGATTCTGTGATTCTGTGATTTCTGCATGGTTGCAGGAAGACAGCAGCTACCCTGTGGCTTTGCAGCTTGTTCAATATGGAGATACTTTTTAGTTTTCTGGCCATGTGCAGTCATGAAGGGGGAGAAGTTCAAGAAATTTATTAAAGTGTGAAGAAAAATATTTGACCTTTCCATTTATAGAGGACACATACAGCATGCAAAAATGAAAGGAAGGACAGTGAAAACAGGGAGTGCAACGAAGAGCTGGGGTAGATGCCCTTCATTGACACAGAAGGAGCAAAGGGGCAAAGAATCTTTGAATAAGGTGAGGCATGAACTGAGGAAGACAGTATATGAAAGGGAAGCAGTAAGCACTGTAGCAAAAAATACCGTAAAAGCAATGCAAAATGTTTGCATAGCATTTTAAGAACAGATAGAGATGGTAGTTTCTGAAACTTATTTTTGAAAGTTTGAACTTTGAGCAAATGAAAACATTAAAGAAATGCACTTTGTAAATATTGGGAGTCCTCATTAAAAGGGCAGTGTTTTGATTGATACACTAATTCACCTGTTCAAAACGCTTCAGTCATTAAATCGTGGCATTTAGAACTGCAGTGCTGTGTGTATGTGTGTGCATGTGTGCCTTTGTGGTTTGGGTGAAACTGGTATTTTTTCATTTGAATCAGACAAAGGTGGGGTCAGGGTGTTTTCATTCCGGCATTTATTTATCATAGCTTATAGTTTGCTTTGTTGTTCAAATAGTATGTGGCTCCACCCTTTCTCAGAGAGTTTCTAAGCTAACACTAATGAAGTCTGGTATCGAGTTGCTTTCTTTCACTTTTAGGAGCAAGACTTTGGAGGGAAAATGGTAAGCATTGCATCATGACTGCAAATATCTATCTCTTTAGAAGGAAATGCAATGTTGAAAGAAAATTCTTATACTGATGTGTTCCCTATTTAATTGGAAATAAATTGTCCTCTTTCACTCCATTCCAAACATCAGGTGTAGTTAGCCTGTGCGAGTCCAGGATTGCAGCTGCTATGTTTAAGAATGTGTGGGTTTGGTCTCCTGAAAGGCATATGCAGACAGTAAGTGTAAGCATACCTTCATCTCCCCACCAGACAGGCTACCAGAAGTGGTTGCTGATGCTGGAAGGAAATAGTGCTTTATGCTAAGGGTGTCACAAATCACACCCAATGTCTCCAATGCAAATGTGGAGCTCCAGGAAGCAATCTCTTTCTTTCTATCCCAGTACTTCCTGCAGGGTGATGCAACTCTACTGTCTTTAGCATAGAACAGTAGCTGCAGCCAAGGGTTAATTCCTGAAAATTGTGGGTGAAAAGGAAAACCAACCCTGTTAACTACCTCTGTATGTGAAACTGGGTCATGAGCCCATACAAATTTGTTTTGCTTGGATCTTGTCTATTACAGCATTCCTACATTTTCACAAGTCCTAAAATAGCAGGGAAGAGGGAGACGGGGGTGGATGAAAATGAAGGTAAATTGCTGGTCTGCTTGGGAATGCTGTCAGTATGCTTCCTGCTACTGTAATATATTTCTTACCTTTTTGGAGAACAAAACTCAGTGGTAAACCTAAAAAAAAAAATAAAAAAATAATCACGGTTCAGTGGTGGCTGCTGGCAATTAGTTTATTGCAGGATTTGGTTGTGTTCTAGTGTAACACACAGGCAATGTTGTCTTTCTCCTCTGTGACAAACTTTTCCACCTCTCCTCAGTAGTGAATTCATCTGTTCGTTTAGATATATCAACCCAGATATAGGGCTATAGGTTCAGTTTCAGACTTAGAACAAAGATTCCTCAAAATCGGTATGTGTAGCACCCTAGCAGAGAACACCATATCCAAAAGCAGAAGGAACGGCTATGCAAGGGAGAGGATTCATCAGAGGTCAGGGAAGAACATTTCTTGTAGGTGACTAATAGTAAGGGATGGGCAAACCTTGTGTTGTTTTGAGGTTTTGTGAACCTTGTGAACTGTACTTTTGGTTTCACAGAGTATGTGAACTGTTCCCTCTTCCACCTTGTCCTTCTCCCATGGTATTTTTCAGGATGGGGGTTTTGTTGATTTATTTATTTTTCCTGTGAAAGAGAGATCCCTTTCTGTACCTATTAATGCTTGAACAATCTTTCCACTTCAGCAGGTTCTCAGTAAACTACTGGGTGTGAGCAGTTTCTATCCATATCATCTCCTCTTTTTTTCAGTATTTGCATTTTAATGATATTTAAGTACAGTATGGGAAAGGGACCTTCTGGGTCAGTATCAAGAGGAACTACACTTTATTTGTTCCATAGGTCTATCTAGCTCCACTTTTAAATGCGTTGTTTCTTTCCTTTACTCTTCATTTAATCTAAAAAATCTGATTTTGTATATTTCTGTAGTACATTCTTTTAAATTGTGTTTATGTAACATTTGTCCTCTCTGATCCCCTTTTTCAGTCACTCAACTGATCTTTGAAAGCAAAAATCAGAATCAGGATCCTGCTGGTTTCATTAAGTCTTTGCACCATTGAGTTAGATCCTTGAACTCCACAAAATTTAAGTGGATTTTGGAATAGAAAACCATGTTCCTTCTTCATTGTCATGTGTAGGAATGAATGTCTCGAACTGACTCTTGGATAATTTTATATTATTACCTCCTCATTTAAATCTCTTGTTATACCATGCATGTATGTTACAAGTTTAAAACAAGTTGATTTATTGTGTACCACTTTGATTTGATGAATTGTAAAACTTCATTGAACATTGCTTTGGGATGACCTGCAAAGTGACCCGAAAGGAAATAGTCAATAATTTGTAAACATTGTTTAGTGAATTGTGGTTTGAATATCTTTATTTTATTTTTTCTTTCTGGGATAATATTTTGGTGGATTACTGTTGTGTTCTAAATTCTACCTTTAGTGGATGCCAATTATGTTAATGAATTCTAGCTAGCCAATCAAAGAAGAATCAAAGCTATTTTCTGTTTGTAAAGTATACTAATTGAGACTGCTATATGCAGTTTAATTGTGTTGGTAAATACTCTAATGTTTCCTTTCTAAACAGTTCATCTTTTAATGGAGGAGGAGGAGTGGGGGATTTAGTAATTTTCCAAAAATGAAGACATATTTTCTAATTACACAGATTATTCAGTAGCGTCAGTGCTTACAAAAAATCCCCTAAGGCACAAATATATATATAAATTTTAAAAAAGGAAGTAAAGCTTTATCTAAAATAGAACTTAAAACAGAAATTGAAGCCAGCTTAGATGAAAGCTTCACACATTTTAAGCTGACTCTAGGGTACACAGCAAATAGATGTGGAGTGTTGCAAAACTCAAATGTTAAAGCAACAGAGCACAGTCTGTACACTGCCAAGATACAGGAGAAGAATTGTCCAAAAGCCCTTGGTGCAATTATAATGAATTAAATATGCTAACTGTGCTGTGCAGAATTTCTGCAGTTTACTATCCTGCCATAAAAGGCTTTCTCAATGAAGAAAACAACTCCTACAAGAATTGTAGCTTTGTAATAGAAACAGGCATCTTTCAGTATACGGCCTGAGAAAAATTGAGGCTCTTTACTTGAATTCAGTTCTTCAAGCAAGAATATCCTTTTCATTTGCATTACTGCAACAAAGTTAATATTAGGGCCACCGACGGAGATGCGATTTACTACAAGTAAGAGGATAGATTGGCACATTTATATTCCCTAAGCACTTTCCCACAAGAGCTCTTCTGATGACAAGCCAACCTAGCAAGTTTTGGCTTGCAGTTTCGGTGGTTTGCAAACTGTTTCATTTTGAAAGTATGGGAGTTACTCAACACCAGGGGCCAAATGATGATCCTAATTGTGCTGGAGTTACGCTCATGCTTCTCTGGTTACTATTTTGGAACAACTGCTAATGTACACTGCTGTTCAGATCATGATCTGGTCCGGTTTACTATACATCATAGAAAGAGATGGAAGAAAGAAAATGAAATTAATCTCATCCATGGTAGACCTTTGAATGTGTCTGTGTTTTTTGCATTAAGTCAAGGGAAAGCCGAGGGCACATATTTTATACACCTACTGAACTGCCCTGTTAAGATGTGTATCTCTGCACTCACTGTCGGAGCAGTCTGGTTACTTACCTACCTACGACCAAAATCTTAACCTTTATACAGCTAGAACCAGGCAAAAAGAGTCCCACTCCAGGAGAACTGACTGGAAAAGGAGATTATGTATTCGTCATCAATGCCTTTGAAAGAAAATGGTCCTTTACATTAGCAGTATTTTTGCTTCTAAAGGTGTTCATGCTGGTTTTTTATAGCCCAAATAATTGTTAAAAGTTTACTGAGTGTTAGACGTCATTATGATGTCATACTGCAATAGAAAATGTTAAAGAGTGTTTTTTTTTAGGAAAAAGAAAGTGCAAGAACATGAAATCTAGTGCAAATACTGCCCTATGCTTTATGCTGATTCTTCCCAATCATGAGCAGTAATTGAGTTGCATAAAGGAAACTACTTTTATGGGTATCAGAAATCAAGAAGGTGTTTGGTTGGTTTTTTTTCAGGTGATTGCACCTGATGGACTTTGTTTTTCATGGAAGTGTGATCACCAATTGAAAATATTTATAAAGCCTTTCCACTGCTTTCGGTGTCTAACATGGAATGACTTCATGCTACAGTCATTCCTTCAGTGAGATTCAAACAAAGCCTGTTGAGTAAGTGACGAAATGAAGAGCTACTGTAGGAAAAACTGCAGGAGCATGTCAAATGTAGGCTAGCCAAAGAAGATCTAAGGCAGGCTGGAATGTTACTTATGAATATATCAAGGGACTAATTACCAGTAGGTGGGAAAGGAAAAAGGGTGATGATGGCCCAAGGTAAAAACTAATCATAAATCAGTTTAGACTGTGAATTTGAAAATTTTCAAGAAAGAAATGGTGCTCTGGGGCAGTCTTCTGAAGGAGAAAAACACTCAACTACTGTTAAGGTGAGCTTGATCATTTTAAGAGAAAGGTTATGTAATGTTGGATAACAAGAAACTACACTCTGTGACCCAAGATTAGTCTTTTGATAATAGACTTAAAACACAGACCACTCCTGCATTCTCTGCTTCTAGTCAAAGCCATTAGTAAGTATCAATATATAGCTTAGGACACTTTCCTTCATGATAAAAAAGTATCTGAAAATATTTGAAATTGCTGATAATCTCATTGGAATTCTGTGAGTGAAATGTTCTATGGTTTGGTGGAGAGAATTGAAAAAAAAAAGATATTAAGGTCTTATCTATAGTGGGAAAATTTGTTACCTATTTTTGGCGGTTCAACTGTAGGAGTAATACTGGTTACACAAACAACAGTGCACAAAAGACGGAAATATCCTCCAAGTCAGAAACCGTGTTTATGTTTTGGTTTTTAAAATTACTTTTTGAACATTCAGGTTACCTCATTACTATGGCATTTTTTCGGATCTGTGTTGTGAAAGGCAGACATGGGATGGTGTTGAAAGTGTTTCAAGCGGTTTTGCACAAGTAAAGGATTTAGGTATAACTGGGAAATAAGCTGTCATTTAAAATAGTGGCAGAATTTGGACTAGTATGAGGCACTTTAACTTCTAACTATGCAGGAAGATTTGAGTACTTGATCTAAAAATCATACACATGCAATGCATGCATTCAGAGATATGCTCTTAACCTATCAAAACAGTATCAGTTAAGATTAAAAGTCAGACTTCAATCTGCAGGTGCAAGGGCCCTTTGAGACTACAGCCTGCCCTCAATTCACCCTGCGGTTAATAAGTGGCTCAATCTAAAACACATCCAGGCTTTCAGATAAATCAAAGTAGTGAACAGAGGTCTTAACAAAAATCCTGTATATTGGAAATTGTTTCCATATATATATATATGTATTTTTGTACCACAAGATGATATATATCATAGTATCATAGAATGGTTTGAGTTAGAAGGGACCACAAGGATCATCTATTTCCACCCCCCCTGCCATGGGCAGGGACACCCTATACTAGACCAGGTTGCCCAAAGCCTCATCTAACCTGGGCTTGAACATTTCCAGGGATGGGGCCTCCACAGTTTCTCTGGGCAACCTGTTCCAGTGCCTCCCCACCCTCACAGTAAAGAATTTTTTCCTAACGTCCTATCTAAAATCCCCTGTCTTTTAGTTTATAGCCATCACCCCTTGTCCTGTCACTGCACTCCCTGATAAACAGTGCCTCTCCATCTTTCCTGTAGGCCCCTTTAGGTATTGGAAGGCCGCAATCAGGTCTCCCTGGATATATATACATATATATGTACTTTGAAAGCAGACACCATACAGTGACCACACTTGGAAAGATCACTAGAATCCTTTTGCCATAGACTGGGCTAGCAATGTCTTAGCTAACTAGTCTGTATAGCAAAGTCAGTCTAGTTTTGGTGGTTGTTTTTTCTTCCATGCTACATGTTATTATTAGCTATATCTGATAATTAATGACTACTGAAGTGTTATTTAACTATTCCTGAGCATACTAAAGGTCTGTCTTTAAATGTGGTAGGCATGGCTAGCATGGTTGTCCTTCTGCTTTAAACAGACTCTCAATTGTGTACAGGCTGTTCTCTCTATGTTGATACCATTCTTGGATCAACCAGACGTACTCTGTTGAATCCTGTTGTAATGGTGTTTAAACCATTTTTCTTGTTTTCCCAGGATGTCTGTCTTTCCTCTCTGCCAAAGGCTGTCCTGTTCAAAAAATCAGCAGAAAAGAGTGTTTGCCTGCTCTGAGACACAACTCTGCAGCATTGGTCAAACCTATGGTTATTAGAGACTTAAGATAAGAAGCTTGACTTTTTGTTGGAGGTGGATTTATTCAGTGATTTTTATTTACTTCTTTCCAGTCTTTTTCAAAGACATTAATCTCTCAGAAGGTAATAGGATAGTCACTTTGGAGAGCAATGCCTAAAATCATTAAAGCAAGATTTAACATAAATTGTCCATTAAAGACCTTGAATGAAAAAAAAATATTTTATGCCTACTGGTTAATTATTTTATTAGTCAGTTATCTATCTATGTTACAATTATGAATATGTGAATGTTTGACATTTACTGGTCTCTCAAGGAAGGACTTTCAAACATATGCTCATAAGTATCTGAGGAAACCCACCTCTTAAATTTGTGGTATGTCCATCTGCTTGGAAAGGCAAAACAATCGTAAGAGATTTATCTCATCCATTACAACTAAAGAACAGAATTAGCATTTTCGGTAACTGAGTTTAGTTGTGGGGTAATTCGTGTTGGAAGGGGCCTCATAAATTCCTGCTCAAAGAAAGGTTGACTTGAGGTTAGACCAAGTAGTTCAGGGCTTTATCCAGCTGGGTCCTGAAAATCTCCGAGGACCAACAGAGCCTGTACAGCATTTCTGGGAAGCCTGACTGTCCTCTCAGGGAAACAGTTTCTCCTTATATATAGTTGGAACCTCTCTTGTTTCAATTGATGCTCATCACTTCTTGTCCTCCCACCATCTGCCATTGCGAAGACTCTGGTTCTGTCATCTCAGTACCTTTCTTGTAGGTACTGGCAGGCTGCTATTAGCTCCCCCAAAAGTCATCTTTTCTGCAGGCAAGACCAGCTTCCTCAGCCTTTCCTCACAGGGGAAATGCTTCAGCTCCCAAACATCTTCACATCCCCCCACAGAACTCACTGCAGTTTATCAATGCCTGTCTTGTACCAGAGAGACCAAAGCAGAGTACAGTACTCACTGTGGTACGATGAGTGCTGAGTAGAGAGGGAGAGTCCTTTTCCTCAATTTACCGACTACCTTCGTGTTAATACAGCCCAGAACACTGCTGCCATGCTAGCTTTTTTTTTTTTTTTGACCTTTTTCCGTTCTTTTTTTTTTCCTTCCCCTCACCCCCCACTAGGTCACATTGCTGGCTCATGCTCAGGTTGCTGTCTACTAATAAGATCCCTTTCTACAGAGCTGCTCCCCAGCCAGTCGATCCCCAGCCTGTATCATTGCAAAGGGTTCTTCCTTCCAATATGCTGGAATTTGCATTTGTCCATGTTGAATTTCATAAAGTTTCTCTCAGCTCGTCAGCAGATCTTCAGCAGATCTAGTTCCCTCTGGACAGCAGCCCTTCCATTGAGAATATCAACTGTTTCCTTCCAATTAATCTTGGGAAAAATGACGGAGGAGGAGGAGGCACTGGAGTGCACTCTTGTTAAGTTCGCAGATGACAGTGATGTGCTCTGATTGGGCTGGTCCTGTGTGGAGCCAGGAGCTGGACTCCATGATCCTTACGGGTCCATTCCAACTCGGGATATTATGTGATTCTGCCATTCTATGAAGTAGGTATAACATGACAATTGTCTACTGTTTATCAATCTTTTAGCTTCCATATTTTTGTTAATACAATAAAAAGCTGAAATTTTATACATGATGTTTCAATAACATTTCATTAATATTAATGTGTTATGATCCTAGAATGAGCTTAAAAACATAACATTTATCTGGTTTTGGACTTTTCTGTGTTGTCCATGTAATAGGTTAAGAAGGATAACACAAGACAAGTGCAGGATTGATGATGTGTGAGATTTTTATTGTCCCCTGTCCAGCTGATGTGCAGCTATATGTACAAGTTAGCATCCACGGCTTTCAATTGTGAGACTTAAATTTTCAGGTAATTCTGGGTACCGGTGCTTCTGAGTACCATAATTTGGCAAAGGCCAGCTTCTATCATGCTGAAATAAGATTTGTGGAACCACTGAACGCTAGCCCTCTGAAAATCAGTTTACCTTATTGTGATCTCATGTATACTCATCAATTTGTGTGGCACATTTGATCGGAACTCAGAGGAGAGAAGGTAACAGTAAAATAGCTGACTGACACGCAGTGACATAGATGCAATCAAGCAGGCTGGCCTAAATGATGCTTCCATGTACACCGCTAAAAATTACAGAGGTTTCACATAGGTCAAGGTATAGAGAAACAGCAAATTAATTGCACATCCATCGGTACGTGTCCTGGTTTCTTTCTCATGAATGGGGAATCATAACCAGCTTTGATAACAAATACAGTAAATCAGTGTTTCAATTAGCAATTTGAATTTAAAGTCTGCAAAAAATTATGGTTTATCAGATTGGAAAGTGGAAATATGAAATAATTAATTAAATCTGTCCCAGTCTATCTGTTGGTACCAATCATTTCGTCAAAGCTTTGTCACCTGCAGTGAGTTTTATGTATAAACTGTATGTGACTTCTTCCAGCCCCTACACTGTGGTTCCATGGTGGCACCTGTGGGATGTACAGCTCACCGGGTGAGAGATAAAGTGATATTGCAAGGTTTCACAAACCAGCTCCTTCTGTCAGAAATCCCTAGGTGCCTGGGTGTGCAGTGGCACTCTCCTTTCATGAGTATCAGGCATGAAGGAAGTCATGCAGAGAGAGAATTTCAGTTCTTGTGCATTTATGGTTGCCACAGCCTTCACTAGGGTCTGAGATACCTGGATTTACCAGAATTTACCCATGGAATTCACTAAAGAAGTACAGAAGCAGTTTACTTTAGCTATTGACCTAATGTGTTCAACTGGAACCACAGAAGATATAGTTGCAGCCTCACTTGCAATTTTTCTTACTTTTTATCATGATCTATGCTATATTACAGCTGCTTCTGTTCATCTGTTCTCCACCACGACAATTCAGTTTCAGGCACAGCAGAACAGCTGGGGAGCTGGTATTAGAGATGGACTCAAAACAGGATGGTGTGAATTAAAGCACTAATGTGTGATTCTGTAACACATTGGTGGGATGGGAGGAGATGGTGTACAAATAAAATGTGTGGACTTAATGGGTCAGAAATAATCTGTGTAATGACTTGTTTAGGTGTCCTCTTTGAAACACATACCAAAGAATGCTGCTTGATAATTTATGCTCTATACCTGTGTTTTCCAGCAGAGTTTTTATATGACTTCTGGTGTTAGAAAAATTAAGAGTATCATTAGACTGGGAAGGAGGTTTTGAAGGGCTGCATTGACAAGTCTAGCCACTGGCACGTAAGAGTTTTCACTACCGTATTCTGTAACCAGTCTCCGAGATTAAACATTGACTGACAACAGAAAGCATGATCTGCAGCTCAATGATGTCTTATGAGGAGCGGCTGAAGGAACTGGGCTTGTTTAGTGTGGAGAAGAGGAGGCTCAGGGGAGACCTTATTGCCCTCTACAACTACCTGAAAGGAAGTTGTGGCGAGCTGGGAGTCGGCCTCTTCTTGCAGATAACTAGTGACAGGACAAGGGGGAACGGCTGCAAGTTGTGCCAGGGGAGGTTCAGGTTGGAGATGAGGAGAAATTTCTTCTCGGAAAGGGTGGTCAGGCATTGGAACGGATTGCCCAGGGAGGTGGTGGAGTCACCGTCCCTGCGGGTGTTTAAAGAAAGGTTGGATGTAGTACTGAAGGACATGGTTTAGTGGGTAATAGGTGGTGGGGGGACGGTTGGACTAGATGATCCTTGAGGTCTCTCCCAACCTTAATGATTCTATAATTCTATCTTACTGTCACCTCCAAGAGGCTTTTCTTTAGACTCACTGTGACTGGCGTTCTGAACAAGTGAGGTAGCATTTTCTTCTTAACCCTGAAGTTAAATGTTTCCCATGTTTTTCTTGTAACATAAGAAGATGGCTTAAAGCAAACAAAATCACCTCTGGTATGTTTAGAGCTCGAGCATTTTCTTAATTAGAGTGCTGTATTTCAGCAACAGCTCTGGAACCTTGTCAGGGTCCCCTGCTGAGATGTGCATGAGGTGCATGTGATTTACAATAATCTCTTAGCAACAACATTTCTGTGTATTGATAAATTACTGCACATTTATTCTGCTTAAAAATTATGTCCTTTGACAATGCACTGTAGGAAATGTCTCAGCAAGAAGCAGAAACACAGTCTTGAAAAATGGAATATAGTTCCAAACCAAAGCAGAGCAATTTTTTTCAGTCTCAACGCTAAAGAGGTAAGCTGTAGTAGATATTAAACCCTTTGTGAGCAGCACACGTTAACCACTGCAACACCCAATTACTGTTATTGCTGTGTGAGCATAACACACCACAGCAGTCAGTAGGGCCTACCTGGTGTACAAATCCTGTAGCCAGAACACCAAAGGTATTAAAAATGGTCCAGAGTGATGCAAATAATAGAGCCTCTGATATATGTCTTTGATCACAGAATCACTAAGATTGGAAAGGACCTCTGAGATCATCAAGTCCAACCGTCAACCTAACACCACCATGCCTACTAGACCATGTCCTGGAGCGCCACATCTATGCGTTTTTTGAATGTCTCCAGGGACGGTGATTCAACCTCCTCTCTGGGCAGTCCGTTCCAATGCCTCACTACTCTTTCCGTGAAGAAGTTTTTCCTAATATCCAATCTGAACCTGCCCTGACACAAATTGAGGCCATTCCCTCTTGTCCTGTCGCTAGTCACTTGGGAGAAGAGACCGACACCCTCCTCACTACAACCTCATTTCAAGTAGTTGTAGAGAGCGATCAGGTCTCCCCTCAGCCTCCTCTTCTCCAGGCTAAACAGCCCCGGTTCCCTCAGTCGCTCCCCATAAGATTTGTTTTCCAGTCCCTTCACCAGTTTTGTTGCCTTTCTCTGGACACACTCCAGCAGCTCAATGTCCTTCTTATATTGAGGGGTCCAAAACTGGACACAGTACTCGAGGTGAGGCCTCACCAGAGCCGAGTACAGGGGGACAATCAATTCCCTACTCCTGCTGGCCACACCATTCCTGATGCATTCCTTGATGGTGTCAAGAAAAGTGACTGGAACAGAAGATGCTCTCATCTGGCCCTATGAAGGGTTAGATTATTCTTCCTACAGCCAACTCTAATTGTTCAGCAGGCCTAAACCCTCACAAGTTCTAGAAAAATGAAAGTGGAGTTTGGGTGATTTCAGAGAGACAAACGAGCGAGTTTTATTTAAAGGCTGACAGTGCCCCCCTGCCAAATGCATCTCTGATGTACAGGTGTTGTGAGCAAGACGAGTTGCTTCCTCTGCCAAAGATGCTGTTAGTTTGTCACTGAGATTTTCACAAAGGTGCAAAGAGCAGCGTTTAACTTTTGGGGAATCCGTAGCTAGTATTTTAAAGTTGCTGGCCAATACTTGGACAAGCTCCCGAAAGGAAAATCATCCTGGGTCTTAATGCCACTAAACACAGAAATTTGGGGTTTGGTCTTCACAGCAGAGAAAAGGAAGAACTTAATCCTAGGAGACCGTGGGATGTAGGAAATGGCACACCAAGTGACCCTGGGAATGTCGCTGTGCTGGTACACATAATAGCCTTTACCCTATGGGGCCACCTTTTGGGTCTTCATCTCTAATAGCAAGCAGGATGAGTCTTAACACATGACATGAAGAAAGGGCCCTTTCACTTTCCAACTGTGTATTTTGCTAAATGAGATTAATTTTACTCCCTCATCTGAAAAAAGGAATAGAGGCAAAAGTTAAAGTCCAAGTGAATTCAGCTGCTGAAGCCAGTGACAAAGACTAAACCAGGAACCTGAATCTCCTGACCTCCTGACTGCTATCATACGTGATACTGCCTGACATCATCCCTTTATTTTGTCTGTTTTCAGAGATCACTCTTTCAGCTTTGCAGTGTAACAGGTTGCTAATAGATACTTGCTTTTGTATCAGCAGTTGGTCTGTTTATAAAATGAGCACAACACCTGGAGAGATAGTAAGTGTTGCAGATGCTCTATCTAAAAAGATGAAAAATGACCTACCAGAGATTTATCTGAGGCCTTTAGGGTAATAATCTGCCACTTGTGAAAATTCTTCTGCCCACCAAATCCCATTTTAAATAGCCAAACTATCCCATATGTTCCTGAGCTTGGTGATAATACTCTTGGGTGCGCTGACAATGATTGCTGAAGTCAGAAATGATCAACATATCCAATATGCCACTTTGAGCAGCAGCAGATGTTTCCGGCTTTCAGATGGTAAGGGAATTACTGACTAGGAAACCTGGATTGTGGGTTGTTGCAGGTAACAGGGGTTTTGTTTTTGTTTTTTTTTTTTTTCTTTTTCCGACTCTGTAGTGGAGATTATTATTTTTTCCTCAGATATTTATTGCTTCGTATTTGAGCTGATATGACTAAACTTAAACCATCTCTTTACAATACATTATCACAGGGTTGTTGGTTCCCCATGCATGGATCTTGGTTGATCCAGAGACAGACCAAAGGGAAGATGTAGTCAACTGTCATCTTTAGTCTATGATACCATCTCAACCCTTGTGATTTGCCCACCTGGGATTATGCCCACATGGAGTCTCTTTTGCAATACAAACCTTTCCACTAATGGCATGCAAGATGAGACAATATGACAGAGTTCCTCTTGGAATTATCCAAAACCTCTGGTACAATCTGAACTAGGTACTCCTCAATTTTGGAGCACATGGTATCCTTCCACGGAAGTACTTACGGAAGCATGAGTATAGCAGGACTGGGAAGGTACTTTACATGTGACAGCATTTCCCTCATTTAGGATTTGTGAGAGGAAGAAGGGCTTTCATCTTGGCTTCACAAAACTCAGGACAAGATGGCACTAAAAAGCTGGAATATAATTCAAAAATTATTTCCATATCTTTCACAGAAACCCCCATACTTCTCTGTAGGGCTTCAGCCTGATTACTACTGTCTCTTTTTTTTGTGCCTTTTGACTGAAAACTCACAAGAAATTAACTGTTAGGCAGTTTCCAAACTCCTACCAAATTAACTCCAACTGAGGATAAGGACTTCCCTGATACTGTTCAATTGATGACACTTCTGCTGAATGCAGAATCCATGTTTGATAAGCCTTTGCTGAGGATGAGGAGTAACTCCACTGATGACATCACAACATAAATCCCACGTGAGCAAAAAGAGAATCAGGCCGTAATACATAAAGACATGATAAAAAATTTTTAAATCATATTTGCTTTCTTTTTTTCTTTCTTTTTTTTTTTTCCTTCTGGGCAGAGGAGTGTGTAAACACTACAAAATGTATAAGTGTGCTAGTAAGTCAAACACATTGTTTTTCCCAGGATTTGTTGTTTGCATTAAGGTATAACATGTTACTAATGCTACAGAAGTCATTAGTTCAGTTTCTCCATTCAGATAAATCCCAAGAGATGAGAGTAAAATCTCAGAGCTGTCCATTAAACAGCAGGAAACATATGGTTACAGAAATGCAGTTACCTTTTGATAAGTTTATTTTTTAATGACACAGAAATTAAAATGATCCTATTGGATGTATTCCCATTTTATACACATCTATTTTGCTCTATTTAAAGTGCCTGTACAGTAGAATCTTCCTGCTATAATGTCCTGAATTTTGTGAACAATGTTGGCAGTCAAGAAAATTACTGTGTAATGACTAAGTAGCTTCCATCCATCCTGATTTATTTCTGAAACATGAGAAAAACATCACAGATGCATGCTACTTTGTTCAGAGAACATACATACGCATTTAAGTCACTTACATTATACGTTTTAGTGATGTAATTGTGAAATATGTGTGGTTTACATTCCTAATTATGGAGAAGAACAGATGGCAAAGACTTAGTTCAAAGCAATATATATCCATTAAAATAAACAACGTTGCCAGCCATTCATCAGTGATACAAGAGTTTTCTGGTTCCTTGGAATGTAATTTGGCACTACTCTGGAGTGCAAAATATGTAATTATTTCAAAGTTTATTTTCTATAGTCTTTTACAGTCAAAATGAGTTAGAAAACTGTTTGAAAGCTTGCATTATCAGGTGCAACACATTTAACATGAGTTTGTCATTCGACAGCATGGGAGAGTTTGCAGGGACCGTAACTCCGAGCGAGGACTGCGAGTGACATTTGTTTTGTCTCTGTGGGTGACTCATTGTGTTTACACCATCGTCAGCGTGTAACTGAAAGCTAAACTCTGAGTAACAGGTTGCAGGAAGGCTCTGTGCTGTGATGGGCTCTCAGAAAAAGGCCCTGAACAGCCGTGTGCCCAGGCAGTGCTGGGAAGGATCCCTGCTGTACCTGGTGGAAGGGCAGGGTGCCCAGTACTGGCGGGCTAGTACGCTTTGCCATGTGCTGGGGAGCGCTGTGCTGGGCTACGAGTCTTCCAAATCACAGTTTGTGTGGCATCGCTGACTCTGATCAACACTCGCAGTCCCCAGGCAAAGGGCCTTGTTGCTGTGGTGTTCCTGCTTCAGACAGCCAGAAGCAGTTCGGGCGACACACGGTGCAGGGACGCCAGACTCCCTCCGTGCAGATGTGATGGAGGTAAGCAAGCGTCTCTGAGAAGTGATCCAGAAGCCCTGAGAAAAATGCCAATCACTTTAAACTAACTTTATAAACAGCTAAGTTTTGGCAGTTCATTAAAGATAATTTCATTCCTTCATTTCTTGACATTAGATGCTGTAGCAGAAATTTAAATTTAACTTAAGTGCTGTACAGCTCCATGTTTTCTTAAAACACACAACATCAGGGGTTTTACCTGGCTCTTCCACTGCGGCAAAAGGCCAAAAGGAAGCCCCTAAGCCTGAGGCTACAGCCACACCAGTAAGTTAAACAGTCCCAGGGAATTTTCCCAGGCCCTAGAATTCAGTTTTTCTACATCATTAAATTGCTAGTACGGTCCCCAGCATGGTTTTGGCTTGAGCTAAATATCATTTTCCTAAGCAGTTCCCGGGCATAGGGCAGAAATTTGCCCGGGTCAGTCAGACTGTTCGCAGTGGCACTTTGCATGCAGCCATCTTCTTGTGGGGGCTGGGAGAGGTTGCTGGTCTCTTGGCCATGCTCTGCTGGCTGCACCAGTGCCAGGGAAAGGTTTCTGTATATTTGCTTTGCTTCCATAGATAGCTAGGTCAGATTAGTTAGCCTTATTTACCAAATTTCAGAGGACAAAAAAAGAAAATAAAAAATTGAACCTTAGGTAAGCAAGAGGATAACTGGTTGACATTTATAACAGACTATGATCTGTGAGAGCTGCTATCAGAAGCTCCGTTCAGGAGCAGCACAGCAACCTACCAGTTTTCGTTGTTTCCAAATGCACACAATAATCAGCTTGCACAGGTTCATGGTGAAGCTACTTGTGGGCCTACAGTTGTAGTTTGCACTCAGACTCCATATATTTGGTATAAACAGTCTTCACTTAAACACACGTCTGAAGTAATCTGTAGATAACAATTATTTTTTCCAAGCTGGCTGCCCATATGCACTGCTGGAACTAATGAACAGGCTTGAATGTGTCTATGACGTGATTATAAACAGATCCTTCTGTATTTAAAATACAACCTGAATATAAATATAATTTTCTGTACTCTGGCAATGATGTAGGCACTGTACATCACTAGCTCCCTGAACTGTACATAATTATTGCTTTGTAGAATGGCTGCTGGGATATTTTCTTGGGTTATGGGATTTTTTGGTCACCCTGTGGTGATATTTGCTCTGCCATAATAATATGAAGGCACCTTGTCTTTGCAAAAGATGATTGCAGGAATTATAAATCTCTCTAAGTGGAACCAATTACTGAAATGAAACAAAGCTCTTTCTGCTAATGCAGTGCTAGTGTAAATCCTCCACCGACGGTAATCAGAAAGAGTTTTGCCATGGATTTCAGTGCTTGAAGGATCAGACCTTAAGTAAAAAAACCATAGTAATAATACATGGTTTTCATTCTTCAATTGCTTGCTAACTATACACAGGAGAGGCAATAGATATGGGGCAAAGTCAATGGGCTTAGTGTGACAGTCCTTATTTAATAAGAGATCTGTTCTTATTGTGTGTGTCCAGAATCCCACAGAAGCCCATGGAGAGTTCTGAAAAAGAGTTCCCACAGCTTTCAGGGTTGGTTGTTCTTAATAAGCAAAAATAAATGCAATAGAATACAATTGAGTGCAATGCAATGCAATATGATATGGTACAATACAATGCAATGCAATATAATGCATCACAATGCAATAAAACACCATAAAAACCCCAGGCCACATAAGTTTCTGTCTGATCACTCTGTTGGTATTGCTGAATTGGTAGGAGTGTTTCCTGTACAATCTTGGGTGTTTCTCTTGCCTCGAACTGGTTTGAGAAATGCTTTAAAAAGCTAATTCTGAAAAGATTTTCTTAACATAGGAAATTTAATGCTGCTCAGATGGCATAAGTCTCCCAGATCTGCATGTGAATCTTCCCCCCTTTCATGTGCAAAACTGAACTCAATGGCCTCTAGAAAACCTCTTTCTTCCCATTCTTAGTCTCTGCAGATGTCTTCTTGAGAGCAGGCTGACTGTCTTCTGTAGGCTGATGATCCATGTTATGCAGGCATATAATTGAGGGATATATAATTTCTTATCATAGAATCATAGAATCATTAAGGTTGGAAGAGACCTCAAGGATCATCTAGGCCAACCATCCCCCTGCCACCTATTACCCACTAAACCATGTCCCTAAGTACCACATTCAGGTTGCCCAGGGACGGTGACTCCACCACCTCCCTGGGCAACCCATTCCAATGCCCGACCACCCTTTCCGAGAAGAAATTTCTCCTCATCTTCAACCTAAACCTCCCCTGGCGCAACTTGCAGCCATTTCCCCTTGTCCTGTCGCTAGTTATCTGCGAGAAGAGGCCAACCCCCAGCTCACCACAACTTCCTTTCAGGCAGTTGTAGAGGGCAATAAGGTCTCCCCTGAGCCTCCTCGTCTCCAGACTAAACAAGCCCAGTTCCTTCAGCCGCTCTTCATAAGACTTGCGCTCCAGCCCCTTCACCAGTTTCATTGCCCTTCTCTGGACACGCTCCAGGGCTTCGATATCTTTCTTGTGGTGAGGGGCCCAAAACTGGACACAGTACTCGAGGTGGGGCCTCACCAGGGCTGAGTACAGGGGGACCATCACCTCCCTGCTCCTGCTGGCTACACGAAGTGAGCATATAGGTGAGGTATATATAATTTCTCATCCTACCTTCCAGGTTTGGGGCAGAAAAGTCAATATACTTCTCAGCAAAGCTGTCTGGTTTTACTTCATTTCAGAATCTGAAAGGAAGTTGTGGTGAGCTGGGGGTCGGCCTCTTCTCGCAGATAACTAGTGACAGGACAAGGGGAAATGGCTGCAAGTTGTGCCAGGGAAGGTTCAGGTTGGAGATGAGGAGAAAATTCTTCTCGGAAAGGGTGGTCGGGCACTGGAACAGGTTGCCCAGGGAGGTGGTGGAGTCACCATCCCTGAGGGTGTTTAAGGAAAGGTTAGATGTGGTACTTAGGGACGTGGTTTAGTGGTTAATAGGTGGTGGGGGGATGGTTGGACTAGATGATCCTTGAGGTCACTTCCAACCTTAATGATTCTATTCTATTCTATTCTATTCTATTCTATTCTATTCTATTCTATTCTATTCTATTCTATTCTATTCTATCTTTCTGGACAGTTTGGCACTGGGGAAGTCTTGACAGGTTGGTATTGTGAAATGCTTGCATGGACCCAGAGCTGCAGTCTGAGGAAACTGAGTCTATTCCCACAAAGACGTAAGCCCTATTCGCACCAGAATTGTTGAGGGAACAAAAAAATAAGGAGGTCAGCAAAAGAATTCTCATGACAGAGTCTTTCTTTGACTTCCCTTCCATTGATTTTTATTCAGGAAGGTTGATGGAACAAAATCAAGTATGGATCATGCATCCCTGTGACATATTGTTTACCCAGAAAGTCTCTTTACCAAATCTCTTTCATACCCGGTGTGTGTGTTTATATATATGTATATATACACACATATATCTGTATCACATACCCCACAGCTGGTGATTATGCTTCACCTCTGGAACAGTTACTGGTTTTGATTAGATGCATCGTTCATTTCATCTTTGCCTTTAGTACTTCTTGCCACGCTTCAGGAATGCCAAAGAACTTTGGCTACTTTGGTCACTCTTTCCTCAGAGGAGTGTGCTCACTGAAAGACAGATTTATCACACATAAGGACAGAAGTTTATTGCTAGGTGGAAAGAGGAAATTTATAGTACTGTCTGCATCACAACAGTCACCGTTTTGAGCAATACTTTCTCAGAAAATTCTTTGGAAGAATTGCAGAAATGCTAGAGAAAAACTTTCAAAACTTTTTTTTTTCTTTTCCATTATCTTCTTATCTGAGCTGTTCTGTATTATTGATGTATCTAACAAATGGCTCAGATCTCTCCTGACCCATGTGCATGGATTTTCAATGGACAGCCCTCACGCAGGTGGCAAAAGCCGCCTCCCTTTCTTGCAGCCTGTGTGATTTATTATGATTTTTGCCTTTATGCTTTGTGTTGTGTCATAGTTCCTAAAAATGAGGAAGGAAATCCTAGCAAAGTTAACTGTGGTTCCCAGAAATACAGTTTGTTCTGAGATTTTTATCCAGCTGGCCAGAATAATTAGATGTAGGTGGGTTAAGAAGAAGTAAAGCAGGCAGACAGATCATTGAAAATCCACTATGGCAACTAGTGTCACCAAGAAATGCACTACGCAACTGAAATTAATTACAGCTCATACTGATTTTGATGGCAGAAGAGCATGTTGACTAACAAACACATTGTTCAGGTATTACTGTGAAATACAGCAAGGTAAAGGAAATATTGGATTAACTTTGATGTCTGTTTGCATTCAGACTGTGCAATTCAAACTGTGACCTACAGGACGGAGGTACCAAATGGTTCACTATGTCAGTAAAGGACCACCATGACTTTTATTTCTAGACTGAGCAAGAAGTATTCTAGGTGCTGCCACTGAAGTGTCCTTCAACTCTGATGTGAGTTGGTAGTTTCAGGTGATTTGTTTCAGAAAAGAGCTTATGTATGACCAGAATCTTATCATAACTACACTTGACAAGTAAGATGTGTTTCAGGAGTATTAAAATAAAATGAACCCTCTCCCCAGAAAAGAACCTTTTTCAGCCCCAAATCTTGTCCTCAGGAGAAGTAAGATTTTTAGCATGATTTCTTCCATGCTCCCAGGAGAAGCTCTGCTTTTTAGAATCTGAGTCAAACTGGCTCTGAAAATTAATGATCCTGTCTTGCTTAAATAGCTCACATTGCTGTTTCCAATGTACCCTTATATAGAAAGAGGATTTGATGTCCTTGAACTGTCACTGCTGCATCTTCTTGAGCATTATATTAACTTAAAGAATATGACAAGGAATATTATGAGCCTACAGATATATTCTGTCATTGATAGGGCAATGAAAAATTAAAACAATTAGTAAAAACATCTGAAGTCTGAGACTGGAAACTACATTTTGTAGTATATAGGAAAGCTTAAATACCTTTAATTGTAGTGTTACAGCACAACAGTTATATTTTCTGTGCTAATGTGAGGTCACAGAACGGTTGAGGTTGGCAGGGACCTTTGGAGGTCATCTTGTCCAACCTCTCTGCTGAAGTAGGGACACTTAGAGTCGGTTGCCCAGGTCTGTGTCCGGACAGCTTCAGAATATCTGCAAGCTCCACAATCTCTCTGGGCAACTTGTGACATATATAGTAACAGTGACTGACATGTAGTATTAAACTAATTACTACCATTTTTTTAATGAGCAAATGAGATGAGGAGAACATAACAGGCTGCTGTGAGAGAAGCCAAAGGAGCAGCAAGCATAACGCCAGACACTGGTACAAAAAAAAAAAACCCAACAAACCAAACAATCATATCTCCGCTGTACATAGGTATTTTAATTTAGAGTTGTACCCCCGTACCATTTTGGTACTTATGACTTTTTCCTCATTCAGTGGTAGTTCACTATGTTCCACAATTTTCTCCTCCCCTTTCTCCTGCTTCCTCACAGGCATGGATTTTGAAGGATGATACCTTCTGTCTCGTAATGTTCTGAAAAGTTCTACCTCTACTTTATGGTTATCATTCACATACTTGGCGAGTGTGAGGATAACTTATGTTTAATTTATTCTTCTTATGTTGGTGTGGTCTGATATTCTCAGCATTTTTTAATTTCAGAGAGGATGTTTGCTCCCCTTCATTAGAAGAATGAAGCCGTTGAGCCAATGTTTGCTACCAACCAGGTATTAAGATGGATTACATGTTATGTCCTCTTTTGATTTGCAGTAAAGAATATAATTGCTATTTTGTTTAAGACTATATAAAAATATGAGGTTTTCTTCCATGTTGATTAACAGCAAGTCTTATATATTTTTAAACATATTATCAATATGATTCATACTGATAAAAGGAAACATTTTCATAGAATCATAGAATGGTTTGGGTTGGAAGGGACTGCAATGATCATCTAGTTCCAACCCCCCTGCCATGGGCACAGACACCCTCCACTAGACCAGGTTGCGCAAAGCCTCCCCCAACCTGGCCTTGAACACTTCCAGGGATGGGGCCTCCACAGCTTCTCTGGGCACCCTGGTCCAGTGCCTCACCACCCTCACAGGGAAGAATTTCTTCCTAATGTCCAATCTAAATCCCCTCTCTTTTAGTTTATACCCATTCCCCCTTGTCCTGTCACTACATGCCCTTGAAAACAGCCCCTCTCTGGCTTTCCTGTAGGTCCCTTTAGGTACTGGAAGACTGCTCTAAGGTCTCCCTGGAGCCTTCTCTTCTGCAGGCTGAACAAGCCCAACTCTCTCAGCATAGGATATGTGCTCCAGCTCTTTGATCATCTTCGTGACCTTCTCTGGACTTGCTTCAGCAGCTCCATGTCTTCCCTGTACTGAGGACCCCGAGCTGGACGCAGTACTCCAGGTGAGGTCTCACAAGAGTGGAGTAGAGGGGGAGAATCACCTCCCTTGCTCTGCTGGCCACACTCTCTTTGATGCAGCCCAGGACACAGTTGGCTTTCTGGGCTGCTAGCACAGACTGTCAGCTCATGTTGAGCTTCTTGTCAACCAAACATTTTATTTTACTTGTTACAAATTTATCTTTATTTTAGTATAATACTCGATTTTAGAAGTATTTATGTCCATATTTTCAACATTCCTGTAATGATTTAGTGCACATCAAATATTACACCTATGAAATATTAAAGTTGATGAAAATTTTAGGTTATTTCATTAAAATGGCTATTAAACTACTACTATACATTTTTTTTCTGTGTATCTCTAAGAACTGATGATATATGCTGAGTAATCTCAGTGCCCTTTATATGGAATTAAACTCATCCCTTGCATAACTGAGTTGAATCATGCACAATGAACTATGCCACACCAGGAAAACAGTGGTACTAAAATTGTCAGATAAGTGTGATTCTGGAGATGAGCAAACAAAGCTCAATATAAACAAACAAACAAACAAAAACCAAAACACACCCAAAACTTTTTCCCAGATGAAAATAAGTTAAACCCTTTAAAAATCAGGAAAGAAAATCTGTTTATGTAAAGAGATTGCCTCTGTCTAGTCACTTAGCATTCACTTAGTATGAGTGATCAGTAGTAGCACAAACATTTGATAGTTTGTCAATTTAAATTCTAATGGAAAAAAGATAAAGAAAGTGCCTTAAATGTGTCAGAAATGGTAAAAGACCTGACAAAACTATTTGTTAAAAACACCCCAAAACACAAACCCAAGCACGATGTTTTTCTCCCCCTCTGTTTTACACGTACCTATAGATATCATCGCCTGCTGATGCTGTTAGAGTTTGTGCTGACTCTGTGTCTGCAGCAGGGATGCCGGCAGGCAGCACCGTATCAGCAGTCTGAAATTACATACAGACGACTATAAAAATGAATGCCTACTCTTAGGTACAAGTTTCTGTGTTATGGGAAGGCTGTAACGTGAAGGGTACGTGACCTTATGGATGAGTTTGACAGAGTTTTGTAGTCTTTCACTACGTGGACTTGCACTCTATTTAAAAGGAAGATTGGAAGCAAGTTCGACAGTGCACGCTGATAGTGATCTGCTTTACATGAAACACCTGGTCTAACTCAGAGAAAACTAGTATTTAGATTAATCTAGCATGAGAAGGGATCAAGCTATCTCTTATGTGTGTACAATATTTAAGCTAGGAATAAACAAAGCTAAAGACTAGCAGGTTCTTAAGAGTTTCTCAATCTTTTTAAATAACACAAAGACCACACTAAAGTGCCATGAGTAATCTTAAACACCTGATGCCTAACTCAGAGCCTACAGAATTTAAGGGAAAGATATTATTTGCTGTCAGTGCATTTGAAAACAGTTGCCTGAAATCATTGAGTCAAATCTGGCTGTTTTATTCCCTGCTGTATGCCGAGGCTGGATTTTGTATTCTCCTATAGCTAACACTGTTATTAGAGAATCTGCTCATGCAAGTTCCTGCGCCTGACAAACGGAAACAAAAGGGCAAATTCAGTCGCGATGTAAAGAGGACCGAGACGTGAGGGCAGGCAGAGATCAGAACAGCTATGTGAAAAGGAAGTTCGCGTCATATCAGATGTTGCCGTGGGGGGATGATGGCCAAAGGATTTCCATGCCCCTTAGTGAATTTATATTAAGTGAAAAATATTGACCTTAAATATTCTTCACGGGCGCAGTGAAGAGTCAGGACTCTCAGGACTAGTACACTGTTGATGCATATAATTGGTTGTGCTGTGACCGTACCTCATCTGAACAACTCACGACTTGGAACTCAGGAGAAGGTTTGGAACAGTGCTTGGACAAATTGTGAATTATTAATCAGATTTTGACAAAAATACGTAAAGGTTTGTGATAATTGACACACTATTAATTAACAAATTATTAGTGAATTAATGGTAATTTTAAATACATACTGGACATACTGGAGATAGCCCAGTGGAGGACCACAAGGATGATTGTGGGACTGGAACATCTCTTCTGTGAGGAAAGGCTGTAAGACCCAGGACGTTTAGCCTGGAGAAGGCTTTCAGGGGAATCCTATCAATGTGTGTAAATACCTGAAGGGAGAATGTAAAGGAGAGGGAGCCATGCTCTTTCAGTGATGCCTAGTGACAGACCAAGAGGCAATGGGCAGAAATTGAAACACAGGAGGCTCCATCTGAACATCAGGAAACACTTTTTTACTGTAAGAGTGGCCAAGCACCGAAACATGTTACCTAGGGAGGCTGTGGAGTTTCTGTCCTTGGAGAAGTTCAAAAGCTGTCTGGACATGGTCCTGGGCAACGGGTTCTAAGTGTCCCTATTTGACCAGGGGGGTTGGACCAGATAAACTCCAGAGGTCCCTTCCATTCTGTGATTCTGTCATTCAGAATACATGGGAGTGAGCTCATGCTTACATTGCAATTTCACTGCGGAAATAGAGAAGCGTGAGTTATAGTCGTCTTCTCCATAGCCTTCTCCTTTAAATGCACTTACAAAAATAAAAGATAAGGATGCATTATTTAACAATGGTAGTTCCAAAATTTAAGTATTAGTTTCTAGTGGAATCAGAAAGGTGGAACTAAACTCATTATAAATGAATCAACTCAGTTACATTGTTCTCCATCTATAGTCATGTCTTTGGAAGAATCTTTTTCTGCCATTGTTTCACTGTTCCATTGTTTCGTTTATCTCATCTGTTCCTACCCCGTTTGGAAGTGTAGTAAGAACAGTGGGTTACTCTGTAGAATTTATTAGTTAACAGTAAGGGTAAGGCTTGTCTTTTATTTACTCCTGGTGCATTTCTAAATTTTCACGTGCCTTGTCAGTTTTGGGAGTTTTTTTAATTACATTTCTCAGAAGAAGGTTATACTGAAATGACTGAATTCCATAAGACAGTAACCTGAATGATTGAGCTGAATGAACAAAGCAGCAAATTATATAGTATGTTAATAACACTCCCAAAAACTTGGGTGAAAAGCTAAAGCAGGATTGGAATACTAATCAGAAGGTGGTCTCTAACCAACAATTATATATGCTTGTGAAAAATACTACTTTTACATTACATTAAATCCCCCCCCTTTTTTTTTTCAGTAGCAGCAGCAGATTTCTTAACGTTTAATTCTTACTAAGCAAGAGAAATATGTGATCCATAATAAGCCATTACTGGGCATGAAGGAACTAAACCCAGAATGTATTTCATGCAGCAAGCACTGCTGTATCTCAGGGGCTCTGAACACGAATCCGTGCTTACACAAGGGTGTGGCTGTACCTGGCAATTTGGGGCAGTTTGGCATTTCCCTCCATGTCAATAGCGTAGTGTTGTTTCTAGCAGACAAGTGTCTGCGCTTGCAGAAACCACCATAACATCCTGCAGTAACTGACCCCCTTGTTGTCAGCAGCGGCAGCAGCGCAAGGAGGGAATGAATGTGGAGATAATTACCCTGGCTCCACAGAGGTCGGGCCTGGGGAATGTTTGTGGGGTAGCGTCTGCTGGAGCTGGCTGGGCTTTGGCCGACATAAAGATTTCATACAGAAGACTTCTACCACTAAAGTTATCTTTTTGGTCCCTTTCAAGAAATTTGAAGTAACCTATTTATTTTTAACAGTGCACTGCTCACAGATATTACAGTGCTGCTGCTATACCAGCATTCTCACTTGGGAATAATACAGCAAACTTCTGCAAAACAAAGAAAACTCCATTTGACACCTTTTACTGACAGATCCCCAGAAACCCCTGTGCCCACAGCACACATACGGAACAGCAGACTGTTTCCCCTGATGTGAAAGACAGGCAAAAGATGGTGGGGGAAAAATAGGGCGCTAGGAAATACAGTGACTTTCTGAACATCACCCAGAGTATTTATTGGAGAGCTGAGAATAAAGTGTAGGTCTACTGATTACTACTTTAGTCTCATGTCCATTAGATTATGGGATTTTCATGCACTTCCCACAATGGTATCATGATAATGCCTTGCATATTCTTGCTTTATTAATTAATAATCCTATCACATTCCATGTGTGCCATGGTTAGTGAGCACCGAATGACAGTGTTAACAGGTTACAGGTCCATCAGTGTAACTGTATCCCAAAAAACTTTGGATGGAGGCACTGCGACTCTGCATGTCATTTAACAGACAAAAAGAAACAGAATTTTTTAATTAAGAGCAATAAATAAAGTTTATCATTCCTTAGTGGAAAATAATTTTTTTTTTCTTTTTTGGTGGAAGAATTGTGATGTTCCCCACATCCTTGCCTTGGCATGAAAGCACCTAGTTCCCCAAGGTGCATGGTCCTTGGGAACTCATGAAGGCTGGTATCCTTGCTTTATAAAAGACAAATTTCTGAGGACCTTATACAAAAACCTTGGGAACAGAGCCCAGATTGCTGAGGACTTGCAGTCTTTCAAGTTGCTTTGGCTTGCCAGCTGAATTTTGCCTTTTGAGAACGTTCCAAGTTACTGGTAAGAAGGTAGATGGGTGCGCAGAAACTGGGCAAGAAATCTGAGGAATGTTTTGATAGGAACATGTCTTATCAGTTTGGTTATGATTCCCTATACTAATGCACAGAACTTCAGATTCCGTAGAGGCCAGGGACTATGTACATGTGTGTGCACACATCGCACAGGGAACAGTCATACACCATTTCGATCTGTCGTGTTTATGAAGACCGTGTAAGGCTTCTATAGCAACAACAAGGCTTGAAGAGTGACATGATTACAACGTGATCAGTCCTCATACTACTCCACATCAGTAGGCTGTCCCAGGAAGATATTTTTTCCTGATTATTTATTATTAATATGAACTCTACATTACCAATTTTTGCAAAAATACACATTGACCCTCATTAAAGAGTCAATGGCTATATGAAACTAGTTAATAAAGGAATAGAAATCTTAGGCATGGAAATGGTCAATGTTGGTTTCCTTTCTGATTATATGAGTAATATCACACATGATTATTGTAATAAATTATGTTAATGGGAAATTTCTACAATTTATAAATGCACCTCTAACTAGTTCATTCTGAAAGAGATAAATATGACAAGAAATTATACTAATTCCCTTCCCTAAATACGAGAAGATGTAAAGATATGATTTAAAATGTCACACTTGCAATCAGAGCGAAAACCCTACAATCAGGAATCTGCAATAAATATTTACATCATGTTTTTTGAAGACAGAGACAGTGCGAACATATTTCAAGCAGACTAAACATGTCTGGAATAAATTCTAAAAATAATTTCCTCTGAAGATAGGTTAATTATTGTTTTATAGTGCGGGGTTACAGCTAACAAAGTCCTTCCCGACTGTGAGCTTCTAATGCAGAGTTTTTGAGATAAGCAAGGGGTTTACTGTAACAGACACATATCTGAAAGCTGAGAAGACGTACGAGTGAAAGCCAGATGCTGTGGGTTATATATCTTAGTGCAAGTCAAAGAGGCATATCACAGAAAGTGTGCGTGTGTGGAAAGGTGTCCTTATGTTACTTCCAGTTTTGGACTACTGCTAGGGGTGAGAAGCATCTGAGATGTCAGAGAGCCAAAACTCACACATGAGGCTGTACAGCACGAGTGCTCCGTGGCAGTGCTGAAGGCAGGGAAGGCAGGGAACCCCAATGGGCTTCCTCTCTGCCTTGGGGGAGAGAGAGCTCATGGGAGAGACGGAGGTGTATGTGGAAACCCAGCACCGTGCTGCTGTGGTGGGAATTCTTCAGTGCCTTGAGGACTCCATATAGCTCATGCATGCCACAGGAGATGTTTGCCCTCTTTGCTTAGAGACCATATTACTGATTTAATCAATCTGTTAAGGTACTTCCCCAAGCTAACATTTCCAATTTTTCTAAATAAACAATAAAAAAACCCTGATGCTGGTGAAAATAAGGCACATTTTCTGGTCATATTCAGTCTTATATCTGGTGCCTGCAGATGTCAGAAATACATTTCTCTGTGGTTTCCTGTTTGAATCTATGACAACGCCTGCCGTAACACAGTGCACTTCTCCACTGTTCAGTGATTTTGATTCCATCTGGCATGAAAAAGGGTATGGAAGCTTTTCCTCACATTAAAATGTCTAGGCGATCCTTGTTAGCAGGTGTGCTGCTCATTTTTTACAGTAATTGCCTATGACACTGCAGTAGACCTTCCTGAGATAAGGTGCCTTGTCTGCTGTAGAGACTTGGATTCCCATCTCCCTGCCTTGTTTTTATTCCTCTTTATGGTGCTTGTGTGGGTGAGTCTGGTCCCGAGTAGTGCTGTAAAGAGTGGAGCGTTGTCAGCAAGTTTTCAGTTATTAAATTAATAGCTTCCGTTGTAAGTCCATCCCAGCTGGGGCTGGAGAAACAGGCCGCATTGCTGGAACTGAAGCAGGAGAATGAATTCATGGTACAAAAAGTCTGACAAACCAAGGGTCTCGCTCTGAAGCTGTTAATGAATTTGGGCAGCAAGAATACAGTAGGTTTGTCCTTCAGACTGACAGGATGGTTGCATTGATAAGGAAAGAGGTTTTAGCTGGAGAGTAGTTAGCAACTGAGTCAAGACTGGTACTTCCAGAGGTGCATGGGAAGAGTGTGTTTTGAGAGATACACAAGGAAAGAAAACTGAAATCTCAGTCTGTTGACCTTCAAAATTAGTAGAAATCTTGCTATAGACTCCAGTGGACTCTGGCTGAGACCTCACAGGCAGCAGAGAAAGGCCGTGGATACTGATGCAGAGATTTTGTGTATTTGTAGCAGAGCAAATGAGAGGTGTGTCCTGCGGATCCGACAGACAGCACCGAAGGGAATGAGGTCGTGGTCTCCAGGCTGGGATGTGGGAGATGCAAGGTAAAAGAGAGGAATTTTTACTACTTTGCTTCTTAATTGATCATTGTATGCTTTTAAAGGAGGAGATTAAGAAATAAAGAAAGATGAACTTTGAGTAAAATAACTCATGATTTGTGCTAAGATCTGTGATGCATTTATATGGAATCTTCGCACCCCTATAATTCTTCTAAATCCTTGTGACTAGCAAATTCTGAGCCAAAATTCATAAAATCAGGTCAGAAATAAAAAAAATTTGGGTCATTTGGATTTTTTTAACTCACTTTAAGTAGCAATTTATTTTGAAAAATATCTTGTCTACAACAAGAAAGAAATACCACAGGACCCCCAAATATATATCTTTATTCATTATATACCACACAAACAAACAATGAAATACTGAACTGTTTGTCATGTGACTTTTTTAAATACAGAGAAGTACTTCCTAGAAATAAATTTAGCAATTACATTGGTAACCAAATTGAAATATGTTTCCATAGACAACTGTTGCTGATATAATGTTTGCTTATTTATATTGATATGAGATGACAATATAATAAGCATTTTTATTTGTGAGATTATAGTATAACATCAATATTTTTATTCTTCCTGTGTGTAACTGTGTTGCGTTTTCTTCTATGAAATTAATACATAGAACTTATTTTTACATATTAATTTGTAATAAGAGCATCAGTTTAGAATTCATTTTTTTAAAAGCTTAAAAAACAATTTTTGTTGTCTAGTATGTTGTTCAAAGTCAAAGAGAAATTTCTTTGCCTTCTTTGTATTTGTAGCCCTTTCCATTATTGTTTTTAATTTGTAATGAGCAATAATTGTGCAGAGACATTTTGTTATGAAGACAGCTGAGCTCTGCCAAACATTGTCCTACTCGCTGAAGCTAGAATTGCAAGAAAGCATTCCAGACTGTGCCCTTTAGAGTGGTCATTTATTCGAAGTAGTGACAAAATAACTTCTTTCTAGCTGATGTTGTGTAACTCAGACTATTTCTCTACTAGTTTTTTTTTTCTAAAAACAGAAGAAGAATAATGTGTTTCCCCTCTAATGTTTATTTTCTACTCTGGAAATGTAATAAAATTATGAAAAGATAATTGTACTATCATAAATGATAAACAGTCATTGAAGAATCAATTAGTAAACTCAGGATATACAAATGAGACAATAAAAGCACTGTTGCTCATATTGTCTGCCCTTAGCACATCGATCTTGAATTGAAGATAATTGGAATTTTGTCCTGACTGAGGAATTTAGGAATATGGCAGCATTTACAAGACAGGAAGGATCATAGAATGGTTTGGGTTGGAAGGCACCTCAGAAATCATCTAGTTCCAACCGCCCTGCCGTGGGCAGGGACACCCTACACTAGACCAGATTGCCCAAAGCCCCAGCCAATCTGGTCTTCAACACTTCCAGGGATGGGATCTCCACAGCTTCTCTGGGCAACCTGTTCCAGTGCCTCACCACCCTCACAGTGAAGAATTTATTTCTTATATCTAATCTAAATCTATCCTCTTTTAATTTAAACCCATTACCCCTTGTCCTATCACTCCCTGCCCGTGTAAACAGTCCCTCTCCAGCTTTCCTGTAGGCCCCTTTACTTACTGGAAGACCGAATCAAAAGTCCAAGGTACAGAGATAGCTGGTTTAATACAAAGGCACTCTTACTGTTCTGCTTTTTTAAAAAAAATTCTTTTTTGTAATATACTCAATGGGAGTGACAGTGGCAAGATAGCAGTGTTTTTCATAACAGCAGTCTAGAGCACCATTTAAAAGCTATCAATAGTTTGACACTTTCCTGTCTGGATGCCTACCTGTGCAGCCTAGTATAGGGAACCTGCTTTGGCAGGGCGGTTGGACTTGATGACCTCTAGAGGTTTCTTCCAACCCCTGCCAATCTGTGACTCTGTGATTCTGTGGCACTGGATGCAGATCTCTTAAAAAAAATATGTGTACTCGCAGACTATTAATAATTTTAAATAGTATCAGCAAATAAGTATTTTTATTCAAAAGCTCATCTATTTGTGGCTGATTTACTTCAAAAGACATCAACTGAGAAAATTCAGAGCTTTCTGTTGCCCATAACTGACTGGTTTATAGTAGCGGTAGACTGGATTAATCAATATGGCATGAGTCTGATCTCAAGAGACCAGCTTTCCACGATTCTTGTTATGGTGCTGACACAGTGGTCAGTTGAAAGGATCTGCAGAGAGAACCCACAGTTTTTGAAAATTCACTAATTACAAAGCAAGCAATTGCAATAGCTGCATACCTTTGAAATGGCTCAATTAACAGAAATGTCATCACAACTGAATGCAGCATTTTAAACTTTGATCTTGTAGTCTTAGTACTGAAGCGGTCTTTGTTTTAAGCTTGTGGTGCTTTACACAGAAATGTCCACTCAAAAATTATATTAACATTCCTTGTGATACTGACCATTAGAATTGAGAAAACAAAAGCAAAATTTTCCGTAATCATTAAACTTCTAAATTAATATTTTGGCTGTATTTGTTCACACTTACATTCAGTTTTTGAGATCCTTTCAAGTGATCATTTGATCACTTGAAGTTTGTGGAAAGTAAAATACAGAATTTCCTCACTGTTTATGGAAACATTACGTTAAGGTTTTGAAAGTACTGACATGACAAACCAATGAAAGAACAGATAACCTACCTACTGAATCTGGGAAAAAGCCGGACAACTTCCTTTGCCCATAGTTAAAACGTATATTTGCAATCTGTCTGTAGCATTAAGGAATTTCAGCAGATTGAACAGCCTGACATTTGATAAAATCAGAATTGGCTTTCAAAAGTACACAGCAACGAAGGTGCATTGTGTCTGGCTGGGATGAAGTTACCTCTCCCCATGGCAGCCCTCATAGTGCTGTGCTTTGTAGTGGTAGCTGGAACAGTGTAGATAACACAATGATATTTTGGCTACTGCTAAGCAGTGCTCCCACAGCATCAGGACTGTCTCTCCAACCCTAGTCCAAAGACCGGTAGGCTGGGGTTGGGCAAAAGTGTAGCTAGCAGGAGCAGGGAGGTGATCGTCCCCCTGTACTCAGCCTTGGTGAGGCCACACCTCAAGTGCTGTGGCCAATTTTGGGCCCCTCACCACAAGAAAGACATCGAGGCCCTGGAGCGTGTCCAGAGAAGGGCAATGAAACTGGTGAAGGGTCTGGAGCACAGGTCTTATGAGGAGCGGCTGAGGGAACTGGGACTGTTTAGTCTGGAGAAGAGGAGGCTCAGGGGAGACCTTATTGCCCTCTACAACTACCTGAAAGGAAGTTGTGGCGAGCTGGGGCTTGGCCTCTTCTCGTAGATAACTAGTGACAGGACAAGGGGGAATGGCTGCAAGTTGCGCCAGGGAAGGTTCAGGTTGGAGATGAGGAGAAATTTCTTCTCAGAAGTGTTGGTTGGGGATTGGAACGGATTGCCCAGGGAGGTGGTGAAGTCACCATCCCTGGGGGTGTTTAAAGAAGGGTTGAATGTGGTACTGAAGGACATGGTTTAGTGGGTAATAGGTGGTAGGGGGACGGTTGGGCTGGATGATCCTTGAAGTCTCTTCCAACCGTAATGATTCTGTTCTATCCTATCCTATCCTAGCCTATCCTATCCTGTTCTGTTCTATTCTATTCTAAAAGGTTGAGAAGAGACAGCCAGGACAGCTGACTCAAACTGACCAAAGGGATATTCCGTACCATATGGTGTCATGCTCAGCAATAAAAGCTAAAAGAAAGGAGGAGAGTGGGAGTGGGGACATTCATTATTAAGTTGTTTCTTTTGTGAAGCAACCACCACATGTACTGAGGCTCTACTTCCCAGGAGGTGGCTGGACGTCACCTGCTGATGAGAATACATCTTTTTGCTTTTCTTTGCTTCCGCATGGCTTTTCTTTATTAAGCTGCCATTATCTCAAGCCATGAGTTTTTAATTGTATTTTCTCTCCCTGTCCCCCTGAGGAGGGGGACTGAGAGGGTGACTTGGTGGCGCCTGACAGACAGCCAAGGTCAACCCACCACAAAAAGACAACAGATTTTTACAATGAATTATAAGTTGCTATTCTAAGCTTTATTCCAGTCATCATAAATGTCATGGGACTTCACAAGCTTCTTACAATATTCCAAGTCTTAAAGAGATGTGATTTCTACTGCAGTCTGTTGTTGAAACAAAGAAGGTCTGGAGTGTAATTATAACTTGGAGAGAAGCAAAGCCACTTCAAGTTTATGAAGGGTCACAGCCCATAGCCAGGGGATGGGAGAGCCTGCAAAGGAGATCTGGCAGTCCTGGAATTCAGAACTAGAAGCTCTGGAAAGCTGAAGAGTTCAGGGCAGGCAGTCAGGAGAAATGGCAGCATCAGGGCAGGACACACCTAGCAGTGCTGGAGTCTAGACTTACTTCCAATGTAATCTACAGGACTTTTTATTACACAGAAAACACATTGTTCACATTTCCACATTTCAAGCCCAAATGAGCCTGATGTCTGAAAGCGCAAGTGAGTTCCACATGCTATCTTGATAAACTGAGAAACTGCTTTGTTACCAGGAGTGACACATCCCTGAAAGTATTAATCATAAGCCTCTTCGTGCAGCATTACAAAAATGCCTTGAGTGGGATGCTCAGATCAATTGCAGTTTGGGGTACGTAGAATGAGCACAAAGTCCTGGAGACACAGAGGAACTGCTTCCTTCATGGAGAAGGCTCTGCCCAACACATACCATGAGGCTTTTCCCATAAGACATTCTGAAAAAGTGCAGTCATGTAGTCTGAGAAGCCCTACAGTTTGGGACTGCTCTTCCCATATGCCTAGTACACAAACACCTTATCATAAGGCATATGCCTTAAATAAATTTTAGCCAATGAATTCTGAGCAGGCTTATGAATGGATTCATGACTTGGGATTGTAAGAGTTCTTTGAGGAACAAATAACCTGAGATAGTAGATCCACAGACAAAGTAAAAAATGTCTTTAAAAAAAATTAAAAAATCTGACGCAATTCTTTAAATAAGCCAAGAGTGAAAATATGGTTAAGCTATGTATGACTTATTTCAGGTCTTGTTAGAAAGGGCATCCACCAAAAGGGATAGTTCCATCCTTTCCTCATCTCATTCAGCTTCTCATTCCAACTGCCAGGATGACCTTGCCTTACGCCAGCACAAACACTCAAGCAGCTGTGCAGTGAACAGGACTGGGGATCCAATCCATTTTCATTGTGCTGGGGTTTTTTGAAGTCACACCAGTTCCCAGGTAGCTCTGAGTGCAGCTAGACAAATGCTTACTGCAGTCCAAGGGATATGTGGTGTCATGAAACTGAGCAGGCTGGTGGTAAGAAAAGGGTGGGACAGCCCTTTTCAGTCACAGCACTGTATCTTGTCACCTTAAACAGATCATGGAACTAGGCTGTAACAGTCATTTCCCTCAGGACATAGACATCCTGTGGGATGAGAAAATCCAGCCTCCTGGTGCTTAAATGGTCTGGAAGAGTGCGCATATCTTCTGCTGTACCGAGACCAGTGTTGTCAGACCAAAGCTGTGTGTTGTATTTACTCCAGCTGAACGTGTTGGTTGGAACACATGAAATACTAGCGCTTGCTTTTTGACTGAATTGGTTGGTGTCTGACAGAGATGAACTGCACTGCCGTGTGTGCATTTTTTATTGTATTCCCCAGGGAAAAAAAGAACGTGTTTTGATGTCTTTTAGGGTAGAATAATACAAATTTAGATTGATCAATCCCCATCAAATTCATATTGTGTTTACTATGAAAGTACATGTCAGAGTGTTTGGGAGCAGATTTGTGCAGACAGAATGGTATGCCCTCTGATAAAAGACTTCTTGTAATCTAGAATTTGAAGACGTGAAGATGTATGTTTATGTTTAGAACTAAATATCTAAATTTTTACATGCATGCCTTATATAATCCTGGTCCTCCAATATGTATAATGCCTTGGCTATGCACATAATTGCAAATGAATCTTTACACATTTCTAAGTCTTTTTATTAAGTGTATTATTTAAATATGGCATATTAAGAAAAAAGTAATAAGTGTATAGTAGCAGCGAGTTGTATTTTAGATTATAACCTGTTAACAAGAGTAGGATAGGATAGGATAGGATAGGATAGAATAGAATAGAATAGAATAGAATAGAATAGAATAGAATAGAATAGAATAGAATAGAATAGAATAGGAGTACTGATCTGGCTTATGGTCATCTCGGCTTTGCTCTGCAGTTGAAGGCAAGTTACTTCTGCATGTTACTTCTTGATGGTTGGACTAGATGACCCTTGAGGTCTCTTCCAACCTTAATGTTTCTATGATTCTACCTCTTCCTCTTTTGCTTTTTTTATAATGCCTTGCTTGTGGACTCCTCTGTACAGGTGTGTGTTATGTGTGTATATAACAGTTGGCAAAATGCAGTCTGTTTTTCAGCTGGGGAATCTAGACATGAATAAATAATGCTAATACTGTATAGTTGCCTCTCTATGTTGTTTTCTGTGGGTTGAAGAATAATAACAGCTCATCAGGAGTCTCTGAGGTTTTTTGCAAAACACAGGCTGGGCGTGCAAGTGGGGTTTGGCGAGAGCTGGCACGGGTGGCTGCAGCTGTCTAGCAACCCCGCATCAGTTCCATATCACGTATGTATCTGTCTGCGACTCAGGAATAGGGCATGTACAAGGATTGCTCAGGATCCCGATGAAGGATCTGTCCTATTATATGCCGTTTTCCTAATTCACTAGGTAGTGAGCAATGGATACATGTGAGTGAGAGAGACATATTTGCTGGGAAAATTACAGTTTCACAATTAACGAGCTGGCTGCAGGAAAACCTTCAGTGAAAAATGAAAGCAGTAAGTCAATGGGAAGGAGAATGAGAAGTTAGTACAGTTGTAAAACCACCTTCTTCTCATTTAGCAGAAGGAGCTCAGCTGTTATGCACAAGTAATGCACAAAACAGAAAGAGTAGTAGTTTCCTGTCCTAAAATAAGTTATCATTATGAAAACAAAAATAAATAACGACAACGGCATAAACATTCATAAATGTGTAATGGTTCCTGTTTCTTCAGAGAAAACTTAATTTTTTTGGTAAAAATGTGTGCTTTATGTCCTTTCAAAACTTTCTACTGAAGAAAGTCTAATTAATTATTTTCAGGCCTTTTCTGTTTTATTACAAAGCCTATAATTTATTTTATCAGAATTTATGTTTTATACGGAATATCTTTTATTACCAAGAGTTCTTCCCACAGCAGAACTGGAAAGAAAGCTAATAGGCATAAAAATCAGAGGTAGAAAAGCAGTTGCTGTTCCCTGCCATCGAACTGGCTGCTCTCAGAGTGTTTCAGGCTTTCTGCAGGATGCTCCTACGGGCTTGATTCACTCTTCTGTTACTGGGAGGGGCATAAAAGCACCAGTGATTCAGTTCCTAAAATGCCCACACAGTAATGGGTTGGTCTTCCCCTGTTTCCTTTCCTGATATGTATTCCCTTTATTAATTTTATCCTATAAACCCTAAATAATATATATTCCACCGAGTATACTCAGAGTGCTGTTTTGTCTCTATCACACTGTTTCTGAGCCAGAAAAATTTTAAAATTTTTCTTAGCAAATTAACACTTAATCATGTTGCTCTTTTCTGAATATTCTCTGCTTTGACAAAATCTTACTGGTAACATGGATGTAGGAACTGAGTAAGCTGTTTGAGTTTCTTTTTTTCACTATAGCTGCACAGGAGAGGAATTCTGTGCTTTCCCTGCCTCTGTGATGTGTACATGCATAGGTAATCTTAGAATGCCATTTCTAGTGGTTTATAGCTCCAGCTGCTATAAAACATAAATAACTAGGAAATCCTTTCACAGTGAAGCAATGTTTAACCTCCTCAGATCTTCAAGATCAGAGAAGGGGTAAAAAACCCCCATGAAATGTGTTTTAAGAAGTAATTTTTTCCATAAGTTATTCTTTCAACCAAATGGTTTCTGACCTTTGCCGATGTTGCTGGCAATAATTTGTGATCCATTGGCATTCACAATGTGCTCATGATTTTGAAATGCAGAGGTAGAAATAGGATGTGTCTGGGTCAGTGATTGGGTAATAAAAGATGGAGTAATTAATCTCATGGTTCAGATCAACTTTGGTGAAGTGCCGGTTCAGCCTGACTGTTTCTTTTGGAGCAGTAGCAAGAGCTGAAGCTACTGTGCACTCTGACTTGCAAAGCAGAGATGCCAGCTACCTATATGTCGCTGGACCTCTTCTGATTATGTAAATGGCCAGCTGGTTGCTTGATGGCTCCTATGGAGGCTTTTCCAGTGGTTCACGGCCGTTGCAAACATGCCTTCATTTTCCTTTCCACTGCTGTCAAAGAGGATATGGCAAAGCTCAGCAAAGCCACAGAATAAAAGCATCCTTGTTATAAGGAATAACAATTACAGCTCAAAAACCTGAGGAGACTCAAGTAAGTGCTTAGGATCTTTTATATATTGTAAGCAGAAAATGTAGTTGCCCTCTTCAGTTGGCAAATGTAGTTGCATTTATATCATTTTATGGTGATGGCTGCTGAACTGAGCATTTTTTTCCTGCCAGCTTCCTTAATACAAGCAGCAACATACTCTTAATGCAGATTTCTTTGATATACTGCAGTATCTCACAAATCTCTCTCTGTAGGCATTTAAATGTTCAGCAGTATAACTATCTTCTCAGTTCTAAACTCTTATATGAAACCTAACCTCCATTACTCCTCCAAATCCTGCAAATCAAGAAAGAAAAGCAGACAAGCTATTTTAATTAGAGGGTACATAATAATATTTTTTCATTTATACATTTCTCCAGAATATAGGTATTCATTTCAGAACTTGAAATTGTCTTTTGTTGTATCTCAGTTAAACGGACATTGAATTCGTGGTGATAAAATGTTACACTCCTCCTCTGGCACTAGTATTTTCTAATATAATTGAAATCTGAATTGTATATAGCGTGAAGTCTAACTATCATTGCAGATAATTGCAGTGATCTTACACATCTGTCATAAAGAAAATATGCTAAAATAGCCTTAGATGACTTAAAGTGATGCATAGTTGACCTTATTACACGGTTTCTTGAAGTGTGACAGCAGACTAATACTTTCATGTGAGCAATGCAGATAGTAAAGGTCAAGGAATGAAGATGACAACAACAAATCTGACTTTCAGCACTGTAAAAAGCCATTAATGATAATGTACATTATTACAGCCAAGACATAATGTAGGACTTGAAACTATGCAATGTAATTTATTTGATTTATTTCAATTTACTCTTATTTTATTTGTGCACTTAAGAATGGGGATTGGTTATATAATGGGGAAGCAGGAGAATATATTGTTCCCCATCTTCTCTTTGTCTAAAAGGCAGTTTACAATTTTTTTCCCATGTTCTGAATTACTTTATAAAACAACCAAGCTAGAAAATTATTTGCATTTTGTTCTGTGTTCAGCATAGCTCAGATAAACTTACTATAATACAAAAAGCCTTATGGCCTGTGTATTAAAAGTCATAGATGTAGAAGGAATTGACTTTTTCTCAGAAATAGTTGAGGATGTTTTACAGTAGCTGCATTCTGAGGAGTAATGTCACTAGACACATTTTTATCCAATGAAGAATGAAGGTAGAGGCTGGAATTTCTGAGAATTTTGTTTCTTCTTTTTTTTTTTTAAATTATTTCAATATTCCTGGGCTGGACTAAAGATTAGTGTCACCCTTGGAAGAAATTGTAGTGATACGCATCCTAAGGGCCCTGGCACACACCTCTGCTGATTCTCCTTGGAGAGGCTTCAGGTGTGACAGCATCTCACAAGCTTTGTCTTGTCTCCCTGACAGAGGCTACCAGTGGCGTAGCCAGGGCAGCAGGATGGTACGTGAGTCTGCCAGTCAGCCGTAGCTCAGTTTTCTATCTGGCATTTTGAAGTAAATCTGCCATAACTTCTTGTAGTTGAAATGAGCTGGGTTAGCAAAGATTAAGCAGTAACATTGAAATGGTTTAAGATGAGCTGGAGAGGGACTGTTTACAAGGACATGTAGTGAAAGGACAAGGGGTAGCAGCCTTAAGCTGAAGGAAGGTAGATTTAGATTAGATATTAGGAAGAAATTCTTCACTGTGAGGGTGGTGAGACCCTGGCACAGGTTGCCCAGAGAAGCTGTTGGAGGCCCCATCCCTGGCAGTGTTCAAGGCCAGGCTGGATGGGGCTTTGAGCAACCTGATCTAGTGGAAGGTGTCCCTGCCCATGGCAGGGGGGTTGGAACTAGATGATCTTTGAAGTCCCTTCCCACCCAAACCATTCTGTGATTCTGTGATTCTATGATAACCACGTTTCAGATGGGGACTGCTGAATCAGCACATGCAAGCAGCCTCATGTTGCAGATTCCACTGTCAGTTGTGACAAAGCAACAAGGTTGGCTTCTTCACTGTGGGAAACCCATCCTGCTGCGTTGTGCGGGTGTTTTCGTGGGGCTTCTGTAGGGGGTCTAGTTTTCTGTCTCTGAAATCAGTCAGTGTTTCATATATAGCACCCAGTCATTGCCATCTACATCTCGCTACTGCAAGCCCAGTACTACACCATTTCCATTTCCTGGTAAGTGGCAACAGCTGCATGACTCTGTGCTTCGCAGCGGCTGAGCAGCTGCTGTATGCAACTGGGGCAAGACCCCTTGCTCTTGGGACACATTTCCCTCATTCCATGATGAGCCACACACAGCAAAGGAGGGCACATGTGGAGGTGGAGTTGCAAAAGGCTGAACTGGCCACTGTGCAAGAAGTTCATTCTTGCTAGAAGTTGTGGCCATTGATGATGGTGCTTATCTTGGTCTTGATGTTGTGTGGGAGGTAGTCAAGGTCAGAGTGACAACCAGCGCTGAGAGCAGGCATACTGTGGTTTTTGAGAAGCTGGACAATCCTGAGTCCCTCTAAGCACAGAGGCTTTCTTCAAGCTTGTTGCATGTGCTTTCCCCACATGCATGGGTACTGCTGCTCAGTTGTACTTACATACTTTGCCCTCTCACCACACCACTTTTGCTGATAGCAGAGTTCATCGTGAGGAAAGGTGTCACATTGCACCAGTTAGGGCAACTAGGACAAATGCTTCACTGCTGTGACCTGCAGTTGTTGTGGCCAGCTTTGTGCAAAACTTCCACAGTTCTTGAGTGGATCTGTGTGTATCTGTCTCGGGATAGGTACAGCTGCTGACAGTCGGGCATGCGGGCTGCCAGGTACGTGGTGTCAGTCCCAGGCGCATGATTCGTGTTAGTCATGACATCCCCCACGCTACTTGGCAACCTGACTTACTCCTGATGGCCTGTTTCATGGACCCATTCACTGGCAGCTTCAGTGATAACCAGGATCAGTTCGGCTGCCCTCTGAGCTGATGACTATGGTATATTCTGTGTCAGGAGTCTGTCCTTCGTACCAGCCTCTGGTACCAGACACTGGTATCAGCCTCCTTTTGAAGATCCTGTTGTCTGCTCTCTCTTGACAATACTCCAGGGATGCCATTTCCTTCTGAGAAAATTACAGTAATCTTTGCCTTGTTGAGTTGTCCCTCCCTCTTTCAGCACAACTGCAACTATCTATGGAGGGCCAAAAGATAATCCTTCCATCCTGAGAAGAAACGTCTGGAGGATGTTACTGTACCACTTCAGGCTAAAGATCAGCTCCAGGTTTTCAGCTTTTGAAGTATTACCAGAAATCCTATGCTCAATCAATGACTTTCTGATTGAGTATTAGACACAGATGTAAGCTGCAAACTATTCCAATTCACTTCATTTTACTGACTTTTCCTCCTGTTTTAATTCAAGCCATTCTGATTACGAAAAGCCGTGGCTGGTTCTTGTGTGAGTGTGTGCATGTGATTCCTGCAATGGAATGGTAAACTGGAGGGGTGAAGGGAGGTGAGAGGAAAGGGATGGCATGGACTTTAGGTTGCTATGAGTACAAGGCATAGTTTATGGCACAGCCTAGCCAAAACCACTGGAGCAGGGCAGAGCGCAAAGGTCCAGGTCCTCCGGCTGTGGTGGAATTGCAGCAGTGCTAGCCTATCTTTTGGCGGCATGCCCGGTCCCTGGCTGTGTTCCCAGGGAAAGAGAAAACCCGGAAAAAAACATCCCAGAAACAACAACCAAAAAGTAAACAACAAGCAGCCCTGGAAGCAAGTTTCCTTGCCTGAGGGGTGATGCTGGGATTCATCCTGGGGATATGGATTCAAAACCAGTTCTACCTTATCTCCCCTTATCTCCCACAATAGCTTGATCAGCCCCAGAGCCATCTGCTTCCTCCAAGGCAGCAAACTACTCTGGAATCCCAAATCCTATTGTGCTCCACAACAATCTTTATATCCTAATTCAAGATACAGACATGTTTCATGTAAAATAAAGCAGTGATCACAGACTCTGTGGCTGTGGGAGTAAATTAAACACGTCTGGGAATGTTCTAGGTACCAGGGCCAAGTGCTAGTAAACAGCTTTCACCTCCAGAAGAAGGCAGATAAATGGTTTATTGGGAATTCTCACTGGCTAGTTACAGCTGCTAAATGATGTCAGAGAATTTGAGGGGATCGTGGTAGCTGGAATGTGCCAAATCGAGAAAACCCGGTATTCTAACAGTTTGCTACCACAGGAGGCCAAATTCACAAGCATGTTTTAATTTATTAGTACAGACACATCTAGAGTTCAGTATCATCCTTGCCTCCCTTGTACCTCCACGTAGAGCCTTGTTCTTGGTTCCGCATTGGTCCAGCTTCCCTTGGTGTCCATACTAAAGCATTTGTATAGGAATGATACAATAAACTGAATTATTCCGCACATTGCCAGTCAAGTCATTCTGCTTATTGAACCTCTTGTACAGAGTGTCCCATCCTTCTGCCTGGGACCATTTAGAGTGACCACGGATGGTTCCACATAAACAGCTTTTCCATACACATGGTTTCAAATATGACTGTCTTAGAGCCTGTCTCTGATGCTGGGCAGGCACAAATGCAGCGTTGCTCTTGGATTTTACTGGATGCTGAGGCTGGGTCTGAGGTGAAAAACACTGATGTCAGCAAAATCTGAGTAAAATGTTCAAAGTAGGGTCACTGGGGTTACATTAACCTCTGTCTATTTTGTCCAGTGAACTCCAGCATGTCTGTGTATGGAAGGATACTTGACTCTGCTTTCATTCAGGATGCTCTGTTCTTACCTAATTGTGTTACACAAGTAATGATCCAGTGAAGTAGAGTGCTGGCATGGAGCCTAACTGCAAAGCATTTAAGAGTGTAAAACGTAGAAATAATATAATTTACTTTGCATTATTGGGAAGAACTTTTTCACTTTAAAGAGCTTTTATTGATTTGCAGAAGAAAGAGCAGAAACCTCCTATACGGTCAGCTTCACATACATCTTCTAACCCTCTTACCAGTACTGAGTAGCCCAGTTCCACAGTTTTCAATAGGATCGCTCACAGAGTAACAGACTACTGTCTCTTTTCTCCCAGTAAGGCTGGCAATACTGAATAAAAAAAAATAAAGGAATGTATTAAGAAATAGATCTTTAAAATATGAAAAAGATACCTGCAGATTTCAAATAATTCTGTACAGCTAATATTATTACTTGTACTGATTATTCAGTGAGCTCACATGCCCTCTAATCTGTTTGTTTGTAAGGGTTTGCATGTCTCTGCACAGAAGTGAATTTCATTGTGGTAGAGTCTGTTTGTTTGTAATTGAGTTTGTTCCTACTATTGAAAAGCAACTTACTGTTCAATCCAGTCCTAGTTTTTCAGACTTGAATTCTCATTCTGAGCCCAGCACTGGGGCCTTCTTTCTTGGCTGGAAGTGGTGAAAGAGAAATTCAGCTACCAACTTGCACATCTGCCTTCTCTGTGTGTTTGGATACCAGAGTTACTGAGCTGGGCTCTGTAGGGAACTATTTTTAGCCCTCATCACCAGTGAGGAGACTGCTGTGGGTTGGAGCGATTGAGGGAAGGCAATAATAAATCTAATCCAGAGGGGTGCTGATGTGGGACGGGAAAACAGAATTCAGATGGCCTACTGACAGCTCTTGTGGTGTAATTCAGTAGGAGGGATGTAGCATCTCATCTATTTGAAAACAAACAAATAAACCCTGAGACTAAGAAAGTTTCACTCTTATAGTAGTAAACTGTGCCATTGCACTCTGAGCTGCATTTGCTGGGAAGTCATAAATACGAGATGTACAACTGCCAGCTACCATAATTTAAAGTAATTTCCTGGTTGAGCAGTATTAATGGAAGAGGTACTGCAGTCATTTGCATTGTTGCAATACTAATGTTGGAGTTTACTCATATTAAGGTTGAAAATGTCAATTGTCTTGCTTGTGGTAGCAATATTCTGAGCAAGTACTCCATTTATAATGTTTAAAAATTGTCTAAGTAGTAAATATGTCTCAGCTTGTTATGACTCAGCTCATAAAAGACAGAATATTTTAATACAATGAAAGAATGCTGATGCCTTTTTTCCAAATTTCTCCAGTAATGATTTTAATAGCACTAGACCAGAGTGTTTCTGATTGCTGCTTGTCATCAACCCATCTGGCAGAAAAAAAAAGGTGGCTGGGACTTTCAAAGGGGCTTAGGAGGGTGAGGCACACAACTCCCTTTTAGCTTTGCTGATGGGGTCCATTCCTATTGAATGCAGACTGAGTCATTCTTCTCTGCAGCCACACTCTTGCGATGAGCTCAGTGTGGGTAGCTGCCCTTGCCAGATTAGACACTAAAAACAGACCGTTCTTTTTAAAAACTATTATCTTTACTGATTTCGTATGTCACTGGATTATTCCCCGTTTACTTACTTGGTAATGTTTTTGTCCTGCGAAAAGGCCATCTCACTGTAACTGATGTCTCAGTTGGGAAAACCTTCTTATATGTAGACAAACTAGCACTGAAGATGTGGAGAACTAAGGAAGTTGGATCTTACTTTGTACTCTCTTTGTCACTTGGACCCCCATTTTGATACGAGAGAAAGCTGTTCATTTAGTGTAGGCCAATACTGGGGCATCGTTGTGCCAAGTCACAGGGACTGAAATGGCCATATCTCCATTCATCTCACCGTATTCTTGCTGATAATGTGTTGCTATGAGCTGAGTGTTCTGTTAAAGAACTGGCAGAAAACCCTCAGTGAGCATCCTGCCAGACTGAGTGTTCTTGCCATGAAAGTGCATACTCAGAAAAGCTGTGCGCTGGAGCTTTAGTAATTAATGGCCTCCTGCAATTCGGTCCCTACTAAAGGCAAAGGGATTTTCGAGGCAAACTGGCTGTGATGGTCTGAACATGTTGCAGTTACCCTCCTGTGATCGTGGTGAGGAAAGGCATTAAGAGAGCATGTGGTGAAGATGTAAGACCATCATGGGATTAAAAAAAAAAGAAAAAGTGGTGACCATCCAACAAAGAATAAATATTTTCAATCCTAATCATAAATGTGAGGACGTCAGGGACTATAATACTGGGGAAAAGGAAGAGGAAAGACAGGGAATTTATAGTACAATTCTGTCATCTTGTGACAGGGGAATGGTTTCTTCTCCCATCTTCCATCACGCATTTCCAGACACCCTGCACAGCCACAGCTGCCCAGTGAGAACCCTGTCTAGCTGCCCAGTGAGAATCCTGTCTGTTTTTCGGTTCTAGGAATAACATTACTCTGATGCATCCAGCTGGCAATATTTTAAAGCATACAGTGAATTTTCAGGTTTTGTCTTATAAGAAGTGTTGATTATTTTCAATCTACAATGCTACTGTATATACACACACACAAACACAACCCTTCATCTCAACAGCCCTACATATGCTGAATTTTATGGGATCGTGTAGTTTAAATGCTTTGCTGATGACACAGTCTTCAGTTTTCTTCTAAGCATTTAGAAAGGCACTGAATGTTCTTGAATATGTTTTTCATCAAAAAAAAAAAAGAAGAAGAGAAATTTCATTAATTTCAGCCTCAGAGATCATGAGCTGAAAGTTTATTTGGAAAGTTTAGTAGTGACTGTTTTTCAGTTTGAAAATTTACAAGCAATCAGTCAAGGAGCAGAAGCACGTACACATCATAAGCACTCAGACCAACAACCAAATCTGCTTTGGAGCAAGTCTAGAGAGACTCTTATTTCCCTCTGTATTTGCTCTGTAATTACAGCTGTGCAGTGTAGCCCATTCAAACTGTGTGCATTGCTGAGAGAAGTCCTGAGTGATTTCCTTATCAGAACTGAGGCTGTGGTTCTTATGAACAGTTTTTTTGTGGTTTTACCCCAGCCGGCAGCTGAGCAACGTGCAGCCGCGCGCTCACTCCCTCCCCCAGCCGGATGGGGAAGAGAATCAGAAGAGTGAAAGTGAGAAAACTCGTGGGTTGAGATAAAAACAGTTTAAAAGGACAAACACAACAAAACAAAAAAAAAGGAAAATAGTAATAACAGGAACAACAACCTATACAAACCAAATGACGAACAGCACAATTTCTTATCACCAGAAGTCGATGTTACGCAGGAGCCCCGGCTGCCCAGCCTCCCAGCCCGCACACACAAGCAAAGCAAGACAAGGAATTCATTCCGCACTCCCCATGTCAGGCAGGGGTTCAGCCATCCCCAGGACAGCAGGGCTCCGTCACGCGTAACGGTTACTTGGGAAGACAAATGCCATCACTCCAAAGCTGATGCTGCTCAAGACCCCCAGCTGCCGTGCCAGGCCCCCAGCAGACCCACCTCTCAGCCCATTCCCAGTTATAAATGGGACAAGATGTCATATGGTATGGAACATCCCTGTGGCCAGTTTGGGTCGGATGTCCTGGCTGTGTCCCCTCTCAGCTTCTTGGCCCTCCCTCACCTTCTCGTTGGTGGTACAGTATGAGAGGTTGAAAAGTCCTTGACTGCTTGGCAAGGACTAAAACTGTTAGTGTGTTATCAACATTACTCTCATCCTGACTCCAAAACACAACACTACCCAGCTGCCAGAAAGAAAATTAACTATATCCCTGCCAAAACCAGGACAAGTTTGTAGTGAGAAGCCACTCGAAGGTAAAAGCTCTACCTCCAAAACAAAAATTAAAATATTACATACTGCCAGGAACTAGATCAGGGCCTCCTGAGTACTGAAGAAAGATGGCTAGGGTTACCAGCTTCTGTAGCCTATGAGTTTGGGTGTGCAGCAGTACAGACACACAAGAGAAGGATGCTGCTAGTGAAGTGTCCTGCTCCCTTTACTGCCCAGTACAAATGTCCAGGTACGGACTGACTGAGACTTGACCAAGGCTTCCAGAAGAAATTCAAGTAACACATAGAGTATGCATAGAGAATATTTTGTGTATTTTGCTACTTCTTTTGTTTCGGAATGCATCTTCCCTGCAGCACGACCTTAAAGTTCTTTGTGACTAAGGATTGTAAAATTTAATCATTGACTGTTGAGCAATTAAAGTAAAAGGAAAAAAAACATTGTTCAAGTATTTATGAAAGGTTTTTTTTTCCTTAGTATGCTACTTTAAGAATATGACTTCTGTGCAGAAAAGAAAATCTAGTAATGCTTCTGAAGCAGGGGAGGGAGCAAGTGAAACAATGCTGGTGTTCAGCTTGTTATTAGAGGCCACTTGCCATGCTACTATCAAGGAGCCTATATTTTTCATGGAATCTTTTCAGCAGAGCTTTATGAAATATGGTTTAATTCCCATTACAGATTTAAAATTAAGACCATGATGTGTTCTCAGACTTAACAAAAACAAGTTTAATTCTGTTTGCCTCTCTTTAGTAAAAAAAAATAAATAGTATTTTAATAGCTGCTTTCTTCTGTTAAGCACCACCTCCTTCTTCCCAACGTCCAGCCCCCACCCTCATAACTGATGATTTAATACAGGATGCTTGGACACAGCAGTTGTTCTGCCAAAGTGTTATGCAGTTGAATGATAACTGTGCAGTCAAATGTAGCTTTTGAGAAAAAAGGGGTAGGAAGCTTACAAAATCTACAGGGGTGATGGGAAGTTGTGTGTAAAAGGTCCACATGGTCATAGTCAAACACCTCTGAAGAAAACAGGAGATGAAAAGAACAATGAGAGGACAAAATTAAAGAAGCATTGGGACGGATACGCTTCCACTTCTTGAAGAAGTGTGGCTGTGTATTAGGGAAGGAGAATTAACACATATGGGTGCGTCAGTGTTATTGTTTGGCTTCAGATCTGGACTGTGTTTTTGAGGTGAGCCATCCACACACCCCTGCTCACTGTGCCTTGGTAGCCTAAAAAAAAATTAAACTAACCTCAGAGGTGTGCTCCAGGAATGAACATACTGAACTTCAGCAACTAAGGGACATTCAGTAGAAAGGACCAGGTCAGAATAAATTTCGAGTATAAATCTTCACAGTGTATGTGGTGGGAATGTGATGTCCTCTGCGCCAGCTGTTTTCCCCTGCTGCTCTGCTCGTGTTGTGCTATAAACTTCTTGCAAAATCCTTTAGCGTCTGAGGGCAGAGACATTTCCAATCGTCTTGCCTTACTGCAAGCATTGACCTGAGATGCCAATGTTAGAAGCACAGCTGGTGGAGACCGAGCCCCAGAAAGAACAGCAAGCACCTTAGCACGCTTAGCTCCAAGTCAGCAGTGGATGTGTCTGCCCCTGTATGCAGGGATGATAGGGTGGACATAGATTTAGTGCCAGGAGCTGTATGGAAAAAATATTGACAAAACCACTACAAATTCTGGATACACTTTCAGTAAACCTTCCTGCCACCTCTATCATGCTCTTACATAGGTTTTAATGCCACAAAAGTTCAGTTCTTTACCTAGGTTCTAGAGCTGACCCACCGACTTTAGCACAGATACTCACATGTAAGATTCTGATCCTGGCTGAACTTATCACAGTGTATGGTGATGCAAGTAAACTGCAATTTTGGCAAAGTTGTTGCGTTTTTTGTTTGTTTGTTTGTGTTTGTTTTGGTTTTGTGGGTTTTTTTTTTCTACCTCACAGACCAGGTGGCTCTGAATGCAGGATACAAACTCTTTAGACTTCAGGGAAGTGAGTTTGGGGACATTATTGCTCTTATTGCTAAGATCTTTCTCTAGTTAGCAATTTTTCAGAAACACACATCTTTTAACTTTTCAAGACCAGAAATTGAGCCACAAGGTATTTCGGATTCCAGTAGGAGCTGAAAAGTAATATGGAACGGATCTCTGCCAGGATCCAATTTAACATTCCTGTTCCCAGTTTAACATTCCTGTCTGATGGTGAAAGTGAGGTGGGGCAGGGGGGAAATTATGAAACTTTAAAAAATTACCTTTTTAAAAGAGACACTGAGATATTTTTCATCACTTGCCACAGAAATAATTTCTAAGATTGACAGTAGATCTGTTACCCTACGACTGTATTCATTAAATAAATGAGTCACTTGTACAAGACCCAGAACTGTTGTTATCCTTATAATGTACTAGCAGAAGATACACATTCCCTAGACTTAAAAAGATTATCTACCAAATGGCTGATACTGAGTGTCTTGGAAAAGAATATTAATGAGCACTTATTTAATATTGATTTTTTCTTTAGCTATTTTTCCCATGTGCTCCTTAATTCGACCTGAGAACAGTTTTATATGCAACATTTGGCTAAAGAGTTAATCCTGCTTTTCAAAATGTTTTCACAGGGTTCACTATACAAAGGAAACTTACATCTATGCCTATCCTTTAGTGATATGTACAAAATATAACATAAACTAATGTGAATTCAGTTATTTGATGGGCATGAAGCTTGTTTCCAGCTCAGAAAATCGTATTTCAATAGACGTCAACAAACCAAAAGTCCTGAAGAAACTTTACAGGGGAACTTACCAACAGAGGCAGGAGGTCTGTATGGGCTGCCTCCAAGAAACACAAAACATTCTTCTTTCAGTACTTGTCAAGCAAGACAACCCTGGGGTGTGTGTTGGCCTTGTGAGCATCTCCAAGCTGGAACCAACTGGACCAGCCTCCCTCCAGCCCTCACCCAAGGCACCCACCTCCCCCAGGGGCTTCAGGATAGTGTCCATCAATGAGGGCATGGCCTTCCTGGGGTCACATGCAGCGCCTGGCTTGTCCCAGGTGGAGCCTGGCAGGGTCATACACTCAATCTTGAACTCTAATAAAGTCTTTTTCCAGAAAATATTTCAGATGTGCTGGTGGAATCTTCACTGTCAAAATAAAAACATTTTCCTAGACCAGAAAACAACTGTCTAATATGTACACACTGAAATACTATTTTTTCAGACCTATGTCTGTTGTTAATAACAAATAACTACTCTTACATCACTTTGTAGACCAAGATGTGTGTACGAGAATAGATATAGCAATATGTTCAATTGCTTGCTTAATTTATACAAGCTCTGTTAATCTATCTACTCAACAGAGAGACAGTATACAAATTTTCAGCGTATAATAATTTCAGAACATTGACAATTTGTCTAGGCTCAAGAGCCATTTATAAATTTTTCGTCACTCGCAAACATTAATTACTTCCAGGTGATTCATTTCAGCTGAATGATTTTATTTCTTCCCAGGTTTTCAAAATTTGGGACAGCAGGTTTGATGGATAGTTGCTGTTATTTTGCAACATGCTGGTGACTCGAAGACTAATCCTGCTGGTATACAAGATCTGCAGCAGCCAAACAGCCGTGATTCCCATGCTGCAACAGCAGGAGGAAGAGCAGGAAGAGTGAGTTTTCTCTGCTGTATTTTTTTGACCTGACCTATCCTTCCTCCCTCTTTCTTCCTCTGCTTCCCATGTCAGAAGCAACTTGGTCCCGAACTGTCTCTTCATTTTGGGGATCTGACTGTTGTCAGTCAGGTAATTCACAGGAGGCAGTCTGCAAAACCCATGCGACTGTCGAAGCCACAGTCTGATTGGGGTATTTTCTTGCTCTCCCATGGAATCATCCTTTCTTCATCACTTTTATTAGAGAATTTGTCACTAACTACACTTTTTGAAGAAATCACTTTTTTTCTCCTTCTCTACATGTTATTTGCAGTCTGAAATTGCTGGTAGATGTTCCGCTTTGGAAAGCGATCAATTACCAACCTTTTGCAGTGGCTTAATCAGTCATGGTCAAGCTGTCTGTTCCACTCCACTGCCATTAAAATCCCACAAACACCAAGGATATGGAGATTTTTATTCCACACATTGTAATACCAGGTATCTAAACTTAAAATAGTTTGGGAGAACCATTTGCACTGATTTAGGTGATTCATGTGCATTAGGTGCAGAGTTGGCAGCCCCTAACTGGTAAGAAACTGGAACAGTAATGTTTGTAAATATTCCAGCTATGAGATGAAATTAATTCTTTTCAGAACTGGAGTCTGTTCCCTTTCATTTCACAGAACAGTAGATGTGGGACTTATCAGAAAATATTCTTCAAAAAACATAGAAATTAATGATAATCTCACATCTTGATCTATAACTGCAAAAAAATATTTTTGTTATTCATAATTACTAGTCACTGTTTTTTCCTTCAGTTATGAAGCCTCATGTTTTCTGCTTTAAAAAGTATTTAAAACAGGCATAACAAAAATGTGATTAGGCAGAACACTGCTTAGAGTACAACACGTGTAGCATATTCACTAGTGCATATACTGCTTTGAAGTTTTCAAATCTGTCTATCTGCTTTGAACAACACCTACCATAACATGATTCTGGGACATGAGAAAGCCTCGTTTTTAAAAACAGCTAGGAATATTTTCTAGTTCCATTTTTAAAAATTGTCATTTATATAATTCCAAAGCCAAACAAATAACACGTAGCTGCCTGCTTTTAATCTTCAGAAGCAGCACTTTACAAATATTAGCTATCAAATCCCTATAGCATCTTTACGTAGCAGATAAGGATGACCATTTCCATTTTACTCATCAAGAAACAGCTGAACAGACAAAGAATCTACTTCCCCTACACACTACTGACAATGAAAGAAAAACAAGCTCAGGAATGATTTATCCAAGGCCACCCAGTTAGATCTGGGATTATAATCAAAGCATGTCAGGTTTTCAGTGCTGTGCCCAGAGCAGTGGCAAAATAGCAGGGATAAAATCTTACATGATTATTACAAAAGTAAAATTAAATCTGTCTTTAGGGCAGATACTGTTCATACCAGTTATATTTCTGATTTTCTTAAATACCACTGCCCCTCATTTTTACGTGTATAAAATAGCCTTTGTTCATTTTATAGCTTTATTAATTTTTATGTCTAATTTTATTATCCATATTATGTCTGTAAAGACTATAATAATTAAGAGAGATGTTTGCACTGGATTTTTCCATTCAATAAATATCATGGATTTTTAATGGATCACTTAATTAGTCATTGGTATTAAAATAAAGAGTGAAAGACATTAACATATAGTAATGCCTAAAGTAGGAACACAGTTTGATTAATTTTTTTTATATTTACACATTTTCAGTACAGTAAGCTTTTAGAAATGCCCTAAGTGGATTCTACAAAGCAACAAATGTGCTTATATAATTCAAAAATAAGCCAACTCTGAGACTTTTTCACATTTTGTGATTTACTGCAGAGTGATGGAAAATATTTCTGCAATAATTTTAATTATGGAAACACTTTAATTATGAAGCATTGTTGGTGAATGCGAAATATTGTTTCAGGTACATAATGAATATTCATGTGCATGTGTACACATACACATACCTATATGTGCACATTTAAAAGACACTGATTAATAATAAGTGATATTCTACCTCTGAAGTCAGTTGGACTCTGATTATTGACTTCCATGTGGTCACAACTTCACCATCAAACTGAAAGTTTCCATGTTTCTTTTTTGTTCCAGAATTCATCTGTCACCACTGCCAGAGCTATGCTGGTTACACCCCAGTTGGTGTAATGCGGTCTGTGATGGAAGTTTATGTCGTTGGCCTTTTGTTGACTGCATGGGAAGGACTAATGGATGCATGCAGTCCCCTTTGAAGCGGTGCGTGCTCATAGCTTTTCAGCTACATAGTCATTCAGGTTCACAGCCTTTGTTTGCCGGTGTAACTTCTCCCAAAGACCAAGCCACTAAGCCTGGAGAACAGGAAGAGGAGAGGTGCCAAACTTTGGGACAAACAGGGCACTTCTGGTCTGGCCTACTCTCCCACGTGGCTAATGAGATCATTCAGTGTTACATCAAAGGTAGAGTCAGCAACTGACCCATGGAGGTTGAGGAGATGTTTCCTGGAAATTTGCAAACGGCAATTAAATACCTGCATGTAAACTGTAGACTAATAGCATTCATGTATTATGCTTACACTTACTGATGTCTTCAATAACACTAATTTCTGCTCTCTGAAGCGGGCCTTAAAATAATTTTGATTTTGTCCTTATTTTCTGTAATTAAATATCTGATGTTAGGTACTCACGTCTTTTTGCTTCTTACACTTATCTCATCTGGCCACTTAAATGACATTTGTGTGGTTGCACATCCTTCACCTGCACACATTTTGAGAAGAAAAAAGTCTCAATTAAACAGATAACAATGAATTATTAGAGCAGAACATAGCTATGAAGCCTATGTTCTGGGTTTTTATTTTTTGGTTTGCTGGTTTCAGTTTGGTTGGGTTTTTTTGTTGGCTCAGGCAAGGCATATGAGCAACAGAAGAAGAAGCAGCAAAATATGAACACTGAACATTACTAACATTCTTTTCTGTCTAAAAATGGAAACTAAACTTGCTTATTTACAGCTGTGTGGGAAAAAACCCCAAACACACAATAACAAAAAAACCCACCCCTAATATATTACAATTAGCATTTCAAATTCAGTGTTGTTAGTACACAAAATTCCTTCTAAAACCAGTGGAATGATTTTTACTTGCTCAAGAGCTACAAAGTTTGGAAATGTAGGCAATGTTTTTCTCAGAAACGTATAAAACTCCAAAAAGGATTCATTTTGAAAGTCATAATCTTCGATAAACTAGGTTTGATAAATGAAGAAATTAAAAGAATGTAATGAAAAAATTAAATAAATAGAAAAAGATGTGTCTAGGAGGGGAATCATGTTCTCTTCCATTCCTGACAGTGGGAACTTGAATTCGCGTATCTGGTAATGTAACATCGGAGCAAGTAACAGAATACCTGGAAAAAGATAAAAGATTAATGAGCTGAAATCTACATATCTTGACTTCCGAGAGCAACATCTACAGTTCACAATGTCACATCAGTAATGATATAAAAGGGTATGTAGGGACACGGAGGTGGCTATCCATGCCATATGGAGTTTGGAAGTAAAATATTTAAACATTCTGCCAGACTAGGATAAGCTTTGATGGAAGGCAAGGCTTTTACTACATTGAGTCATATAGTCCTGTAGTCAGTGGTTTCTAAGTCAGCAGAATCTTGAAAGTCTTTTTAGGGGTTCAGAAACAAACAAAAAAAATGAAAGGAGACAAAATACTCATAGTACTTAACTAGAATGAGTTTATATCTTATCTTTATAAAAGGTACATTATTTATTATAATGAAAGAACAGTTATAAAAGAATTGTTATGAACAATAATCAAGGCTAAATTACCAGTAATTAGAAAAAAAATTAAAATGCTCAGTGTTCAATTTGACTTTTCAAAGCCTACAATGTGCTTATAGTTCAGTTTATATTATTCTTAATTTGAGAATACAGCTATAAATATAGGTTGATCTGTCTCTTTTCTGTCTGGAGAAAGGGTAACAGGATGTCATATTGAAGCCTCTGTGAGTCTCCACAGCTCATCTGTAAACTCTGGGACTTTTGCCTGCTTGGACTGAGACTGAATTCCATCTTCTGTATCTCTCTGTGTCTAAAGACAATGTGAAACAAAGGCAAGACTTTAAAATTCAGTCTAGGAACGTAATCAATACCGGAATAGCAGCTACATTGCCATGGTTGAAATAATCTAGTATTCTAGAACAAGATCAGTCCCAC
>VWZZ01004814.1:188167-267177 GCA_013399095.1 Psophia crepitans | reverse complement strand
CAGGAGAATGCTGTGGGAGACCGTGTCAAAGGCTTTGCTGAAGTCTAGGTAGACTACATCAACAGCCTTTCCCTCATCCAACAGGTGGGTCACCTGGTCGTAGAAAGAGATGAGGTTGGTCAGGCAGGACTTGCCTTTCACAAACCCATGCTGGCTGGGCCTGATCCCCCGGTTTTCATAGACATGGCACGTGATTGTCCTCAAGATGACCTGCTCCATCACCTTCCCTGGCACCGAGGTTCTAGGGTTCTAGGAAAAGGGTTCTAGGAAGAATGAGATCTGATCACAGTGATGAATCCAAAGGGTTCTAGGAAGAATGAGATCTGATCACAGTGATGAATCCAAATGTTTCCTTTCAGCAGCCTCCAGTCCTGTCTAAGAAAACTTAGGTTCCAACCTTTGCAGCTTGCAATGGTCTAACAAACTTGATGTATTCATGCAATGTGCAAAGAAGATACCTAAAACTTTAGGAGTTACTTCTTAGTGGCTATTACACCACTTCATACAAAACAGTGTTCATTCTACCCTTTCCTCCAAAACTTTGGAACTACAAAATTGTACCCTTTTAGTATAATTCTTAATCGTGTTTGGTATTAAATTCAATCAGCAAAGCAATACTTTAACATCTCAAACCAATCCCCTACCCATCAGCCATGACACCTGAGAAACCATGTGATTATACCTGTAAATATTTCACTATGAATACTATTTTCTATGTAATTCATTAGCCCATTCTTTCACTGTTATGTAAGTTTATTTAGTGATGCTACTTCTAAGAGTTTCATGTTAAAAGTAGAATCTTAGGCAATGTGTAGCTTACTGTAGCCTTTGATATGAAGAGCTGTGTAGTTAAACCTAATGGCACCTGTTTTCTGTAGTTGATATTCTGTTGGCATATTTACTTATTACTCACTGGAAAAATGACAATAGTTCAGTGTGAGCTTTTCTTCTTAACCCTTTCATACATAATGATTAGATTTAGAGGTATTCTTATTACCACAGTTATTTTACATGTTCTGCTGCTTGTCCTGATATCTCTTATGCATATCTACTTCTTACAAAGCTCTGGTAACTGCCAAAAAAATGTAACAATCCAATGAAAACAAAGTATAACCATTTTTTTTGATTGAAGTTAAATTTTCTTTACTTTGGTTTTTGAGTGCTCTACCTTTTTGAAGAAAGTTTCTATAGCAAAATCATGCAGAAAATCTTGACTCTTCAAAAAATGCCATTAAATATATTAATAAAAAATAATAAAATCCTTTGACTATACAAATATATGTGTTTATAATGCACTGGCATCCAATGTATAGAAGAATGTCCGAATAACTATGTAGTGCCTGCTCATATCACCGTTGATATCACCATTGTGATGTTTTACTCAGAAACAGACTCAAAGTCTCTCTGACTTCTTCCTCTTTCTGAGCTAACCAAGTTCGTGGGCAGCCTGCAGCTCACTCATTTCTCATACATACCAAGCAGATGAGATTACCATCTTCCACACACGACAGATAATTTGCGCTCGTTGTTGTATTACATTTTTCTCATACAGAGGCATTGTTTTAGTGCAACAACACGAAGCTCGAGTCAAAATGAGGTGCTCTAGCCTGTGTCCTCCCTTACGCAACACCTCACTAGCTTGTGCTGGTCTGGAGTCTCCAACTCCCCTTTGTACCTCTATAACACGTATTTACCAGGCAGCAGGACAGACTGCTGGTGCTACAGATGTTGCTAAAATACTAGCATTAAATCACGACAAAGGAAGTAACACCACCATTTACTTCCACGTTTATATTGTGGAAAAAAAAAGGGACGCATGTCCCGTGAGGTGTGGTGAGTTTAACACTTAAATGGTTATTTCTGTGCAACAGAAAAGTCCGTATATGGAGTGAGAGCCCAGTATCAGTAATAAAGGCGCTGTGCAGTTCTGCAGGGAGAGCTTGCCCTTTTTGTAGGTATTCAACATTAAGAAACATTTGTTCACAAGAGCAAAAAGACCCAGTGGAAAGGCATCTTTTCAGCTGGCATATTTTCAACTACTTCTGATGAATTAAACTGACCTTTAGAAATACACATCTGGGCTGGCACTAAAGCTAGCGTTTCTGCTTTTTAAAGTGTGTGTATATATGAAGAACACAGTAAGCAGGGTTACCGAGCTATTGTTTGTGTCCAGGTAGGTGTCTGTGGCAGGCACACTCTGCGTGCACAGCCCTGAGTGGTGGCAGCTCCTCTGTTACACTTTCTTCCCGGATGCAGAACAGGGTGTTGAGCTGTGCAATCAACACTGCCAAGGTGTTTGAAGCAAGGAACACCGTGATCTCTCCTACGGCAACTCTGGGATTTTAATGATCTAAAAGGTTATGTTGAATTATAACAATATCTGTAGACGGAGCACTGCGAGGAGGGGTGTCTGTTCTGTGGTTTGTGGTTTGTTTTTTTTTTTCCAAAACAAACATTCTAGATTATTTTTAAAGACTAGTTCAGATGGGAAAATTCTCATAAGAATACAGAGCTTCATTACCTAAAATAAAATTCTACATCTATATGTGGACTTCTGACTTGTATCCAGTTGCCTTATAAGCATTTGTTACATTACAAACAAACCAGGTTAGGGACACAGATCTTAGGGGTCATGTTTTTAGCACTTAGAATCGGGACCACCTTTCCAGAGGACCTTAGATCATGTTCATAAGCTGGAGTGATTAATATTTCTGAGGAAAGTTCATCATAGGAACATCTGGTGTTGAAAATCCTCAAGTGGAAAATCTTTGGAAAGCTTGAAAAATACTGGTTTTGAGCAGTCAGAAGCTGAGGCCTAAGCTTTTCTGAAAGTCTGATCCTATGTAGTTTGTCAAAGGAGAGAAATCTGACTACATTTCCAAAACTTGCTTTATAATATAAGCAATAGAGAATTTTCAGTTTTAAAGCCCTGATTCATTTTCTTAGATTTTAGCCACCCGAAAACAATGTTTAAATTAGAACTAATATTGTCATCAATTCTCTCTATAGACAGTACTGATAGAAAGAAGCACTTCAGAGTTTTTAAATTGCCACCGGGAAAACTGTAGGTATTTCTTTATCTAAATTTCAGCCACATCTGAGTACAAGTTCTCTTCCTTCTCTCTACTTTCTTCTTTGCTGGCTAAGTTCTTTTTTTTTTTTTTTTATTCCAGAGGTGGACCTTTGACATTTTTGTACCACCAAATATGATGCAAAAGAAATTATCCTGTGTCTGAAAAACTATAGATTTATTGACAAGGGGATCAGATGTAGTATCTTGCTGGAGGAACAGGACTATTGCGAGAAAGTACCCAAGAAGAAAGAGCACAAAGCCCTTACATACCTATTTGTCTGGTGTCTCCTCAATATATACATATGATGAATACTCAAGATCAGAACAAATACTCAGATGAGACCACCAACTTGTCAGCCAAACTACAATTAAATGTTCAGACATGAATCTTTAAAAATTAATTTGGTCTTTTGAACTGCAAAGAGTTCTTTACAAATTTATTATCTGCATTATAAGATTTGTATGTTATTTTTTTCTGTGCCATAAAAGAATAATTGCCTTTGTTGGAACTAACAGTAACTGGCAGGTATACAAAAATTTTGTTAGTTAAGAGATGTTTGAAGGTTGCTCATGGTTACCTGTTGTCTCAGTTATGTGAAGAGTGGGGAGAAAGAAACTCAACTGATGTAAAAAAAAACCAACTTCAATCAATTTGGTTAGTATAAGAAACAACATAAGTATTGCACGTTTGGAATGGAACAACAGATGCTTTCAGGATAAATATAGGTATAAATCTTTTGCAATAGTTACTAAGCCACAAAGAAAAAGGATCTCTGTGCTCTAACTTGGCAACTGAAGGCATTGTGAAATTTCCAGCTAATTCACTAGAAGAGCCAGGAAAAGGGTACTGCTCTAATGACCGCCTGCCCCTTGTTTGATGTTTGGTTGTGGCTGAAAGAATTCAGAAAAAGACTGGTCTGGGTTTTTTAACTTGCTGGAGGAGATCCCCTCGTGGTTTTCTGATCTGAGAACAGAACCTGGAAAAAACAATGTATACCAGATTCTGAAGAAGTATTAAGAAGACAATGCCCCATTTGAAGGAAGACTTAGTAAGATATCGAGACACAGTATTTACTTACAAAGTGCATATCTTACATTCTGTTAATTAAACAAGCACTTGCAAAATGTAGAAGGGAAAATTGTTCAATACACTGTTAAACATGTAGAGTAATACTCAGGAAATCTTTATTTTTATTATTTTGATGCTTCTATACTGTTGAGCTAATATGTTCCATTTTGTTTTTTTGAACAAGCTTGCCCTAATGAGAATCCTGAAATGGTTGGCCAGAGATTAGCTTGAACAGACATTTCTCCATATCACTATATGTGCTTATAAGGACACTCTCTATGACAAAAGGGAATGCCAAAGAAAAGAGAGGATCTGTGTTAATTCCTAAGGAGACATGAACTCAATATAAGTTCATGAAGCTACCAGTGCCTCCTACCTGCTATCTTACTTTTGAACTCTGTCCTTCTTTCAATTGCCAGGTGACTATTTTCATCACTAGGACTAACAAAAATTTTTAGATGATGCAGTGAAATACCAAACCAGCTTAAAGAAAGCCAGAGGTGCACCACTTAAGTGAAAATTTAGCATTAAAATACTGGATTTGTTCAGAATGACTAAGCCAGGATAGCACAACTTCTGTTTAGAAGAATTATTTACCTAGGATTCTGCAAATCACTACAAAACATTTGAGGTGCAGTGCAGCTCTACTAAGAAAAAGCCAAGTACCTCTTTCTCAGGTCATTAAGGTTCATCAGGTGGTTATTCTGAAGTTATTGATTGACTGTGTTCATATGGTCTCTAAAGCAATCATCTGGGTCAATGAAAAAAACCAACAACCTAAAACCAGATAAAGGCTTTGTATACATAGGCAATGCAAAGATGTAGAAATATACATTGTCTATCTTGGTAGAGGCAAGTGAAGATTACAGTGAACTGATGTTCCCCCAGATCACTGTCTCCCCTTAAAGCGGGTATGTTCAATGACAGAAGGGAATGTCAAAGAAAAGAGAGTACCTGTGAGTAGAGAGATAGAAAATTATCAAAGCACTTGCTCATCTAGTCAATCTGTCTTCACAAAATCTAATATAAGAAAGAAAATTTAAGTCAGCCCCAGGAGTATTCAGCGTGCTTCAGAGCAGGAGCTTTTGACATTTGCTTTGGTCAGGATTTACAAAGATCAGCCACAGAAATAAACACCCCAAAATCTAAAACCTGACCTACTTGCTTTATACTCCTGGGACTTCCAGGGACCTCATGAAGGAACAGCCTGCGTGGCTGTTATCCACACCAAAGAGTTTTCCTTGGGCATCTCTGTGACTCTCTGTCTCAAGAATAGCACATAATAGCTATAGCAGGTGATAAAGTCTTTCCTGCCATCTTTTCCCCACTGCGTTTCCAGGTGATCTTTGAGAAGCACAACCCACTCTATGGGTCCATAATTTCCCTGTCTCTTCTGAAGTATTTTCAAGCTGAAATGGTCCTTATGAACTGTTTGCACACATTCTTCCCATCTGCCCTAATCTCTCTGCACAGGGTAAGGCCCCATCTCCCTTAGTGTTGCTGATTAGCTGTGTGAAAGATGATTTTTAAATGGCCCAAGATGCATTTGTATGTTACTACTTTCAGTTGTGTGTCCAAAATCTGCAAAGCACTGTATCCAAAAGACAAAAATGAAAAATAACTGCATAAAAAGTGATGCTATTCCAGACATTAATGTTTCAGATATGTACTGATACCTCCCAGAAAGAAGGGCAAATAAAGTGGTCCAAAATAGTTCTGGGAAAATTTCAAGTCAATTCTCCAAATTCCATCAGGGATAAAATTGACATTATAAATATTAATTAATCAAAGGCTTATGCATTAAAATATTCCATCCAAAGTTTTTTAATATTCTTCAGCTGATCACCAATTAATACTTGTAGAATTCTTTGAAGAAGACAAGCACTGTTTAAATACCACATATTGGTCATTGTTATTATTATGGATAGTGCTGTTGACTTGATTTGAAGAATTCCATATGATGACTTTTTCAAATAAATTACTAGTGGAATGGCAACTGTACGGTGTGTGAAAGCCAGCTCAAAACACTTTATATTCTTCTTGAAAACACAGTGAGTTTTAGTTTTTGCATGTCCTTTTAGTGTGAACTAAAACATCTGTCTGGGATTTCTAAGAATCTGGAGAACAAATGGAAATGAGCATTCCTATCTTTTGATTGTACTTTTTATTAATTGCGGAACAGAGTACTATCCAAGATTCTGGTGCAATGAGGTTTTTAAGGAGAGAGCCCCAACCATGCTACATGTGGAATGTGTGAGAGCATGTCTATACCACTCTGGGCAACATGGTGCCAAGAGTCCTCAGCTCGATCCAGAGAGACTTGTCCCTCCAAACCACGCAGCTCAGCACTGTGAGGGTGGGGTTAGCTCACTGCTAAGCCCTAGCAAATATGCGTCTCTGTTACTGACATATCCATGTTATTCCCATATTGAGTGTGAACCCTACTGCAGAAAAGTCAAAAATCTTTGCAAAACACTCCATTAGCCAATGTAAATTTGCCATAAGTGCTTAGGAATAGCACCCATCTGATTTTTCTTTTCTTATTTGTCTCAGTTTAAATGTGGGAGGTAGTTTTAAAAACCAGGTTCAGATCTGGAACTGGTCTTCTTCAGAGGAAAATTAAAGAATTCTCACTGGGGAATAATTCAAGCCCTTGGTTTCTGCCAGTCAGTGACTTCATTCTCTAGGCTCTTAGGTGCTTTTTCTTGATCATTATTCTACCTGAACAGTATTCTGAATTGTCATTATATTTACAAATAGAAATATCTTTACATATATACAAAAATATTTTTATACAAGACATTTTAAAGTGGAATTGCACTAAGATATTTGGAAACAGTGTCCATGAAAAACTCTGAAAATAGTGATTGACTAAATATGACTCATACACCCATAAAGCAAAATTTTAAATTCAGAAATAATATTTTGAAAATAAACTGCCTTTTAAATTCAGAGAAAAAATATATTTTATAGACTAAGCAAGAAATAATTTTAGTTAATTAAGTAATTATACACTTTAAAAGAGCTTTTATACAATGGCTTTTAGATCAGATTATTTTACAATAATTATTTAGATCAATTGTTTTACAATTACCTTCCAGGATTAATTAGATGAGGATACACTGTCTTATATTAATCATTTTTCCCTTACCTTTTTGCTTCAGTAACATTTTAATTCATTCCCCAGTGTGTAATTTAATCATCTAAATCCTCTGCTAAAATGCAGAGAATCCAGGCTTTTAGTTTGAAGTTTATAGTTTTGTAAATAAATTCTCTATTTTTGTAATTCTGTGACATGGACACTTGATCTTTTCAAGATATTCCTAAGACTTAGCTTGGCCTTAATTTATGTTATGTAAGTAGGGTCAAGCTTTGTTTTCAATAACAAAACTTTAAGTGGTGAAAAATGTCCAAGCAAGGTTTTGTTTGGGGGGACTTTTAAATCCAATAAAGAAGATAAAAGTTACAAAGAATATTGGGCTCATCGACGTAATGTAATCATTTACTTTTCTGCTCCTGCCAGATATCTCAAGCATCTTTAATAAGTACACCTGCTTAGTTAAACACTTTGCAGTTCCTTGGAATCAAGATTAAGTTCTTAGGAAGGAAAACTGTACTGATGTCATGGTGGTAGTAGTATCCGTCTGTTACCGATCACATAACTTCCCAAAGTTCATTAGAAGTTCAAAAGACATATTTGTAAAGGAATCCCATGACAAAAAGACTTGATTCAAAGAATGTAAATGGACCTGAAAAGAACATTCAGTGCTTAATTGTTTGATCCCAAATCAGGTAACAGCTTTTCTGTGAGATAAAGGAGATTCTGCAATACTAGTTCAGCTAAAATGTATGATCTTTGCTCCAGACAGGGGTGACTGATAATTAGATGCAATACCTACTGGAATAATATTTTGGAATTGAGAAATCAAAATTGCAAAATGATACTTAACAAAGCCTAATGATCATTAACTATTTAATACTCACAGCACTCTTGTGAGAGGAGATAATCATATTTTCTGTTTACATTAAGTTCTTCATGCAAAATTAATACCGGAAATAAGTGTATTCCGAAGCTCATATAAGAAGATGACCCGTATTCTTGGCAGGATGGCTCTGCACTCCATTTGCTGGTCTTGAGATCCAATTCTTGAGAGAAAATGGACAAGTGAGAGGTAAGGGCGAATGAAGAGCTGAAAGGCTGGGGAACCTGGGCAGGAGGATCCCAAGGCTACAGCACATCTTCTTGATCCCAGGGTTCTCGTGTAAGGACAGACACAGAAAGGGGAAACATGGGGAACCAGGCTAAACTGCATGAACTCAATTTAGAGGCATAGCTACCCTTTTTACAGCTGTGTGGGAAGGTCTTGACTTTTTTTGCTAGATACCATAGACAATTGGTTAAAACCTTACTACTAGTCACTGCAAAGACTTCTAACTGAGATCTTACAGCCAGCTCTGAGGCACGGCACTTGTAATTAATTGTGGCTTCTTGAAGTACTTGGGAAATGTGGGGGCTGTGTCTATAGGGGAGTGGTATGATAGAAAGCTTTGGAGAACATTGCAGAGCTGCTTTTATCCCTTCCAAAAGTATTTCTTTAGGACGCTGTAATCCAGCTCTCAGGGATTTACAGTGTATATACAGCTTTATTATCTCTGTTCTAGTGTTGAGTACACTGAAGTACAGAGATGTTGACTGACTTGCCCAAGGCCAAACTTAGAGTCAACATCAAGATGAGAAATGTGTTCTAGCTTCCAGAGTATTGTCCCTTCTATTGCACTCATGATGTGCAAAATGGGAAAAAAAAGATGCAGAAAATGATGTTTTGTTATTTCTGAATTCTCTTACATGGGACTTTTTAACTTAGTTTTTTTATTAATATATAAAGCCTGTGTTTCCTAATATTTTTAAAAAAACCCACCAGCTTGAAATGTTGATTTATGTACAAAATTTAGATGTTTCTGGTTTGATAAAAACTAGGCTAATAAGAGAAACACCTGTAGTAGCACTTTTATACAATTTTATGTTGATGATATAAATATCATAAATCTTGGTATTGTGCTAGATATACTTTTCTTGTTATTCTACCCATCATTTATTGCATATATACTCTTCCTTTATTAATCTTCTATGTGGTTGTAAATAACTTCCCAAATTCCTAATTGGACAGGTATTTATTTAAATGTGGTAGCAAAAAAAGTCTTCCTCTTACTCCCTTAAATTGCAACAACCCCAAACCACATATAAGTGATATACTATCCTCGAGCTACACAAGGAAAAAATATGTCCTGTCTCTTTGCCCTGCCAGTACAGATTCCCTTTCTGGGAAAGAAGAGATTTCCAGGTTCTCAGTGGGATTTTACATTCACCTCTAGCTTTGGAATGTACCAGCAATACCAGAATTTAAACCCACAAAATTTTGCATTTCAAGAAATAAAAATTAATCTTTTAATAGGTTTTCACTATATCTGATGACGCTTTTAGAAATGGGTCTGATGGTATCTAGGGGAATTGTTTTTATAGATGAAAGGCTACAGCAAGCAGTCAGGATAAAAATGCTAATGCTTTGAAGTATTCTAAAGTGTCTTTTTGTAATAAAAGTGGCATTTGCCACCCATATAGTAGTGCTTTAGTGTAAGGTTTTATTGGCAGCAGTTTGGATCTCCTGCTGGAAGGCAATGAAGCCTGCCCACAATGATTTGTAGACAGATACATATATATATAAAAATATATCATGTGCATGTGTGACATGTATGAAACACTGTATGAAAATAATCCTAGCTATTCAACTGAGAGCAGTCCTTTCATAAGTGCTTCTCGGAGTCTGAAAAAGCCTAATTTTCATATGGGAAATGTATGTGTAACAAATTAAATTCACTTTTGTCTTTTGATGTCATGTATATTGGGGATTTCTCCTTCCTACCATGTAACAGTCAATTTAAAAGTAGTTCTCTGTAACTTCAAGGTAATATTTTTCTCATGTGTCAAACAGTAAAAATTCAGCAAAAGCGTTTTTACAAGGATGCTTTATCTCATCTTTTCTTGACTGTAGTAAATACTGTGGGAAAAAATAAAAGGATTATGCTTTATTGACTGACCTAAACTAGAATTAGATGACTGTTGAACATGAAACCTTCAGCTGTATCAGATCAGAGATTTGTGTATGTGCTTACATAAAGTGTGACGAAAATGCTGTTTCAGGAATTAGCTACTACCCTATCTTCAGTCTATTCCACTAAACAATGATGATGTTGATGGCAAGTGAAAATGAAAAACAAATGAATAGACAGTTGTGGAAAAATCCTGGAAAACTATGGGTTTTGCTTGCCTGCTTAAATGCTGCAAAACAAAGACAATCTGTTGACCATAATTTGAAAAAATATTGTGGTTGGTTTCTGTGTGGGTTAACAGCATGAATGGCACCTAAAGTCATTACAGAGATTACAAAAGTGAAATTGGATAGTACATTAAAGCTCAGAAATGTTAGTTCTGGTCACAGTGTAATATTCAGTAATATTATCAACATCGACTTTTTTGTATTAAGCAATGGAAAGAAAATGGCACACCCTTATTTCACGACTTATTACAGTCTCCAACTGTATGCATTTATTTGTCAGATAATTTCAAATTATGCTCTTTCCCTACTTTAAGTTTCTTTGCTTTAGTTTAAAAACTAATGTTTTAGCTTTTATAGATCCTTCTTTATTCTTTCTGCTGAAAAATTATCTCATTTTCCATTTGTTTGGTGGTGTTAGCTACAGTCACCTTCCGGGATGTGCTTATGTGTTGGACATATGTTAGAAAAGGCACGATATGGACCATATCTCACCTACAGAGCACTGTAACAAGACTGATCATAGTATCTGTTTCTCACTGATAAATGTAGGTAGTGTTTTAAAAAAATTAAGCTAACATTCTTTTAAGGTAGTAAAGCTACCATTTTCCTGTAATAGAAAACATCTGTCTTTTTTTTTTTTAAGAGATACCAGATTCTTTTTCTTAATTTGTTTGTTTTCAAAGAGTGGTAACATCAACTTTCAGGCAGAAAGTCAACTTTCCAGCTGACTTGGGCAACAGCAAAAATTTATGAGACTAGTGCTAGGAGGGCTTAGCCACAGCTGTCTGTAAGTGGCAATGTGTTCTCAGCTCATCGTTCCAGAAACAGTGCAAGGAGTTTCCTCACTGCCATCCCACTCACTCCAGGAGTGAGGAAAGAACTTTCCTTTGCATTTTAGCGGTGATAAGTAACTTTCCCGTTAGAGATGCTCTCCACATAACACACTGCTTACTGTAGGTCATGACTAAGTTTGGAGGCTGAGCTTCCCATGTAACAGCCAAAGTATGATGTGAATTCTTCACTGTGATCATATCTTTTTATCACTTCATGCAAAGCAGGTGATTCACTGAACTTGCGTCCATCGTGATTCAAATCGTCTTTCTGTCCTGCCAAGGTATATGTGCAGGCATACCCCCAAAGGTGAGCTTTAGGCTGTTAACAGAGAAGCTGGCAGATCAGAGTGGGCTCTTGCCACAGTATTTTCCAGGGCTGATCTTTAAAGAAGTATATACTGTTAGTGATTTTGTGTTTTCCTGAATCACAAATCACTTGAAGCTCAGGTGGTAGATTCTGGGAAAGCATTATTACATCCCTACCTAGTCCCTATATTTTCTCACTGTTATTGTCTACAGCCCAGGTTTAGATCTCATATGATCAGTTGTTTCTCATGTTCTGACAATCTGAAATAAATGTAATCTCTAATACACCTGAAACCAATGACACATTGCTGAAGAGCATTCAAGGCACTTAACACTTTTGTGGAGAATTAACAGAGACCAATGTTACCAAAAGACGTATGATTTCCTTTGGTTCTCTCTGTAGTCAGTGGTGAGAGCAAGACTTCTCTTGGAGACAATTTCAGATAGGATAAGAGCCCAGCTGGGGTTCTCAGGGTTGACTGTTTGAGGAGTCTATCACCTCTGGCAATAAAAGGAGCCTACAGAGTTGGGGTCCTTCACTAAAGCTGGTCTTGGTGATGACCAGCACCTGCACCGAAGCCAGGTGTGAGAAGGTAAGGGACACCTCTGATAACACATTTTTTGTTCTGGGATGCTTCAGGGAAGTTACTTTTATAACAAAACTTTTATGGCTTCTAAACATGCTAAAATGTCACCCTCAGTTCTGAAATTTTCTTAGCCTTAGGAGAAATTACAGAGTTAAGACCCTTGCATATTGTAAGAATAGTCACCAAGGATCACTTTTTGTCAGTCAGCTGGCACTGTATACCCATTCAGTTAGCCGCACTGTTAAAGGCAATTTAGCAAAGCACTTAAACATATCCTACGTGTTGCCAGAGGGTATAAAATAGTACAACAGCTTTTCCTTTGCTCCCCTGGGGGAGGAACAAGGCAGTCTGACCCTGGTCCTCCCATTTTGTCCCTGAACGTCTGCAGAGTGATCTGTTATGTCAGGTCAGGTGGAGATAATGTAATTGAAACAGCAGACCGCATGCACGTGTATATACACATACGATAAACATTCTGAAATGGGGGTGTCCCCTTACAGAGGGTAATCCTGTGAAAATCCAGCACTGCAAGCAGAACACACAGCATCCTCTGATTCAGGAACGCTTTACAGAGTGATGCACACAGACAGTGGAGGGCCAAATATCCCCTTAACGATTCTTCATCTATGTATCATATTATTCTGAACACAGTGGAGTACTCTTGTTATTCTTGGGCTTTCCCACTGATGCAGGGACTGAGACATACGGCCTGGAGCCTATAAATACATGCTTTCATACCTTATCACTGCTTCTTTTATTTACGTGGAAAAAGATACGAGAAAAAAAGACTGTTTTCCTCAGGCAGCCGGAGTACTTGGGCAGGAGCATTGTTGTGGAATTGTATAAATCTTATTCTTTCTTTCTTTACATTTTTAAGTTCAGTGTAAGCTTTCTCCCATAGTGTAGGCTTTGTGATAACAGCTCTGGTTCGGGAGGGGAAAAATGTCATATTGGGAAAATGTGTAGACAGATCCGTCAGATAACAAATAACTGAGTAGAAAGTGAATTGAGAGTGACAGCAGCAGCTCACTGGAGATAACAAGCAAAAAAGACAGGAAGCCAGTGAGACATGACAAAGAGAGTAAATGAAATTAATCTTCTTCCTGCTGACAATAAATTTTAGGCCAGTCACAGCCACCCAGTTCTGCATTACCCACAATTATATTCTAAGTACATGTCCAAATTAACAGGAACTTGCTGTAGGCTTTGATTGACGGGATTTGTGATATACAGGAATAAAAAGTAATTTTTTTAGATGGCTTGTAGATGTATTTTTTATAAAGTATTAAGCTCTTGTCATACATGGTATTTTACTATCAGATGTCGTTGGCATCAGAAATGCAACGCACTTGTTGAAAAGTCATGGAGCAGTCACAGAGTGTCAAAACAAGAATAACAGTGTGCTTTTTTCAGTGGCAAAGATTTCCTTTCTCTCCCATTAAAGATTTTTGATTGAAGTCTCTTGGCTTAATATGAGATAAGCGTCCAAGATATAACTGCATTGCATTTCCCCTGAGAGATTTCTGTGAGTGGTCACTTTTCCAGAGTGGTAAGCAAGCACAAATCAGAACTAAATGTCTGTTTTAAGTAAGGCATGATCTTCCATTTCTTTATACTGTCATGATCACAACTGATAGAGAGAGTCAGAGAGTCCAGAAGCATAGCACAGGATGGAAAAGTCTGACTCTAAATTAGATATGCCCTGATTGCATCTCAGCTATGGATAACTGGAAACAATCTCACTTGCTCTGACAGAAATAATTGCTTTTATTGGTGCGCTTCCTCTGTTGAGTTTGCCTGATATTTCCCTATCAGTCATTCACGACACGAAATTGTTTCCAAAGAGATAATGTAAAGACTGCAGTACTTACTGCTATGTATACTGCACATCTTTGTAAATGAATATATTGAATTTCAAAGAAAAGTATTTCAAAATGAAATTTTCCAGACATAATATATTAAGCTCATTTTTCTCTTTATATGTGGAGCTAAATGCTGAGCCAGTTATATGAATAGTCTTAACTCTATTGACCGATGTAACTTACTCCAAATCAGAATCTGGCCCACTCTGTCTGTTCAGTACAACCATCACTAATTAGTTAGTAATCTAATGAAAAAAAGAGTCTTGTATGCTAGTTTTGAACTCCTAGTTGCTTTCCCCATTTGCTTGCTTTTGGAGAGTCGCTTTCTCTTTTCATTTTGTTTTATTAATTCTTTCACTGATGTATACCTTGCTACTCCCAGGAAAAATGTCTACCTGTTAGAACTGTGCTTTTTGAAGTGCTGTTGCTTTCTTATGAAAGAGTTTGTATAAATTAGCTATTTAATTTATGAGGGATAAAGAGGTCTGAAGTTTCACCAAGCACCCCTTAATGTGTGCTCAGGCATGAAAATGAACATATACTTGCGTTGGAGAAATAAAGAACCATTTATTGTGGATGTCAATGGATGCCTTTACGAAAAGGTTAGACAAACATCTGCCAGGACTGCCACAGGTATAAGCAGATCAAGCCTTGGGGTGGGCAGGTGGACTAGATGACCTTTCTAAGTACCTTCTTATCCTTATTTTATGATTCTGCAAAACAGAGGAGCATTGTAGAAGCACGGGTTTCATATCATAGGACAACATCATCTTCTCTCATTTGGACCACTACTACTGAATTATTTCATTAATTCATTCAATTGTAGAACTCTTGCCAGAAATATATTGGTTAAAAATTTCACAAAAAGCTAGGAAAATTCTGAGCCAAACTGACATCTGAAAAGCACTGTGTTTCATTTCACTTAGTAAGCACTAAAAGAAGTGAAGCTGTATAAGCATGTGTGACTACAGAATAAATATTTAGAAATTACGTGGAGGCATAGGGAAAAAAAAAGGCTTTGTATATATAAATAATTTTCATGCTCAAACAAATACCAGGCAATAGAAGAATCTGCAGAAAAGTAATGTGAACACCCCGTGATATGTACAAATTCTAAAACTAGATGGAAGTTTGAAAAAGATGTGGTTTAAAAACAATCACTTCTAGATAGCAACAGAAAAAGGATAACGAAATTCTAAGGCATCTCTTCTCTTGTCCTCTAACTGTCTGTTCCAGTTATAAAGCAAAAATAAAGCATCCAACAACACAATCCCCAATCTGACTAGGAAACGTAAAACATATGTTGGAGACCTCAGGTCAGGTTCAGAGCTGGCACACCTACTCACATCATGTGTGTAACTGGCCAATCCCTCATCCAAACTGTAAGACATGTTGCAGCCAAAGCATTGCAGCGGGTAATGATTATGTGTAATAGATGTTACATAGGTTACACAATGATTTGAGGACTTTGTCTTCCTAGACAAGATGCAGGAAAATAGGAAGAAAATGCCAGATGTTTAATTTTTTCTCTTTTTGGTAGAGGTGTATATAACAACTTCAAAAGAAAAGCATGTTTTAAAACAAAGCCATGCTAATTTTTTTTTTGTTTTGAAGTTAAGGCAGATATTTCAGTTGACTCTTAACACCAGATATCTGAAATGATTGTAAAGGGATAATGCCTTTTTACACCACCCGAAAAACAAAGTGCTGTGTATCTCTTAATTATTCAACAGATTTTTCAGCAAAGATTTCCCATTTGAGGGTAAGACATCACTCAAGTCCTACTTAAACTGTCAAAATGGGATAAAAAAGACTGAAATAGTCTATAAACGATCTATGAAAAGAAGAATGGAATATTTAAATTACATAGAAAAATCTTTAAAAATGTGTGGAACACCTTACATAGTTATAGATATTATCCAGCATACAGGCCCAGCTGAGTTTGGGACATCTTTTTTTATTCCAGGTTCAAACAATGCTGAATGTTGGATGAGAATGTTTTAAGTAAATAATGACACAATAATGTGTTATAGAAATGCAATATAAAAATGCAAGGCTGGTTTAATTTATGGGTTCAGTCTGCATATAAAAATGTCTAACTCATTCCCTTCAGATTCCTTGTCTTATATGAGGGTTGATTTGACTTGAAGGCCTGGTCTGAGACTAAAATCCCGGTTTATGCCTTAGAGAGGCAAAAGGGAAATGAGGCGATACCTCTGTTTTCTTGCCTCACGGCCTGACTCCAGAGCCTGAACATCCCTGCAAAGCGAGTCACACTTGGCCATTTGCACTGGCAATCTCTTGCAGGGTTTCTGTTTAGCTCTTCGGTGCAATGGTTCAGTCTCAAGAACAAACTATTGTAAACTAAGATCATTTCATGGTGTAAATAGGTATAACTCTGTCCGAGTCAATGTTCAATGAGTACAAGAGAATTACATCAAATTGTTTTTCTTTTAGCTCGGCATGGTTTGCACCACATTTATGTGATTTTTCACATGAAAGCGTGCTTTTACTGTGCACACAACAGGTATGGATGTACCCGAATACAGATGTGTGGAGAAGGAGCTACACTAGTATGAGCTAACTTCCCAGATGAATGCTAGTGCAAACACATCACTGTAGGGATATGAAGCTTCCTCAAGCTCTTCATCATTTGTTGCCCAGGATTATTAGTGTTGGTCAAACTTTGGTAAGTTTGATAGTTCATTTCAGCCTAGATTTAGAGGCTTTGCCAAACCTGATCTGAATTAAGATTACAAATTCTTCTGCAAAAATTAGGCTAGAAACGTTGGCCTGTATCCCCATGTAGCACATGATTTTATTTTCAGTCCAAACCATAGCCAGGCAGGTCAGTTAGCGGACAAAAACAGGAGGGGGAGAGGGAAGGAAAAGGTCCATGGTAGGAAGTTACTAAACTTAGTTTTTATGTGTAAAGATTTCTGTATAGCCACCATTCAATATTTGGTCAAAGGTTCAAATCATTTGCTGTTTTTATCAGTGTCCTAATTTCTTAGGTCTGTAAACATTTAAACTTGTAGTAGTAACTTTTATTACATTACACTTGAATTATTTGATAAATGAAGGCTATTGTCTTTATTATACCTATCACCTGAGGAAAGATGTCTGTAAGGAAGAGTGTGATGATTTACATGAGCAAAGTCTTCAGAAAGTGTCTCAAATACATTTTATTTCACAGAATGTTTGATTTTTTTCACTTCTAAGTTAGGTGAATGCCAGGTAAATTTAAAGGTAGCCAGAGAGCTTTTTATTAACTTTGTAAGAAGGTTTGTGTATTGTGTATTCTAGCAAATTTATATAAAATATTTAATCCTGACCATATTCTCTTGATAGGATAATAATAATAAAGTATAGAGGAAGACATGCATCATTGGCTTTCCTCAGGTGTAGGATATGCCTCACCAACACAAATGTCTGAAAAATTCATGAAAATCTGTACTTGTGCAAGGCCTTTCACATGGACGTTTCAAAACTGCTTGCTTCAGACAGGAGTCCGTGGGAAGCTATTTCATGAGTCTAAAATATCAGTCTTGGTTGAACCATGTCGTCCAATCCTGCTTTTTCTTTAAGTACTAATGCAAATTATACGTTATCAGCACCAATAAGACCAAATCACCTTGTGATGTTGATGTGGAGGGCTCTGCCACTGCTGAAACCTCCCCAGCTGAGGTGCCAGCTGGGTACCTCATCCGTGCACACAGCCAAGAAAAGCACTTTAGATGACAGCGGCAACTATAACTCACCTTCTCCTAGTGCACTGATCCCAAAAATTACTTCTGTTGAAAATACAAATGCCATCCTAGCCTGCCAGATTGTAGCCCTGTGAGGCAAAACAGAGACTTTGACTTGAGAACTTGGTTGCCACTTAGCATACAGGAGTCCTGCTCTCTGCTGTTGTTTTTGCAGGAAGAAATGACTGCCTTCTTGGCAGCTGAGTGGGTTAGCTCGGGCAGACAGTGTCTACAGGGGAAGCTTGGCTTACAGAAACAACTGCCCCGGACTGCCTGTCCCAGCCATGGAAGGGCCAGGGCAGCCTCGGCCCCTCTCTTCTTAGCCAGGGCTAGCCACAGTGAGCCCAAAGGAGGACTCCAGAAATAAATTTTAGTGCTTGGGATAACAAAGGCAGCTACAGATGAGTTTAATAAGCTATGAGCAGAGCCCAGATGTAAACTTCTTTCAATTCTAAACATCTTCTGTGCCAAATATTCTAGCTTGACCACCCCATAGCTGTCTGAAGCAAATGAAGTTCATTTTTCTCTTCCTTCTTTCTGTTTTTTTTAAACAACAGATGGCAAAGCTGTTTGTAGAATCCATTTAGACTAACGTATGCTGTACTGTAAATAATCATGAACTGAACTTTCGGTCTGACCATTCCCCAGCCTTCAAACATTTTTATGCGACATATGATGAAGTGTTTCTCAGAAAAAGTTCACATTTCTGTAGTTACATTGTCTAATTGCTGGGATTATTTGTGTCAGGTGGATGAACAGCCTGCCAAACTCCAGGAAGCCAAAGAGCATGAGGCTCTGTGAGCTTTCACTATTCTTGCTTTATTGCAGAGCAAATATCTGTGCTAGAAAGTGCAAATTGTAATATTGCTTTAGGGGTCTAGTGTATCAACAGCAATGTATTATAGTTTTCAAGTTCTGACATAATACGCTTTGGTGATTTATTACTTTGAAGTGTGGTGACATAACATGACAGCTATGTATATAAAATAATAATAAATTGATCTTCTACATTTTGTGTTTCTGTGTGCCTTTGGAACTTGAAGAGGGCCAGCTCATCCCATTCTTTCTCCACTTTTCCTTATTATTGTACAAAATGGCAAGATACTAGCTCTTCAGGAAAGTTACAGATGTCTGCATGACGAAAATTGTCCTATACACTTACATTTAAACGTTTTTGTTTGAGTGTTGCAATGTCACAAGCTGCAAATACTCTTTTGAAATAGCAAAGGTATATTCCAAAACCAGTGAAATTTCACAGTAGAAAATGAACTCCGCAGCTCGAAGATATGCCTAAAGGATTTTCTATTTATAGTCCCTTGGAAATATTTGCAGGTTTAATTGTCTATAGGTTTCAACTTTTTTATTGCAAAAATTATAAAAAACAAATCTAAGTTCTGCCTAAAGGTAGCCAGTCAAAGAAAGACCAAATAACCGGTGTTTGATAAGAGTTGGATGAGAATTAGTTTACGGCATCTGTTATATTGGGAGAAATCAGGAAGGATCCTGTACAGCCCTGAATTTTGGCTGTATCACATTGAGAAAACTGTATTTATGCTACACTGAGTGATGCTAATAGAAGGTTAGGAGTTTGCTTAATCCTTTCTTGACTATTCCCTACATAGAACAACCTGTAAAGCAAAAATATGCAACAAAATTTCATATGTAACTCACTGATTTTATTTTCAAATCACAACATAAATAATTAGCAGTCTTTGTCTTAATGAATCCTAGTGGAGGCTTTTAGATACAAGGCTTGCAAATGTGTTGTAAATTGTGGTAGGCTCATTGATCAAGTCTAAATTGCACAGCATGTGTTTTTCCACATGAAATCCAATGTCCTGGACTTCCCGTGATCCAAAGTAGAGCCAGTGCATGTCCAAGTTTCCCTCTAGCTCCTCTACCCAGGTATCTTTCCCTAGAGACCAAGATATTATTGAGAGTAGGATGAAAGGTGAATTCCCAAAGTCTTGCCCTGACTGAAAATTGACTTTTACCTGGAATATTGAAAATGCTCCTTGGTCTCACAATTAAAATCTAGCTAGTTGAACATACTGCTGTATGATAGTGCTCTGAACTCAGTAACCTGCATGACTTCTTCCGAATCTGTGTACAATTTAATATCAGTCTTTGTTCAAGTCATTTTGTGATATTATCAAACGCACACAATTTAACACCAAAAATTAAAAATGTACAAAAAAGTCAGGTAAAAAGTGTTAACCTTAGATGCCACAGCGAAAGAAATAGATTTTTTTAGTCTCAGTATCCATATTCTTAATGATTGCTATAACAGAATGAACAAGATAAAAATAAGCTAATTAAATTAGCCATGTTTTATCAATCCTCAGTTGGCTTCCATTTTTTTTCCTTAATTAAAAATGCAGATCTCTCCCTATACTGATGATCACCTTCAGCAATGAAGAAGCACTGAGATAATGCTGTAGTAAAGTGTAGAGAACACAATAACCACAAAAATATCTAGAAAGAGAACTGGAAAACCATAGAAATCAAACCCAAAGCCCAAACCAAAACCAACGCTACTTTTTAAATGTTCCAAAGGGTTAAGATGCTACAGTCCTGGCCAACAAAAAAAAACCAACAAAACAACCCCACACTGAACTCTATATCACATCCTGTAAAGAGAAATCACAGAATGGTAGGTGCTGGAAGGGACCTTAGAAGATCATCTAGTCCAATCCCCCTGCTAGAGCAGGATCACCTAGAGCAGGTTGCACAGGATTACATCCAGGCAGGTTTTGAATATCTCCAGAAAAGGAGACTCTGCAACCTCCCTGGGAAGTCTGTGCCAGTGCTCCAGAAATTAAGAACTCCCTTAAGAAATGTGAAGTATTCATTTGTGTAACTTTCTAAAATCATGGAGATATCCTGACATTTCAGAAAGTTATTGTTAATTGTTATCTCCATCATATAAAGGACACTCAGAAGCTATGATAAAAATATGGCCGTAGGGAACTTGTTTATCAGCAACTTCAATTCTCTGATTGTTATTAAAGGAGTTGTACGAGTACCCCGTCAGCATGGAATAGACAAGTGCTAGCAAAGAAAGCCATTCACCTCTTGGGACAGACAGAGGCGAAAACAAGACACGTATTCCCAAAGCAGGCAGTCATGTGAATACTAGTGTGACAGGTGGGTGGGTTTTAGCTCTGTGAGTATTGATGAAGGGTCTGTTCATGAAGGACCCTCACATCTGAAGCAACTATGACCAAACACAATTCCATTCTGCAGCTCCAGTTGCAGGGTCAAGGACCCTTGTCTGATTTTTGATCTTTCTAGTATTCATGGTATATATCTGCTATTATTTACACATCAGCAAGTTTGTCTCATTCTTCTTTGTGTAACATCAGTTTCATGCTAGCAGAAGTCCACTGACTGGACTGGCATTAAACATTTACAACTGTTGAACAGCACCACAGCTTCTACATTCACATGGCTTTGAAATCAGTGGAAATGTTACTGCTGGGCTTTCTCACGTGGAAAGAAACCCGTCCCTTGGTACTCGTTAGCGAGACAGACTGATTAAAATAGAACCAATTAAGAAAAAGTTTCTTTGGCTGTGTGAATGTAAAATGTGCAAGTATGCATTTCATAAGTTGATAAGAGAGCCACACATATATATGCATTATTTTGTGTCAGACTTAAGTGGCAGAACCTTTAACTGTTGCAGATCAGTGTAGTTCCAAGTTATTTCAGTGATGTGATACTAATTGTCAGAGATGGAGGATGTTTCCCTTGTGGACAAGTTCTGGAGACACTACTCTTTGCTAGAAGGGAAAGCTGTGAGTTACCTTACAGTGCAGAGGAAATGCCCACTTGATGGGGGAGATAAATCCTGTAGGACACATAGAATATTGTCTCAGTTTTCCTTCCCACTAAGTTATTTAGAAACTGGATTTAGTGAGTGTAGTTTGCACACCACTTGCAGTATTTCTTGAAGAGAATTATGGAAGGTTTTTTTCATTTTGGGGAAGATCTGAATCCCATAGCCCAGGTCACTGTTATCTACTGGGTTTCAGAAAATAGGATGAAACTGCAAAAAATTCTTCCTGAACATTTCTGTACATAACTTTGACACAAGTCGTACTTCAAGTCACCTTTGTACAAAGTTCTGGAACATATATAAAGTTGTGTAATGTTTGTACAAAGTAGCATTATGTATATAAAATGCCAAAATGCTATCTATGTACAAGTAATAATAAAAGTAGGTAGTGAAAACTGTTATGTACTGAAATAGAGCTTTTTATAAAATCGTTTCTTTCCTTTTTCTTAAATGACAGATTGTTTTATAGGCAGAAATCATAAAGGACCCTGGAACAAGAAGGTGAAATAAGTAAATATTCTATTTATTTACTAAGGCACTAATATGCGATTTCATTTTTCTGCTTAGTTTCTGAGAACAGTAAAGAGTGGTGATCATAAAGAAAATTCTATTGACAAAATGATTGATTCATTTCTTGAAACTGTGTTTAGCTTTGTAACAGCAATACATGATGTAAATTATTACTATTTTCTCCCTCAATTAAATGATTAAGGGTAGATTTTCATTATGAAGTGCTTACACAAGTTGTCTCACTCAAAGACAAAACACTGAAAGGTTTTGTAAATAGCAATAACATCTTGTACATGCGTACTCACCATAATAGAAGGAAAAAAAACCCACAAAACTTTGGTTACAGAAGTCCTTCTTCACATCCTTCTTCTGAGTTTGAAATATGAATTGTGTCTGAAACCTGGCCAAATTTTTTCATCTGTACTTGTTGATCTAATGAAGTATAACACTTGTTGGTCTACTTATGAACTTTGCCCTAGCTGCAGTGAAATATTACTCACACATTGATTTCTCAAATACATGAAGAATTATTTTGTAAACATTGAGACTAATCACTCTTTTCTTATGAGGAAATGTGTTGAAGTGATGGAATTTTCTGTGAGAATTTCCTTTCATATGCTATGGGGATGTTTTCCACATGGTGAAGATTTCTCCTCTGCATCCAGATATTTAGGTACCTATAGATGACAAGGAAAAAAGACATCCACATCCTCATCCTCTCACAATTCACATTTGTCAAAGCTGATATTACTATAATTTCGTAGTTCTAGATATGTGTGATCTTACACTGACAAAAGTCTTGTATTACCTTGCATTCTTTCTATATCTAAAGAACAAATAGTGCAACACACTTCTTTCCTATTGGGAACTCTGGCCAAGGGAAGGGGAAGAATGTATTTTGATCTAGTCAGTCCTCACTCCCGATGCCCAACATCTTTACATAACAGATGGATGCTTGGACCAAGTTTCTTGCTTCCTTGGAAGTTCAGACATATTAGTAGCTTTCTTGCCAAATGTGTAATTTAGTATTTTTTTTTACTCCCCTCACTCCCACCCAAAGGAGCACATACTGGTTGACCAAAACCAGCATGTGATTTTGAGGTAATTTTTTGGGCAGTAAAAAAAAAAAGCGCCAATACTTAGTTTCAGTAATTTGAAAGAAATTTTTGCTTTCAAATGCTTTAAAAATGTTCTTAAAATGAATGCAATTGGAAAAAAAAATCACACATTTATCTATTTCAATTCACTGAAACTTAAAAAAAAATTAAAAAATAGACTTCAAATATTTTCTTATTCCAGCTTCTTTAGAACTTTTAGTTTTGGTGGACGAAACCCAGTTGTTTCAAATGGTTGTATCCAGAAGCTCATAGAAACAAAATATTTAGTCCCAGAATTAATAATTCTGAACATGCTGTGGTTTTACCCCAGGCGGCAGCTGAGCACCACACAGACACTCGCTCAGTCTCCCTCACTGGAAAGGGGGAGAGAATCAGAAAAGTGAACATGAGAAAACTCATGGGGTCAGGTAGAAGAATTTAATAAGTGAAGCAAAAGCCGCTTGCACAAGCAAAGCAAAACAAGGAATTCATTCCCCACTGCCCACGGCAGGCAGGGGTTCAGCCATCCCCAGGACAGCAGGGCTCCGTCACACATAATGGTCACTTGGGAAGACAAACGCCATCACTCCGAACGCTGCTGCCCCCCCTTCTTCTTCCTCCCAAGCCCCTTACAAACCGAGCATGACGCCATATGGTATGGAATGTCCCTTTGGTCAGTTTGGGTCAGGTGTTAAGTCTGTCCCCTCCCAACTCCCCGCACACCCCCAGCCATCCCGCCGGCGGGGCGGTGCGAGAAGCAGCAAAGGCCTTGGCTCTGTGTGAGCATTGCTCAGCAACAGCAAAAACATCTCTGCACTATCAGCGCTGCTTCCAGCACAAACCCAAAACACAGCCCCACACTGGCTGCTGTGAAGAAAATTAACTCTCTCTCAGCTGAAACCAGGACAGAATATCACACTTTATTTGCTGCAGGAGGTGATTCCTTTGGACTGAATTTGGCTGGGTTGACTCTTTGTGCGGAGTGTAATGTCACTACCTCCATGGACCTGTTCTTTTCACTGCCAGTCTATAATATATTAATATAGTATATAAATAAACCATCCCTGCTTTTGCTTCCTTTACATTTCCTTTTACATTTCAATTCAGTTAGAAGTTCTCTGTTCATCCATGGTGGCTGGTGGCAAGGTAGACAAGAAGCTGAACTTGATTAAGCATTTGCCCTTCTTGCAAAGAAGGTGGCCAGCTGTACATTGGCCCGCAATAACAGGAATGTAGCTAGCAGGTCCAGGGAAGCAGTAATTATTCTGCACCATGTGCCACCAGTGAGACCATATCCAGAGTACTGGGCTGCATTTGGGAAGCCCCATTACAGGCCATGAAGATGGACATACTGGAGTGAGTATAGTGAAAGGCCACCAAGATAACCAAGGACACATGACACACAGGTTCAGAGAACCAGATTTGTAAGGAAGCATCAATAACACCAGAAACAATGAACACAGAATGGAATGTGGTAAATGCTGACTAGGTACAAGGCTAAAATTTTTCACCGTGAGGATGGTCAAACACTGTAGAAGGTTGCTCCATTCTTGAAGATATTTAAAATTTGATTGAACAAGACTCTGAGCAACCCACACCAAATAGACCAACTACCATGCCTACTAGATCATGTCCTGGAGTGCCACGTCTACACATTTTTTGAATGTCTCCAGGGACGGCGATTCAACCACCTCTCTGGGCAGCCTGTTCCAACTAGGGAAGCTCTGCAGCTATTCTGGCTTGAAGATGTCTTTCATGGCTGCCAGCTGTCAGAAGCTGTACACAGGTGCCTCATCTTCTCTAGTGAAAAACAAACAGAAAAGTGCAGTGTTAAGTATTGCTTTGTACATTTCCTTAACGTACAAATCCCATGTAAATAAGGGTATAATTTCTGTTTGTTCACAGTTGCAAGCCCAGGAACTTGATGAGCACAAAGATTTAATTTCCCAGTGCACAGAGTTGTCATGCAAGGGAAGGAAAGAAGCCCTAGATCATCTTAGATGATACTGATGGTAGAACTGTGGTCACTTACCAGGACATTGTAAGGAGGAAGGAACCGTGTTATAAATTGTTTGAAGAGATTCTGAAAATTGCTTGCAGAAGTTGAGTGAAAATAAAAACATACCAGGCTACCAAATGCCTTTTATATCTAATCCATATTTCCTGGTAAATCCTCTTCTTTCTTCAAAATGGATATGTGGTTAAATCCAGAATGAGAAATATGAAAGAGAAGCTAGTTGAGAAGGTAGATGCAAGTGTGAATGTAAATTACATGGAAAAGCAGGAAACATCTGCTACACAAGCAGCCCTGACTAAAAACTTGGAAAAATCATGCAATGGAGCCCAAAAAAATGAAATTGTATTAACCTGGCACCACGTGTGGGATTTTTGTTGTTTAGAGGGCTTTAGTGTTTTGTTCTTTTTTTTCCCAGGGAGATCCAAAGCATTCCCTTTTCTTGCTTCTCCAACTGAATTTCTAGATTCTGACCAAACACTCATTTTTAATTAAGATGATACATTTTGAAAATATGTTCTGATGACAAAAAAAGAGAATATTAGAATAATTTAGTTTCCATTTTTTCTTGGAAGATTGATTTTTTTTTTCTACTAACTTAAACATAAAAATAAGACATTTAAAATATTACCTTACAGTGAACCACTGAGATTGCTGAAGCTTCTAGATTTTCAAGAGTACATTCATAAACAAGTTGCAGCAGAAGGATTGTAGCATGTTGTTTTAAGTTACACCCAAATATATCTTTTATGAAAATATAATATCTTAATTAGATCAGTAGATATTCCTTCAAAAACATACAAGATTTTGGCTCAGGAAACCTTTAGAAAACATAAAAGGACTCTAGAGTCCAAAACCGTCTCAAATTTCTTTAGCTATATTGACTGGAGTGATATCAGTAAAAATATTACCTCCCTCTGCAAACATTTCTTTCCATGTGCTGTAAAAATGATAAACAATGGTATTCTAGTTATCACTGTTGATCAACACAGCCTAAAGTAAAGCATGCCCTGCTCAGCTTAGAAAGAACTGAAAAAAGGTGTTTGCTGAGGATATTACACTTTTCTTCAACTTTCGAAATCAGGATTTGGTAGCAAATCTTTCTTGCTAAATTTTTTTTATTATTTTTATTATTATTTTATTTCTTTTTCGTCCTCCAGTACAGCAAGCATCTTGTCTGTCCTTGGCAACATTATTGATAAAAAATTATAGAAGATGTTTCTCATACTTTTCTGATACCTTTTTAGGAAGGGCTAATGATTTTGCTTCCACTTGGGAAGTGTATTTTCTCATAGCAGCCTCTGGGGACGAGTAGCTGTACTGGGTCTGGCTGAGCTGGAGTTAAATTTCCCCACAGCAGCCCTCATAGTGCTGTGCTGTGTATCGGTAGCGAGCAAGGTGTTAGCAACATACCAGTGAAACCGCTATGCGTATTGAATCCCTGCTGCCTGGGAAGTGGCCTGACATCACCTGCTGATGGGAAGTAGAGAATAAATCTTTTCTTTTTCCTTTGCTTCCACACGCAGCCATTTATTTTTGTTATATTAAACTGCCTTTACCTTGACCCATGAGGTTTTTTCCATATTATTTTTCTCCCTTCCCTGTCCTGCTGAGGAGGAGAGTGATAGAGTGGCTTGGAGGGCACCTGGCATCCAGCTAAGGTCAACCCACCACAATAGAATAAACACTTAAGGGTAGTTGAACACCTCTGTCTCCTGCCCTTCTGAGTTTACTTATGGAGCTGAGCAGGTGCATCATTGAGATCTACCATTGTTTCCAATCAGCTTAACAGTTTATTACTTTTATCCTACAGAAGCCCAACAGATTGGTTCTCCCTGTTCATGTCTGAAGGCTTTCACAAGAATCTAGTGCTATTTTCTAGACTAGACACATCAAAGCTCACTTTTGGTTAACTTAACATTTGAAGCAACCTTACCAGGCTGCATGCTCTACTGGAAATTATTTAGGCAGTTCAGAAACATCTTTTCTTTTCTTACAATCACTGAAAGTACGTAAACAGATAAATAAATAAATAAATGTCTTCAAGTGTTCTTCACAAACACATCATATTGCCAAAGGTGGTCATTAAGAACATGTAAGGGAGAACAAGTTTTCATAGATTTTGTAGTCTGAAGAGGCTGCTGGCAATGGGATTGCTTAACTGAAGACAAAGGAAATGAAAGACTGCGTCCAGAAAGGCATCATGAAGTTATGCAAATGGATATTTCAGAATAGCACTATGCAAAACTCTGAGATGCTTTTCATCCTATAAGCCCATCAGTATACATAAGTACATGCATCTATGTAGCACCTTGCTTCCCCTGATGAGATGTCAGAATCACCTGCATTCCTGTCCCTACACATTAAACATGGTTGCAGAGAAGCACAAGTGCTGTGACTGTAAGTATAATGGCATATAATCAGTGCTAGAAGTTGTTGTTATGCCTCTTTAATGAACATAATTGAGGTTCAATAGCAATGTTTTTTGTAAGTGCTGATACATGTCAAAACGCATTAGTTTTAATACAGTTGCTTGTTGTTTTGCTATCCAACAAAACAATATCGTGAAGTTGTGATACATTTACTAGATCTAGCAAAGTTAAATCATAATGGAACAAATTGGTGCACACACACTACAAAACAGGTAATAAACATTTACAGCTGATAGTAACAGTATATTGTAAAGCTGGTATACTGTGAAATAGGAAATAGTGGTCATTGAAGGTCCACAGTATTATTTAAAAAAAAATAATAATAAAAAAAGAGACTGCAAGGGTTACAGGAATCTTAATGAGGTGATAGTCTGTACGGAACAGCCAGTAGATAGTCAAAGAAACTATCCCTCAGTCTACTTAGAACTGAGAATGAAAAAGCAACTGCAACTGCCTTTGAAAACCACAGGCAAGTAATTATTTACTTTTGAGACAGGAATTATATAAGGCACCAGTGATTTGTACGTCTCTTTTGTTATACATATTCAAGAATGAAATATTCGTATTAGAGCTAGCTACCAGAATTATTAAGAAATGTTGTATTTACTCTAAGGTAGGAAAGACAGATTGTCAGTTGCTTAGCTTGGCCAAACTAAACTTGCGATAGGAAGACTACTGATCTCTTGAAAGAGAAGTGAAATAAACTTTTAGGAGTGAAAAAAAAAACACCCACAAACAAACCAAACCAAAACCAAACCCCCTACACTTAAGAACAATGTGGTCAATATTTCATCATAATAATTATAGAAAGAAAGACAAAAGTAAAAGAAAAAGCTATTCAGTGGGTGTAAAGTAACTGAGGTTGGAAATCAGAGAAATGCTAGAATTTGTCTAAGGATCATAAGAAATGGTTTGAAGAGCAGAGGACTGGAATTCAGCAGAAATTTCTTTCAATTCCACATCCTTAAACTACAATTTAAAAAAAAAACAACAAACCACAAAACAAAAAAACAGTTTGGAAGCTGTATATAAACGAAATAGGGAAAGTGATTTTCAAGTGCAACAACAAAAAATTGCAGTAGCAGATAAGTAATTCAGATGTGCACCATGATATAAACCCATTTCCTCATCTCCTGGACCAGAGATAACGAGACCACTATATGTAGCTGGTTTGTGAATGCCTATAGCATATGTTGATTTTCATTGCTTTTTTCTTTAGTTTATTTGTCTTTATTGTAGTACTGCAGGGTCAACAGGATCCATGCACTCCAACTCTAAAAGGGACGAAAGAACTGTATTAATCACACAGTTTCCTGTTTCTGAGAATAAAAGCACAGCAGAGATCCTGCAAACTGGCAGAAGGAGCTATGGCTGTTGAAAAAGTACTTCAAAACTTCAGAGGTAGAACAAAGGTGAAATCCCCTTCCCTACATTTCCTATAATGTCTGAGAACTAGTCTGGGAACTCACAGCGTACTTAAAAATAGGTGTTTAACGCTCAGGTACTGACCTATGACACACTGTGTGCCTCTGTACCTCTTGAATCGAGAATAGGGGGCAGGGAAGGACAGGGATGGGGAGCAGCAAAGCGTGTGTGCTCTACAAACCCTACAGTCTTGGCAGCTGCACGCTGACAGAAATCCTATTTGTAAGATTTTCACAGATGTTGCTTATGCTTTGTATATGTGGAAAGCACTTTTATACTGATATAATCATATATTAGTATAAATGGTATAATTGTGTCCTTATCAAGTGTTTACACAGTCATTATGTTTATAGCTCTCAGGCCAAAGGAGTCCAACAGAAGTTGGGCGGTTTCGTACTTGGCGTTGAATATATGCTGTTCTATCAGCATTTCTGAAGGTCACAAATAAATTGTGACACAGGTATTTTGCATGCTGCATGTATGCCTAATATTGTGGGCACACCGCACAGATTTCATATGTTTGGAAATACAAATTTGCTTTCTTTTACTCTTTTGCATCAAGTCGTGAAAGCCGAGAGTTACGAAATATACATGATGACTGAGGTATGACACGTCACCTCCAGTTTCTGCAGGATGACATGAATTAGAAGAATTCAGAGCTCATAATAATTTCCCAATGTATCTATTTCAGTGTAGCACAAAAGGCCTAAAATGGTGAGCTGCTAATGACTAACACAAGCTAATTGCTATTTGTATACTTCAAGGTAGTTGAAGGGCAAGCAAGTCAGTTGCTGTAATAGCAAAAGTAAGTCATTAACTCACAGGACTCAGCTGACTTGGAGAGTAAAGAAATAACCATACAAGCTCTTTGTTTTACAAGGTAAAAGTGGACATATTTGATTTTAATGGGTTTTGTTATAGATGTAGACAATTTTACTATAGAAATATAATCCTTAATGTTCAAAGAAACTTCCCAAACCTCTGATGCTGCTGAAAAGCCCTGTGTTTTCACTGAACAGACGTGAAAGGAGCAGTCTGAGATAGAGATCTGAGCAACCGTTCTTGAAGAACAAGAAATGAGAACAAGCTGCTTATTATTAGAAAGCTCTACAATACTGCAGAGCTTTGTTTTCCCATGGTGTAATGATGTAAAATGTACTATGTAAAAAAAACAAACAAAACCCCTTAAGACACCTGAATATATTTTTTCTCTAATTCTATCAATACTTATAGCTATCCAAGTCTTCACATAGTCTTCTGGTCTACAGCCCTAATCAGAGCTCTCTGGATAAAATACTGTTTTCTCCACAGTTGCTTTTCACAGGAGGTCAAAAGGCTGTTACCCTCCAGGAAGACGTTGGAGAGATCTTACTGAAGCTATAAACTGAGGCTCAAAGATCTCATTAAAAGATAAAATAAAATTTATCAAACATGGCAAGGAAGAGTCACATAAATGTTTAGTTATGTTGTTTGCTTGTATTATATTAATGACCCCAAGAAGCATCAGAGCCCCATTTTGGCTAAATGCTATGCAAACTTACAGAAACAGCCTGTGATACAGACAGTCGTTACAGTAATTACAGCAGCAAGTCCGGCATTAAAGCAGAAGGAAACAGTGGGAATGGAGGTGAGTCTTTAAAACAGATAATGGTATGTGTGCTAAGGCCCAACAGGGTATATCTTTGTAAGCTCATTAAAAAATAGTTCGAAAAGGTACTGCCGATGCATATGCAAGAAGAGGGATGTTCTGTTTGTCAAACATCATCTCTTCCCCCTGGCATGTCCTGTTCCCCTGATCCTTTCTGCGAGCGGTACGCTGGCTATATGGCCTGCAGTCCTGACATGAATGTCAGCATCTCTCCAGACCTGACTCACTGCAGTGCTACAATTTTTAGATTTCTTTCACGTGCTTAGCTTATAATGACAGTAAACAAAAAAATGAGTCTCCATGTTTCTTCAAAGCTCAGTGTTACAGTGGTTCTTCTATACTGTGTTCATGGCACAGTTTACAAAGTTGTCCGTATTGTAATTATTTTTTGGATTCTCTGCTGTGTACTTACAAAGACATATCCTTGTTTAATTTAGTGTTTGTTTTTGAAACAGGTTAATTAAACTGGTAGATATAAATATTTTTCTTTTAGTACATAAAGTTTATTTTAGCTTGGTTTAGGTAAATTAAGAGGAAATTTGAAGTAAATGAAGTAAAACAAAAGAAGAAAGAACTGCAAGCAAAGTCTTGCAGTTAGTCTATATGCTAAATTTCCACCAGCATAGCTAAGTAAATTAGGTACATTAAAAATCACAGCACTAAGCAACATCACTATGCCAGTTGAACAATGGTAGCATAGATACATCAACAAAAATAAACTGTATAGTTTATTTCATTCAGGTGCAAACTCTGACAAATTGTGAAGTTGGTATAAATGGAAAGTACTTTCCAAAACAGAAATTGGACTAATTGGGAATTGGTATAAATGGAAAGCTCGGAAAGCTTGCTGGTATGGGTTTTCAGTGTGGATAGGTTATCAGATTCTGCTACAGTTAGGTGCCTAAAGATGGATTTAAAAAAAATGTGGAAGCACAAACAGACCTTTCAAAATCTTGCCGTGCTTGTGATGGCAACCACTTCCAGTCTTCCCTTTCTCAGAGAGGTTACTGGCCTCCCATTCACCAACAGTTTTTTGAGTTGGATTATAACCCCTTATAACCAGGATTTAGTGAGCAAGAAATCTCAAAAAAACCCTCCAAATCCACCCAAAAAAAAAGGAAACTTTTTTCCCCCCGGATTAAATGATGATACTCACTCACATGTTGCAGGATGTAGTGTAAAGCAGAGGTATAAACGGTTTTGAAGAGTGGTTATTATTGTGGACGGGTTAATATTAAACAACATAGATTGGTTACAGTAACGGGCACAGGAAGCCTGGGAAGTGCGGGCAGCTAGAAACTGTGAGGCTATCCCAGAAACAACCCCTCCAGGCATGCTCACTTTCTCACTTTTCAGTAGCCTGTTCTAGAGAGCTGGCTACAGTGGTCTTTGGTCAAGGCAAGTATCTCGCTGCTCTCACGCTGGACGAGACATCTGCAAGCCCAGCCTGTGGGACTGCCGCAGCATGGGAAGCGCTCAGGTAACAGCCCCATCAGCAGATAGATCCGAGGGGAACAGGAGACCAGTGACAAACCAGCCAGGGGTGAAGGGGCAGGCATCTAACACAGCTGTTGGCAGAGCATGTCTCCGTCTGTCCCCTCACTACCCTGGGAAAAGTTTACATTTAAATAGAGCCAGAACGCTGCAGCCCTTCAGAAGATGTATTCATCTAAGAGTGCTTCAAGTTCATTTCCACATCATGATTTCCAAATAAGTGTTCCCTCTGCTCCATATAGCTTCTGTCCTTTGTCCTGTCCTAGGAGACTTGCCTTGCCATGGTAATTTTCCTGACAGGAGGTGTCAACCTGCATCCAGCTCAACTCTGGTTTTAAAGACTCAGGCCAATATGTGCATCTATGTATACACCTTAAGGTATATGCATAAAGGCCTGTCTATATATTATAATATTCTTCTGTATTATGTATATTCTAAATATCATAGTTTGTTGAACTTTGTATTTATCTCCAAGTTTTCTTCTGCTATATATGAAGAACATACTTGTATGTTAAACATGATCTGTCAGAAACAGGTGTTAGGCAATTACATTCTGAGGAAAGAGACTCTCTGTGATAGTCTTTACTAAGATAACAAACGAGAGATTTTATAAGTTAGGTGGTCCATATGTTGATGTTTGGGCAATGATTGTTGTTAAAGTATTGAGGAAAACCATTGTTACCATTTTAAATAAAATTTTTCCCTATGGCTTCATTGTATAGAATCTGATTTTTTGGGGGTTTTTCTTTTTCTTCTATGACAGTTAAAAAGCAGAGATGTGTTAAAGTGTTAAAAGGAAAAGAACCACTGTAAGCTTTCTGAAACAGCAGGAAAACCAGTATGGAGAACCAAATTCTTACCCACAGTCAGGTGAAATGTTTTCACTGACATTTAAAACTCTGACTTGAGGACTTCAAGAGACTTTGGATGAAACAAAAAGTTCCATCAGATGATAAGAAAAATAAATATGGGCAGCGTTGACATGAGTTAGTGCAGCAAAAGCTTGTATATTTGTTTATCATGTTTAATTTTCATACCAACAAATGAAAGCTGTAAAACTCTGCCTGTGATTTCCTGGAATAATTGGTGGTAGAGGGGGATACCAACACTTTGGCTTTGAAAGTCTGTGATATTTGATACAGGTAAAAATGTCTGAGGAATATCTGTAATTCACATGCATGGAAGTGATTATGGAGCTCTTAGAGACTTGTCATTTTCAAACTTCAAAACTTCAAATTTCAAACTTCAAAACAAAGTCAAAAAAGTTAATAAGATTACAGTGTTTCAGTTGCACTGGAGGATGCTTTGTAATGTCAGCCAACATAGCATGTGTAGACACAATCTTTGTTCCTGTTTCTTTATTTTCTAATTATTTTTTCTATTTATTGCATAATACATGTGATACAGTAGGGCAGCGATAGAGAGTGCATGGGGTAGGAGACAGGGAAGAACCTCATAAACTCCTGTGTTTAATAGCCATCACAAACAGTGTCAAATATATTTCCATGGTCCCTATATGAATATCGTTCCATGAGCTTGATCTTAGGTGACTTTACTTGCTTTGCAGACCCTGAGGATGTACTGATAGTTGGAATCAGGAAGTTCAGTTCCACAAGTGTAGAGAAATTTCTGCTTTTTCCTATTTCTGTAAGGAGGTAATCAGAGGGGAGATCCCTGAAGTAAGTCATATGTCCTGATGGCATTTCTATCTGTTGCTTTCAATACTCCTGCACAAGATTTATTTTCCCAGACTTTTTTTTCTTTTCTCTCTAGAAAAAGAACATCACGGTATTATTACAATGTGGATTTAGTAAAGCATATGGGAAGTATAAAACATTGTGTATGTATGGTGGCATATCAATAATCAGGGAAACATCACTGAGTAGTTATACTCCCTCTTATGTTGAGATTGAGTGTTGAGAGTATTAATATTACAGTACATGCCTCTGCTTGTTGCATTCTGATGTTTACACCGCTTCTGCAAGAAAATTAAAATTAAAAAAAGGAACAATATTTTTTGCACAAGGACTAGTATAGCCCAATTTTCAGCTGTGATTCAGTTTAGTGAGTTACGTTAGCTGGGGATCCATCATTGGTGTCAGCTACAACACTTGTGATTAGTGCTCGTCTCCCCTCTGAGCTGCCCCGGGAATACTGCCACATCAGTTTGCTATGTTTGGTATTTTGCTACTGCTCACTAGCATAGAAATTGTCAAATAAAAACTGGGTAAACACATCGTAAGTTCAAACTTCCCATTTGGACATTTTATTATTGCTCAAACATCACTTTTAGACTAATTTTGAGTTTACTTCTCACAGAGCAGCTATTTTTCTTGAGTGCCTTGAGTGCTGAGGAAGCTTTGAACTCTGAAAGAGAAATGTTCCAACCAAATAGGGTTAATAAATAATCTACTTAGCTTGATTTACAGGGCCAGATTTTCTTTTCAGTTATACCAGTTGTAAGCTTGTATAGCCATATTAACATAAAGTGATTTCTTTCTGTGAAATGAATGATTTCCCCTCCTTCCAATGAAAAGAAAGCAAAGGAAGAGGAAGAACCACGAGTACTCTCTTATGCTCTTCTCCTCTTTTTTTTTTTCCTTTGTAATAAATTTGATTAGAAGGGCAGACATGACATTTCGCAATAACGAAATTAAGAACAGATAAGGAAGGTAGCTCCTCATTTGTGAGCTGTGGTGTTTCTGTGAAGTCAGATGATAATTGCAAATGATACAATTCAATAAAATTTGGAAGAGATGCATTGATTTCACATGAAACGTATAAATATCCATAAGCATGTCCTTTGTAGGTGGGAGTGTAATGATTTTCAATGTGTTTCTCTTGAATATGATGATTAGGGCCATATTTCAGTAATTATCAGCAGCGTGGTTCATAACAGCTTGAAGATCTTGTGCTCCTTTCTGTGTTTTGCACAAACATGAAAATTGAAGTGAATGTGGATTACATACCTGGGAAATTCTTTCCTTTTTCTGGAATTCCTTTCCAAATGAGAGATATGACTGGTCTTACAGCAGCCTTGCTCCAACAGTCCAATGAGGCTGTCAAACATAAGCCTGATCTTCCCTCAGTCCTTACAGGTGTTGAAATGAGTAAAGATGTCCTGCTATTCGTGCTTCTTTACTGTACCCTTGTCAGAATATCCCTGATGGCTTTGTACTCTTTATTATACAGATAAACCTCAGCTTTCACTTAGTTACATTTTTGAAGTTTTTCAGACCTTGATATGAAATTTTTCTGAATTGGAGCTCTTCTGGTAGGATGGAGCAGGAATTATGTTGTATCACAGACACAGCAGTCTTTTCAGTAATTGTGATCACATTAGGGTTAATGTTTGTGTCTATCAAACAGTGCAGAAAAGTGTTGCAGAAAAAAATTAAGTAAATAAAGCAGAAGTTCAGGCTGCTCTTTCTGTCAAGTAATTGTGTTTGTTCTTCACAGAGAGACCTATTTTTTTGTTCATAATGAATCCAGACTAAGTTTCATGTTCACCGAGGCAAGTACTTACAATAACGGTCAAGGTGTTCTTTACATATTAAATAATGTTGCTTTCCTTTTCTTATAATTTTTTCTTCTAATGGAGAATTCTCTTGTAAGGATTACCTCTTTAATGAAGTCAATGCTAGTTCACTATCACTAATACAATTGGACTGATTATTGAAATTACCTCTAATTTTTTTTTTTAAATCTTGTAATATCTTTACATTCAAGAAAAAGAATAAAAAAGAAGAATGAAATAAGGTGAAATGCTGAGGTTCCTATTCCGATTCATCAAGACAAGCAGGAATTTGCAAATCAATATTGTGAGATTCATCTTTATTCATTTCAGTTATCTAAAATTTTTCTACATGGGGCCATATGATTCTATGTGGGCTTCCTTTTTTATCAAGGGAGAGATATAGGTACCTCAAAAATTATTTTCTTGTCCCTTTTAGAAACTTACCTTTCACTAAGATGAAATACTTTATGGACATCCCTGTCTCTCTCCCCTAACTAGAGTCTGTATGCCCAGCCTTTAGATATCTAGGAAAGGATTCAGTCACCTTTACACAGGCTATTGCAGGTAATCAGTGTAAGCCTCAGTGTAAAAACAGTGTAAGTTACTGCTCTAGAGGGTCCCAGGTCTCCTAAATATCTCCTGTCCTTTTAGCCAGTCTCACACAAGTACAGTATAGTGCCTGAGCTGAGCCATGGCAATAGACTCTGAAGTGCCTAAAACAGAACCAGAGGCCTGTTTTAATGGAGTTTAGTGTGCGGGTTGCCTTACGTTTCAGCAATTTTATATTTAATTGCACTGGTGGTGGTGCAGACACAGATGTATCTCCATCCTTTCCAAAGTTTCCTGAAACTGTTTGTGAATATCATGCAAAGACTTCTGAGCTGGCATGGAAGCACAGGAAGAATCTGGCCTTCTCAACCAGAAGCCATTGGCTTTTGTCTTTCCAATTTGCAAATTTGCATGCAACCAAATCGGACATCCTTGCTTCATGTTCCCCAGCCCCCTGCTTCCAGTTCCAGATTTAGCATGGACATTTTGTTCTGATACCGGAAATGAGGTGTTAGTCATTTCATAGAGTCATAGAATCTTTAAGGTTGGAAAAGACCTCTAAAATCATCAAGTTTCTTGGAGCATGTCTTTTGGCAATCTTAATGCTCTGGTTACCACATAAACGATTGTACCTGTAGTGTCCCCAGGCCCACAAAACCTGCCGTGGCCTTGTGTGCCTTTCATTGAGTTCTCTCAGCTTGAGGTTTCCATCATGGCACTCTATTGCGTGGCATAGACATGGCCTTAGGCAGACTTCCACAGGCATATGCAAAAGGAGGGAGGGGGCCTTTTCTGCAAAACTGTATGGTAAGCCACATCTTTAATTTCTCTTAGGCACTGTGGGCCATCCCTTCACTCTGCTCCTCAAGTCTGGAGTACGCATGGCGCCATCCTGCCCCAGACCTGTACAGGTGCATGAAGAAAAGGAAGAGGTTGCCTGTGTTCTTTTCCCTACTTGGCACACATTGCATTGCACGCCAGGATTTTGCCTTGAGCATCTGTTCTAAGAGAGAATATCATACAAATAAAAGCAAAGTCTTTCATTCCATCATGTCATTAAATAATAATCCCAAAGTAGAAATTATGTACAGCGTCTGCAAGATTTATTCTTTATATTAAACGTTGTCTGTTTTTAATGTTCACTTGTAAACCCTCTGGCTTTCATTGCAATAAAACTAATCTTCAAAGTTCTGAAGCAATATGAAGTTTCCCAATGTTCCTTAAAAAACCTCACCCAGTTTCGAAGGTGTCCGATTTCAGAAGCTGATTACTTGGCTGAATAAAATATCTTTACTCACCTGTTTGAGTCGTAAACTTATGTCATCCTAAAAGGTGCATTTTTTGCACAGAGAGAAACTGGCTGACCACAAGTGCTAGGAACATATTTGTCTGCTGAATGAGTGACTGAGAAGATTCAAATTAGTTGCCTTGAATAATCACAAAAATAACATGTTACCTATGTATTTTGTTTATATTTGTCGTTTTTACTGATGTTTTTATTTGCATTACAATTGCACCCGATCTAGATCAAGACAGGTAATGTATCGGCAGATGCAAAGACGCATTTCCTTTCCCAAAAGAACTGTTTATTTTCAGACAAGAAATAAAAGGTGGGTGTAACCAACACAGTAGAGGGGAGAGGTTAAAGGTGAAACTGAAGAGATAATGCAGCTGCAGTGTCTAATGGTTTTCATTAAATTAACTTGTTTTTAATTAGTTATATAACTCTTGCTTGACTCTCCCACATTGTGTTTGCAGCGTTGGCAGTTAGGAAAACTGTCTCCCTCTTTGCACACTTCATCTGGAAATCATTTAGAAACAATAAACAACTATATGATGCCATTTTAATGCAGAATATTTTTTGCTCAGAGGTCTGTTGCTCTACAACACTCCTCTCATTTCTAGCCCTCAGATCTGATACTGAGGCACTCATAAAAGTGCAGGCATTCACAATACTTTATTTTACTGGGATAGCAAACTCAGTGAGACATATCTGAATTGTGCAAACAAAGAAATACTCATTTCTATATGTGTCAAATGTAAGCATAGAAATGAACCAAATATATCTCCACTGTTTTCTCCCCCCAAATTCCCCCCTCATATAGGGGGAAATGGAAAATCTGCCACGTGGAATAGAAGAGCACAAGAGAAAAAAAAATCATGAGATTAATGGGATGACATCTCCAGCAAACTGAGTGTAAAACCCTACATGAATCAAGTTGCTAACTAAGGCTCCAAGCCCTTATTTAGTAAGATGCTGTAAGCACCCATGTGTTGTTTTAAAGCTTAAATCCTGTTTCCATGCTTGTATTCCTAATTAGTCATATGTAGTGTTTTGCTGAATGGGGGCCAAGAAGACATTGCTGAGTAACCCCAATACATTTAATCAGTATCACTGATCTAAACTACATGCCTTTATTTGGTTTAAACTGTTATCCTGAAAAACACATGGCACTATTTCTGATGAGTCTCCTACTCACTCCTTTTAGATTTTTATTCCTTTTGACACTTTGAATACTTAACATGGGAATAATGTATGTTACATACTATTTTAAAAGGAGGGTTTTTGTTTGGATTTTGTGGTTTTGTTTCAGACTTTAGGGGTTTGATTTTTTTATTTTATTTTTTTTTAGTACACTACTGACTAATCTCTTTACAGAAACTTAAAAAAAAAAAAGAGAAGAGGAAAAAAAAGACATTCACGTTTGATTTGGGAGGAAGCCAGTGTCAACGTGACCAATGATGGGAACACTGATGATATGTTGGGTGCGTCTTTCAAGATGTGAAACATGTAGAAGCCTGTTAAATGGGGCTGAGAGATCCTGACAAAAAAGCTCACCTGGCAATAAAACTGACTGCAGGGAATAAGGAAAAGAAAACCCAACAAAAAAACTTGTCAGGTTTTAAAATTCTCTTCCTTCTGCACATGTCTCAAATCAAAGTAGCAAAAGTAGCTGTTGCAAATGAATAGTCTGTGTATCACTGTTATGAAAAAGCATAAGGCAGTATGTCTTTCTCAGTATTATCTCCAAAATATTCTTTGTCCTCTTTAAAATGACTTGTGGCTCTGTTTTCCTTCATAATTAAATACTTTGTAACTTCTGTTGTTTCATTACGTGTAAGAAAAAAGCCTAACAAAGATGTGACTTCTCTCCCTTATATTTGAATTCAGTATTCACAACAACTGTTGGTTTTTCTACCAGATGCTCTAGTCATAACTAAATTGTAGCATATACCATATACTGTAAACTTATACTACCATGAAAATTTAAATTCAAAAATGTCCTGTGAGGTTCCAACCTCCTCTGCTTTTAGTATTGTGCAAGTGCTTCCCTCCTCCAGTTCTGCTTGCCAGTGTTCTTCTGCTCCAGTCTCAGCAGGTGAGAATAGTTTCCACAATGCAAACTCAGTACTCTGTTTCTCTTCTGAAACGGTAATAGAATATGGCTATTATATCCAAGCCAAAGTCTGACTGTGCTTTCTTGAATATAGCTCGAATAAGATAACAATAGCAGCTGAGAGATGTTACCACAGGTTTTTGATCAGGCTGAAGGTGCAGAATTTTAGCATATTATGAAACCATACACTGGAGTTTCATGTTTATATGCTCAGATTTGTATCCCATGCATATATTTATGCCATAGTGCTGTCACCTCTATTTTTATCTTATTTGGCCATTGCATCTGAAGTGGCAATGCTTATTGCATGCTTGTTTCAATGTGTACATATATCCTAGTTGCCAATTAGTACTGTTAGTTGCTTCATGAAACTAACAGGCCAGAGGATCTGGACTATAATTAAAATAGTTTTTGTATTTGGTACCAAATAACCAGTATGGCTTCATCTAACTAGGATCAAAAAACTAACAAACAGATGTGAAATAACTTGTTCTAAAAGTGCAGTACAAGCACGTTATGTTTAATCCACATTTGCATGGATTCCACTTACGTGTTAAACTGATGAATTTTACCGCCTCTTCCAGACAAGGTGGCCTTTTCAGTCATCTCTAAACTAATCTAGATTCAGTGTCACCGAAACTCTCAAGTCATCCTACCCATCATATTCATAGTCACTGACTATTATTTCTGGAAGAAAATAACAAATCCTCATAATTATTTTGTTTCCTTTGGGGGTGGTGGAATTCAACAGCTTCAAGACCAGAGGATATAATGCTTAAAATGATGGTCTTCTATAAACACAGATGACTTGAGAACTATGAATTAGGAAGCCTATTTATACCAGGAAGGAGTGAGCTAGTGAGAAATACACGAGGAAAAAACAAACCAGAGAAAAAAATGCATCTTATAGTCATGCAGAAGAAAGACAGAGTATAACACTAGACATTAATTAAAAGCTTGGACTGTATCGGTATTTCCAAAACTTTTGCTTTAAAGGTAAAATAACAGATGACTCCACCTCTTCCATTTTGCTCAAGTCTGCTGGTTTTAATCCTGTCTTTGTTAATCCATTTAAAACAAAACCAAGGGAATCCATTCTATATTCCTCTGTGACTCCACCAAATTTCTTGGAGAGCTTTAAATCCAAGTTATCCTGGCAAATTAATATTTCTGAATAATGTTAATCACCTACTACAAACAATCTCCTCCTCTCAACTCCCAAAATCTCTCTCTTGAAGAAGAGAATAACTAACCTTTAATTGTTAGCACCAGCACTGAAGTATTTACTATGGTCATTCTTTCAGATTGAATAAAAATTATGATAAACGAAGGACTATGAAAGTACAGTGCAAAGCAATAAAGTATTGCAGTCCATCCATCTCTCACTTGCTGTCTGCACTGTCATTCTTACTTAATCCACTGTACTCTCTGTCTGATTTAGACTGTCAAATGACAGAGTCGTTCCTTCTGGAAGGGACCTTGGAGGGCTCTCACTTCAGACCAGGTCAACACTGAATGTAGATCAGGCTGCTCAGGACTTTACCAGCTCCATTGAAGGTGAAGATTCCTTGGCCTTTCCACATAACCTGTGTCAATTTTTAGTTATCCTCACAGTGTAAATCCTTTCCTGGTATCCAGCTGGAACCTGTCTTGATTTGGTTCGTTCCCATTGTCTCTCATCCATGCCCCACTGTGCAGGGTCTGGCTTCATCACCTCAATGCCCATGGGCACTGGCAGCTGCTATTCTGTCCCACCGAAGTCAACCCTGCTGCAAGTTGGACAAACCCAGCTTCCTCAGCCTCCCTTCACAGGCCAAGTGCTCCAGCCCCAGCCCTCACGATGGCCCTATAGAATCATAGAATCATTAAGGCTGGAAGAGACCTCAAGGATCACCTAGTCCAACCGTCCCCCCACCACCTATTACCCACAAAACCATGCCTCTAAGTACCACATCCAATCTTTCTTTAAACACCCCCAGGGATGGTGACTCCACCACCTCCCTGGGCAACCCGTTCCAATGCCCGACCACCCTTTCCGAGAAGAAATTTCTCCTCATCTCCAATCGGAACCTCCCCTGGCAAAACTTGCAGCCGTTCCCCCTTGTCCTGTCATTAGTTATCTGCGAGAAGAGGCCGACCCCCAGCTCACCACAACTTCCTTTCAGGTAGTTGTAGAGGGCAATAAGGTCTTCCCTGAGCCTCCTCTTCTCCAGACTAAACAAGCCCGGTTCCTTCAGCCGCTCCTCATAAGACCTGTGCTCCAGCCCCTTCACCACCTTCGTTCCCCTTCTCTGGACACGCTCCAGGGCCTCGATGTCTTTCTTGTGGTGAGGGGCCCAAAACTGGACACAGTACTCGAGGTGCGGCCTCACCAGGGCTGAGTACAGGGGGACAATCACCTCCCTGCTCCTGCTGGCTACACTATTCCTGATACAGGCCAGGATGCCGTTGGCCTTCTTGGCCACCTGGGCACACTGCCGGCTCATGTCCAGGCGAGCATCAATCAGCACCCCCAGGTCCTTTTCCTCTACACAGCTTTCCAGCCACCCTGCCCCCAGCCTGTAGTGCTGCCTGGGGTTGTTGTGGTGAAAATGCAGGACCCGGCACTTTGCCACATTAAACCTCATCCCGTTGGCCTCAGCCCAGCGATCCAACCTGTCCAGGTCCCTCTGCAGAGCCATCCTACCCTTCGACAGATCGACACTTCCCCACAGCTTGGTGTCGTCTGCAAACTTACTGAGGGTACACTCAATTCCCTCATCCAAATCATCAACAAAGATGTTGAAGAGGATGGGCCCCAACACTGACCCCTGGGGAACACCACTCACAACCGGTCGCCAGCTGGATTTGACTCCATTCACCACCACTCTCTGGGCCCGGCCATCCAGCCAGTTATGAACCCTGTGAAGAGTGTACCTGTCCAGGCCATGGGCCGCCAGCTTCTCCAGGAGAATGCTGTGGGAGACCGTGTCAAAGGCATTGCTGAAGTCTACCGAACTCACTCCAGTTTATCATCATCCTTCTTGTCCCAGGGGCCTAAAACTGGGTGAAGAATCCAGATGTGGTCTCACAAGTGTCAAGTAAAGTGGGGTAATCACTTTCCTTCATCTATTGGCTACACTCTTGTTGATACAGCCCAGTTTTCTGTTAGCTTCCACCGCTGCCAGGGCACGCCGGCAGATCTGGCCTCTGGAACCACTTTAAGTGATAGCTTAAAGTGATTTGGCAATTAATTCTTTAATTGTTCTCCTCCTCTCAGTTCATAGAATTTCCCAGGTCAGAATAAATTAAACTGGGTACAGAACGTGCAAACCTTTAGTGGGCAGATGTAAACATTATAGTTCACCTGAAAATCATGGGCCCTTTTGTGTGGACAGCACAGAGGCTTATAGCATATGCGTTGATTCGTCATCTTATATTAGACGATCCAGTCAGTGTGGGCCTGAAAGGCAACTTCTGGGAATCTTTGTGAGCTCCTTGGTGATTCAGTCATTTAGATTTCTTGCAGCTCTACACTTAATGCACTTTTTGTATCGATCACCTCGATGTGGAATATCACTCATCCTTCTCCACAGTGGATGCCTTCTTTTGATGTCTTCCGTCAGATTAACATTTCAGTGGATTAAAGTTCTGTATATTTGGGCAACCTTTTGTCTAACATTTATACTATGTTTTATTATGCAACACTGATTACGCTGATGACATGGAATAACTGGCCTGTGAACTGATTTGCCCGTCAAAGGCTTTCAGATGTGCAAATGTGTATGAATTCACTCAGCAACGTAAGAGGCCATAAAGAACTGTGACCACTCAGCCTGGGATGTGAAGTGGGACATGAGGCTTTCCTATGCAGGTCTATGAAAACTAAAAGCCAGGCACATGACTATTTCAGTAAAACACTGCAGCACATGAATAAAGACCTGCTGATTTTTTTTTCTGAGTACGAATGGATTGTAGTTATTACAGAAGTACTCAGCAAGTATTTATTTTTTTAAATGCCCTGTTAGTGACCACAGGTAAAGTCTGCCTCAGCAACTACTGGTTTTGTATTATCTCACCTTATCTAATTTTTGTTGAAATCAGTGCTAGTTTATTACGATTAACTACAGATTTGTGTGCATGTGAGCATGTGTGTGTGTGTGTGAGAGAGACATGTGAAGAAGAAGAAAATCCAATTCTACTGGTGAAATGTAAAAAAAAAATGTTTATGTGATGTGCCACATGAGAGAAAATTGTTGAAAGATGACAGTATATTTTTAAACAAATGGTGGGCTTTTTTTTTTTTCTTTCTGTTAGTGTGCAACTTTTCTCTCTCTCTCTTTTTTTTTTTTTTTATCAGCTTCTGGAGATGAGGAAGATTGTGACTGCTTCTTTTCCAACCTGAACTTTCTATTTACAAAAACTCAAGAAGTACCTCACTTTTTTTTCTCTCTCCCTCCTTCTGAGTCTCAGTAGGACAGTTTATAAATTCCAATTTTTTTCATGTAAGAATTTGCAACTATATGAAAAAATACCAAACTCAAAAGCCTTCTACTGAGAATAGAGGATTTTGTTTTCCATGGTGACTTGTGCAAGTTACAGTTAAAGTCTTCATGCCGCCTTTCTGCTCAATTGCTTCTGTGGCCCAGCCTTCCATGATAACCTCTTATTGAATCTCTGCAAAGGACTGTAGATATCCCTCACTGTGCTAAATAATGGGAAATATCTCTCTAAGAAATCTGGAACATGGAACAGAATGAAAGCAAGAGGTATACAAACACTGCAGTGGCTAATTAAATAGACTGTCTACAATGGGCAGGTCTAATAGACATTATGGCACCTTCTCTTCAGCAATTTCTAAAGATGTCAAAGATTGGTAAAATAAGCAGTCTGAATTAGTCATTGTTCTTTCTTTTTGCTTTTAATTTTCTTCTTCTTTTCATCATAGTTACTCCTATATCAGATTGTCTGAATAAAGTTCATAATCCCATTTCTTTGTAACAATACATCTAGAGCGTTAGAGCCAAGAGAACCATGGAAAGTAACCAAGAGTACTTTCTGTAAGACAGATCCAGGCTTCAAATCTCTGTAAGGAAGAAAGATCTTCCTAGACATCCTGAGAAGTTAGTCACTAATGTTGGAAATCACTGCAGCTTGCAAGACCCAGGCATGCAGCCCAACAAAAACTGTAGGATTTTCTGAAAGAGAAAGTGATTTTACATACTTTCATATGGAGAAAGTTTACTTAACCACAAAGTAAAACTTTAAAATTTTTGAAAAAAATAATTTCACTTGTCAGTCAAAGTAGAGAAAATGCGCTGCCAACAACATAAGCACAATCCTTTTAAATAGCTGTAGCTTGTACAAATGGAAATGCTTTTGAAAAGAATTTAAATGCAATATTTACGATAAAAGAATATAAAATCCAGGCCATTTTAGCTATTCTGAAAATTGCTTACATCAGTAATTAAAAAACAGTTGTTTATACATTTAGGTTTAACTACAGCTTGTTGGTGTGGGGGACTGTGGTTTTGGTCTTTTAAACAAAGTCCAGCTATTTTCTCTACTTCACGATGAAATACAGTGGACATCTGTTCCTGTAAGTTAATCAAATCATTATTGCTTTCCTTCCAGAGTGAGTTTAATTGTTCTATAACCAGGCTGGGAGCACAATGCAATCCTCCCTATGGCTACATACATTTATTTAAATTGCTTCTGAAGGTGACAGTGATATATGATAATATGAAGTTTGTGTTGATCAACAGCAAACTCCCCACAAAACAGTAAGTATGAGCGGTGCAATAATACGAAGAAATCATTCAGCTAAACAAGCTGGCAGGTGGAAGATCTGGTTTTAAATACTCAGAATGCAATCAGCCCAAGTGCTGAACTGTAGGCACTCTTGATTAGGGTATGATTCTAGGCAAAAATAGAAAGGAGCTGCCTGGAGTGGAAGTCCGTTAGCGAAGATCGTCTTAATTACAGTGGCTTTTGGATAGAAGCCCCTTTTGACAAGACTTCCTTTAAAATGAAGTGTTATTTTGTTTGCAAAAAGAGTCAAGATGGAAAGTGACTGTAACTGGCAAGCAAATATTAAGAATATGAAATACTGTTTAATAACATGCTTGAAATAAAGATTGTGTAATTCACAGGGCTGAAGATGACCACATTCATGTCTCAGTGTTAAAGTTACGCAACAGTTTAAGTACCTGGCTGCACTGGTGCTGTAAATAATAGCATTGAAGTTGGTGTAACTAATGATCAACTACTCACAGGTGTGTGTTGGGACAGCACGGTCTGTCCCAGTGTGAATTTTTTTTTAATTTCTTTTTTTTTTTTTTCTTTAAAGAGCTACTAGATCAAATGGCTATTTGAATGTTTCCATGATTCTCAATAATATACATATATGTCTCACGAGTTTTCTTTTGGCTTCTCAAAAATGATATCAATATATGAGCCAGTAACAAAATGAACTTTTTAATGGTTGTTCTGTAAACCCTTCCTGAGCTTTTCTCTGGGCTTTTTTTGAGATATGTGTATTTCTTCCTGGGCTTTAACATATTCTGTTGGTTTTCTACTGTAGGCAACCAGTTCACAGGTCACATTTTTATTTGTTTTTACAGTACCTCATAATCCAGAGTAAGTTATTGGGGTCATATGTAGCTGTCCTAAACTGTGAGTAGTGGGAATTCATGTGATTTTTCACTAAGTGAAATAAAAAGTGAAAACGCTTAGAAAAACATACTTGTGCAACAATTTTTCCTGGGTAAGTGTGTGTAGATATCTATTAAGGCACACCCCACAGGACAGTATCCACTGTGTGCAGTAGCAGTACTTTGTGGTTATACTGGATTAGTTTAGACTTCAAAAGATCTTTAGGAAATCAGTTCATTAAGTTATACCATTTAAAATATCCTGGAAATTAGGAGGAATTAATAATCTCAAGGAAAAGGGGTTACAGGCAGGACCCGGCTCCTTGAGCTGTCTTTCATGACATTTATATGTAAGACCCTGAACTTCAGCAGGCAGCACCCAATGAATAGAAAATGAGTAATGTGGGGGGAGATTTCTATGTAAATTGGGATAGTTTCTACAGTGACTCACCCTAAATCATAACAAAGATTCTGATGCCTTGAAACTGCTCATTGTGCCAGAATTACACAGCTGAGCTCTCTCACCCTCTATTTCACAATCCCACTCTACAGCAGTTTACAGAAAATAATCATGTAGCGCTCCACCCTGAAAATAAAACACTGAAATCAACCTGAGGTTACATGAGGGAATTCTGCTAGACTGAACAGTGAAAATGAATGGGAACGAAATAAATAATTACCTTGCATGTAGGTAGATTCCCCCAAGTCCCCTTGGAAAGTGATACAAGTTTTTTACATTGTCTTTTTACTCTTTATGAGGAAGGCTACTCAGTGATCCCAGGCTTTGCAACCATGGGGGCAACGTGAATGTATTCCAGACCATGTTATACACTTGCAAGAGGGCCAAACATTGATGGTAGAAATATTTTCAGCAAAAACTATAGGTTATCTATGGCAGAATTCTTGAAATTAGTTTGAGTGCTAGCAAGACTTCCACAGAGCAACCAGACTGAAAAATCGCTTCAAGTAAACTGAATGAAAATGGAGTACAACAGCAATTCCAAGGAATCAGAGAAGCTTCTGGCTGCACACTGCTTTTTGCAGACTGTCTTCTTACTGGAGTGTTGGGGGGTTTGTTTTGTTTGGTTTACCTTGACCTTTATTTAGGAGAATAAGGCTTGTGATCTTATGAGGAACAAGTATGGGAAGAGTCAGGTGTATGAGTCAACTGTTTTACAAGTGCTGATGAAGAGGCTAAGATTTGCGTCATACTGAGAGAAACCTTGTTTCACAAGGGGGTCAAGATTGTTGTCGAAATGCCTCATCTTGTCAAGGACCCAGCCCTCAGTGGTTAAAAGATGATAAATATTTGTTACATTAAATCGACCATGAAATTAACTTAAAAAAAAAGTGCAGAGACTGATAAACTTGTAGCTGGAAAGTTAGCATTAAAAAAGAAAGAAAAGCATGTTTATTAGAAAACAGTGAAATTTTACTCTGAAATAATAATTTCTCTCATTACCTTATACCAAAGAAAATAAGATTAGTCTCCATTCTTATCCTATGTGGCAACAGCATTATCCTAGAACAGTAAGTTACAGTTGACAAAGTACCCACCTGAGGCTTTTTTGTTTGTTTTTTTTAAATATGTATCACAGACAAATGGGGGTCCTGTGAGGACCATTAACTAAGGGTCAAATTTCTGCTTACAAACAGCAGTAAAAGAGCAAGTCCTGAAAGCGTGGCTGTAAAATAGGAAAGGGAATGTGTGATAAGCTGAGATAGTTTTTAAAATGTAGCAAAGGTCTTCAAAGTCCCTGTTTCTGCGCTTCAGCTGATCCTGCTGGACAAAGCTGGTGGTCACAGCAGAGGTCCATGCAGAAGCACATTCATGTCACAAAATGGCTAACAGAGAGATCCCTGCTGGTCAGCACCCATTTTGACAATATATGCTTATGACTGAGCAAGCACAGACACTATCATTTTTGTCAAAGCTGGATTTCTATGTATTTTTGAAGAATCTTGCATTACCCTGCACACAGCTATGCTTACAGATCAAAGCTATTTTTAATAACTGCCCATCTAGAAGCATTTCTGAAAATAAATGTAGAATTAAGACAGGAAAAAAAAAGACGAAAACTAAATGCTTTGCTCATATTGTTGTTTGGCATTATTTTGAGGAGGTCATCAACAGTGTTAGCAACTTAAATGTTTCATGCTTAGGAAAAGAGAGCATTTGAGATGGTTTATGGGAATACAGATGGCTTTAGCCACTCCAGATAAATCTATACAGAGAAGGCTGAACCTCAGATTCAAGCCCAAACTTTCTTCACATCTCCACTATTTTGACGCAAGCCTGTCCCAAGCCAATGGCACACCAAGGAAAAAAATATATGCTATTACATCCGTTTGCACAGACTAAAGCAAATACCACCCTGCAGGTTGCCAGTGTCAGGCTTTGCCACATTACTGTGACCTCGTACTGACTTTTTTCATGTTGTCACAGGGCTAACACCATGCAGACATCTCAGCTGAGAAGCTCTGCTCTGAAGGCTCAAGGCTAGAAGATTTTACCCCCTTTTCACACTGTTTATATAGGAGCTGAGTGAATGATAAAGTGCAAGGTGAATGAATAAAACCAGATTTTCTGTGTTGCAGCTTAACTTCTAAAGGAAGTGTACATGTACTCTGTTGGAGGAGTGGTCTCTGCTTAGTCATCTCCACTGGCCAGTATAGAAGGTGGATGTGGAATATAGGTCACCTTTCAGTGCTAAACTTCTTTGGGCCTTGTGTGTGTGAAATTCAAGGACTGAAGTGGACAGCCAGTGAAATGGGAAGTTTTGATTAAAACCTTCTTCCCTGTTTTTCTCTTCAGGATTAGAGGCAGTCAGGTTCTTTGGGTTTATTTGTATTAGTCTGTAAAATAAAAAGTACCTTTCTATAAATAAGGCAATAAGAAAACTTTCAGATAATTGGAGTAGTATTTAGATATTTTTATATTAACAAACTTCTTGGATTAAATCTGTTATTCTCTATCTGATCCCTCCTGTGCTGTGGAGGAAGTAAGATTTGGTGATCATAACAGGCCATTCTAACCTTAAATTCTGTATGTTTTTAAAGTCTGACACCAGCACATCTACCATAATTCTGGTCTTTAAAAGCTAGCTAGGTAATGCAACATTAGCCAGCCTAATTGTATTGAGACTTCAGAGTCAATGAGGAATCATTACGTATATCACAGTTACATATTTTAAGATTAAATGAATTGCACTTTGGAGAGGCCTATTTGTATTTCCCTGTCATTACAAACGAAGTAGATGTTAATTTTTAGTATTTAGGTGTTTAATGGTAGCCAAGTTTAGTTTGTTTTAGTTGAATGAGGACAGGAACAGTATGCAATATTTTTAGATATTGATTTGTTTATGCATGACAACAATAATTTCCTTTCTAATTAAGCAGAAGCATAATAGGAACAGTTTAGTTCACCTTTCTCTACAAAATGCTTGAGTTCAGCATGTCTCTGAGGTATGTGTCAAACTTCAGCTTAACCTTCGGTGTACAGTACCCGACATAGAGAGGTACTGTGTGCAAGAAAGTTTCCTGGTTAAGGGGAATTCCCTTCACAGGCATATCTCTTGAATCTTTGCCTCTGCATTCCTACCTGGCGTATCAATGAAGTAGGAACGGGTGGGGAGGAGGCACAGCAGGTGAGGAAGGATAAGGAAAGTCATGGTGGTCTGTCGTGCTTGCCCCTGGTGCAGAGCATTGGCAGAATGCCTAGAGCTGCCCCATAGTACCTTTAGCATTATAACTATAATGTCTGTTTGTGCTTGGTCTCCAAGGCAGCTGGACTCAGGCTGGCCCTGATTCAAAAGCTGCGTTCATACAACACCAGTCCCGAGATCTGTGTCTCAGAAGGGTTCACTAGCAGATGTAGCATTGCACTGTCAGCAGTTACACAGATTTCACTTTGCGTGGAACTCACAAGATGTGAGTTCGTGTCTGCTCAGAGCATGGTGGATATGCCTCATTGTGCCTGTAATATGCCAGGTAAATATTTTCCAAGGAGTCCCAGGAGCGCTAGGCATTGTAATGCAGAGTAAAGTTCTGCTTCAATATGGTGTATGACTGGAGTAAGCATCCGTCTGAGTTGCCTTGTTAGTATGTTTACAATATAAGGAAATGTTTCAACCTCTGTTTTTGTATGTGGAAGGGGTACCAAGGGATACTTGCTTTTAGAAGCAGTAGCTCATGTTAGCTCAGTTCTACACTTATGCATGTGGTTAGCTTCATTCACTCACGTGGTCTCTTTCCAGTTCCATGGGACCACTCATACGTGAAGACTATTCATATGCGTGAGTGTTTGTAGGATTGAATTTCATAACAAGAGTTCAAAGTTCACCTCTGAAAGCAGAATAAATCTTAAACTTCATTAAAAACATAGACCTGCGGCCTGTCCATCAGATGTACAAATTGATAAATGCCACAATGAAACATGGATTTGACCAAGAAAGTAGGAAGAGACGGAAGTGATTGTTAGTGATTGTAGCTCACCCAAGGGCTTGCCTCAAGGCAAAGCCTGAAGGCATATGAAATTTTCAAGAAGCCAGCATCAACAACTTTCTGCTTTCCAGAGGTCATTATTGTTTTTCAGATCACAGTTTGTGACTCTGGATCTGAAGAAGGCCACATCATTTGCACAACATCCACATTTCCTTAAAGTAGAACGTGGTTAGTATAGCTTAGCTTTGAGATGGACCTATAAAATATAAATGAATGCCTGGACACACTGGATGTAATTTTTAAAAACCCAGCCATGCTCCTTTTTCTCTTCTTGCACCATTGAACTTTGGAAATAGAAATATTTTAAAGCAACCTGTGAAAGAATAAACCATACTGTGCCATTTGCCTCTTCATTACATTTCTTAAGAAATTCTCTGGTAGTTTTCCTAAGGAAGAACAGGAACTGTAGAAATCTGGGATGGAGATAGTACCGACTCACTGGAGTTTATGAAATTTTTAACTTTGCTTCCTTTTAAAATAATTCATTTCCTTTTGCAGCCATTCTATATGAACCCTGTATTTAAAAAATGTTGGGACAATTCAATATCCAGGACATGCTTTCCAGCCTGTGCCACATGTAAGAGATAAAACGGAAATGTTTCAAAAGTTATGCTAGTGTAATGCAGTTTTCATCTATAATGACGAGTTGGGTTTTGTTGGTTTTTATTTTTGCTGGGTTCTTTTTGTTGTTGTTGGTTTTTATTTTGATTCTTTCTGAGCTTGTCTGTAAGAGCTTTTCATTGAGAGACAACTTGGCAGTCTAGAGTTAGGAGTCATCTAGATCCATTTTCTCACCACCTTCAGTCCTATGGCCAAAAGATGTCAAGAATGAATTTCTTGATGCATGACCTGTTGTGTTGTCAAGACTCATCTTTCAGGGGAGTATGTTTATTTGCAAAGTGCATATAAGACCATTTCAGTGATACAGGTTGTCCACAATTAGCGTTCAGGCTAATACATTCTGCAGAAAATGCAGGCAAAACATCTGCATTATGTGTTACGAAGTACTTTTCTTGACCATTTCCTCTCCCTTCAGGTATTTAACAGCTGTCTCTCCAGACAACCAATAATTTGGCATAACTTTCCCTATTTTCTTGACCTGACCTATTTCTATTCTCGCAAGGGCACGAGGAACGCTTGCACTGCTTGAATATTCAACAACAATGTCACAATTAAACTTTTATATAACTACCCCTGGTGCACTTCAGACACGAAACATGGAGACCTCTTTAATACCCTGTGTCTTGGAAATAAAAAGGAGTCTGACCATTATGTGTCTTCTCCAAAACTGCTTTACCACACAAAGAAAGCTCAGGAAGATCTAAGGCCGTGACAGAGAAGGATGTTTTAATCCAAACAGTTCTGCTAAGAACTGCCTGTCTGTTATTACTGGAGGAAAGCTTTCTCTGGAGAATGTCGTCTTGAGAGATTACATCTGTAAGCGTCATCACTAATGGGGCATCCATTTACGCTAGCATTATTTTCATTAATGCTTCATTCACTTCCTCCCTCTGCTCTTTGTTTATTGTCAAATATTCATTTCATTTTGCTGTTCCTAGCTTGCTCCTCTATTGGATGCTGTCTTCTACCTCCTCATCTGGTCTTAACACGTTAAGTTTAAAAAGAGTCGTGTATCACATACATATGATATAATTTCTTTTCCCCAGTTCCTACTTCTCTCCCTTATCCTCCCAACATTAGCAGGTGGGATTTTTTGTTAAATCATTTCTGTAGATATAGCTATCTGTATTATAGGAGTTTATAATTAGCAGAATAAGATTGTTGCAATGCTGAAGTCCCAGTGTTTTTCTGCCTATTCATTCTGCTGTAACACCTCTTCTCAATTGGAGGGTGAAAGTATAGAACTGAGATCTAATTCTGCAGATGTCTCCACAAAAGCTAGAACTTCCAACACACACTATATATACTAGGGTGTGAATGTGTGCAGAATATATTGCAATACATGTACACACACACATATATATACACATGTGTATATTACAATATATAGGAATAAAAGCATATAATATATACTTAGATGTATATATAAAACTGTATGATACACGAGTTATGCACTAGCTATCTATATGTGTATACCATATATAATAAACATGATTAGGATAAAATGGAGTAGAATAGAGTAGGCAAAACTGGAACAAAAGAGAACAGGATTGCAATGAATAATAAGATGCAGGTTTTATGACATGGCAGTTAACACTACATCAGATTTCTGTTCTGTCTGTGTATGTTCAGACTAGAATTTATGGATGATGTAAGGGTGTGAAGTGGCATGGTGGCATATTTATGTTGTATAACTTTACGCTTAGAGGCCTAAGTTAGCTAGCAGGTCACTCAACATCATGCGGAAAGGATATCATTGGACATCACCAAGGATAAACTGGAACAGAAGGCTGATCAGAAAGCTCTGAAGTAACCTGTGGAGTAGCTATTCACTCTTCACAAATCCTGGTAAAAATTATGCCCCACATACTCCTGGCTGATATCAAGGACTTGAGGATTCTTCACCATACTTCTTCCTGTTTGCTTGATATAAGTAAGCTGGGCAAGAGTGAAAAGTTCAGTCTCAGCATAGGAAGGACAAACAGTAGTCTTACTTTGATTTTGCTAGTCAAGGTGAACATTACTCTTTTTGGCATCTTAACTCCAGTCTTCAGGCCAAGCAGCCAAGTCGAGATAAATCTACTCTCTGTGTTGTCTGTGATATGAAGAATTAGTTAGGTTATGGAATTGTAACTTCTCTTATCGTAGGTATGCTAAGTGGGATCCTGTGCAGTGATTTACCCAGACACAGTGAAAGCTCTTATCACTCAGCATTCTGTAACCATTATGTTACTACTTACTATTTGGTTTTAACCCAGATGCACTAGTATCTACACAAAAAAAGAGATCTCATATTATTTTTAAAATTCTTACTGGAGAAATACATGATGACCATTGCACATAAAGGCTATTCACTGATACATTCTGCTTCTGTTGCCTTCACTTCTGTTCAGTAATACCGTATTTGAGAACAGTTCTACAGATATGAAGGGCACAGCTCACAGAGCAGGATATTATTCTCCCTGAGCAAAGCTGACAATATGTCCTTGAGATACTAAATGTGACAGAATTCAGTGGGGCACCTGTTAAGGGAGACACAAGTTCACAGTCTGGAGCAGGTTTTCACATACTATTATGTACCAGAAGATTAGCACCCCATGTAAAATCACTTCCAGCCATCCAGTCTAAAATAAATATAAGGTTATATCCAGTTTGCAGAGGTGAGTGCTGACCTATTTCTTCAGTGAGAAAATATTATGTGATTGCTTGCACTTAGCAAGATTGTGAAATAGAACAATAATGGATTGATCTGGCAGATATCTTCAAAAATTATTTATCAAGTACCATTTAAGTTTCAAAATACAAATTGTGTTTGCTTTATGTTGCATATTATTTTAAGATCATGCAAAAAAGAAAGAATATAGTTGAAAATGTTCACATCTCAAATGAAGAAGTCATTAGAAATGAATGGGCTGTGTGCAGTGAAATCATTACCGCAATATCCTGCAGGATACAAAAAGCAGACTAGCAGTAATTACAGTCCTGCAGGAAAAATCAATGTGTTTCTCATACCTTTCTGATCAAGACTGTAGCATGATATTAGGAACCTGTGAAACAACGGGGTACCCATTTAATCTTACTTGGAAGGATGTAATATTTATCAACTCAGTCATATTCTCTGTGCTTGTAAAACTCTTCAGTCTCCTGCTATGGTAGTCTCTCTGGTGAAATTCTTACATGAACTATATGCTGAAGAGGGAAGAGAATGAAGTGGTGATCCACTTAACCATTCAAAAGTAAAACAAAAATACTAAATTTAAGGTTTCAGGGGTACGTGTTACACTGGTGGAGTTAATTCTTTTCTTCAATTGTGTAAATGAAGAATAAATACTCTGACTTCCTTAGATCAACACCACATGAATCCGCCATAGTATGAGAACTGAGTCCAAAGGATGCAACTACCCATTGTTTTGTGTTATGGCTATTAATTAAAAAACAAAGAAGATTTAAACACTGTAACTGAATTATGGCCTTTCAGAACCGACTTTCAGCTCCCAAAATGTCAATACCCCAGGGACTTCATTGTTATATAACAGATTGTAATTCTATACTTAAAATAATTTCCTTTAGGAATGATGCTTGTCCTCCCTTACCTGGAGAATTAACTACTTTGTAATGGGAAACTGAGTTGCTTTCCAAAATGGAGAGCTCAGGAAGTGCATTATAAATTCAAGCCTCTTTCAAGAACATAATATTGTTCTGTGACTTATTTATGGTTCTATCTTTTCGTATCTGGCGTGGCAATATAGAATATCTTTTAGTTACAGTTCAGCTGATCTTATTTACTGAGTAAGTGTATATTGCAAGAATACATTAAGCCATGCATATATGGTGTATTGACAAATGCAGTTGCAAGTCTTCAAAGTACTGATTCAGGTCAGCACACATGAAAAAGCTTATCTTCAATCATATACTTAAGCTGATAACTTCTGGATAAGCCACTTTAAATGGGAATTAACTTTAAGCAACTGCTTAAATGTTCTGCTCAGTCAGAATCTTTTCCTTCTTTGAGTCTTCCCCTCCGTGCCCATACCTTCATCACCTGTGTGGAAAGCATCAGACAAGCATTACCCTGTGCTGCAACTGGGGAAATGTCAGTCCACAGGTCAATTTGAAGAACATGGTGATATGAAGAAGAAAGCGCAATTACTAACTGCAATAAATAATAGAAATTATAGTCAGGCAGTAAAACCCATTAAGGATTATTTAAATTTCAGTGCAATGAAAACACTGTAAGCTGCCATAAATAAATGAGTTCATTGCTTGTTGAGCCATGTTTACTTCAGATTAGTTCTGAGGAAAACAAGGTTTTAACAGAAAGAGAAATTATGTTTCAAAAGTGCCTATTTCAAATATTTAAATAAAATCACGATTCTAACATATTCACTAGAAACTGTTCCTTAAAGAAGGAATGCTCCAATTTAAACAAAGTTAAACATATGCTTAGTGTAATTAATCCAGTTAAATATTTCACTACATATCAGATGTTTTCTAAAACAAGGCCTAGGGAAGGAACAATAGCTTTGCCTATACTACTCTCATTTGATTAGTTCTTAGTACAGTTTACTTCAGTAATTAAGATCTAACAGACAGAGTATTTCTATCTGAGCATAAGAAACAGTACAACTGATCATCTTACCTGTCGACAACTTGCAATTAAATATAAACTTGTCTTTTTAACCTACTGCATGAGGCCATTACAAGAATAAATTAGAACAAACTAGTGGCTAAAGTCTGTATGCTGTCTACAGTGTGTTAGTAATTTGTTTAGCCATAAATGTCTCCAAACTCACAAATTCTTCATAGAAGATACTCAGCAGCTAAATAAAATAGGCCTATGGCTTATTGTTCCATTAAATTTTATGTGTACCATAACAGAGCTACTCTGGATGGAATTCTTAATTTAATTATGGGATTGTCATTCAACTTTATGCCTGGAACTAGATACCTACCAACATTTATGAGCATGGTTTTCATATCTGCTAACTATCTGCACCTCCTACTGACTTCATTAGAAATTGTGGATGCCCACCACATCTGCAGGTTCAAATGATGAGTGGATTAGAAACACTTGCCTCACAGCTCACAAATTGTTATTATGCCACAACACAGTGATCTCCAGACCCAGCAATTTGTGAAGGTAACACACCATTATGGTCGTCAACTATCTGCATCTTCACACGTAGCCTGGCTTTGTACTACGATATACGCATCAAGCAAGTCATTATGTTAATTGTAATGCATTTGTAAAGTTGCAGATTTTCAGGCCAGAAGGGACCATTCTAATCAAATAATCTGACCATTTCTGTAATACAGATGATACATTTTGCCAGAAATTTCTGCATCAGACTCAAATTTTTATTTAAACTCAAGAGTAGCTTCTGGAAAGGAGTCTAATGAAACTTGTAAATGACTGTTAATAATAGCAACATGTGGCATGACATCTCTAAGTACATTTTGACTTACCTTCATGTCTACACCAATATTGTTAAGTCAGTCATTATATTGTTTCTGCTAACTATTACATATTGCTTCATTTACTTACAGGCATCATTTAATTATCCCATGTATGATGCACAACCCAGTGCTGATGGCATTCTAGGATACACCGGCCTGATTACCTCCTCTGTATTTTCAAGTCAGTTTCTCTTTGTAATTCAGTTCTGCTGCATTTGCAAAAAATAATACTCTTCCCTTTCAGCTTTCCAGAAATCTGTTTGTATTTTTCAGGTACATACATGCCATCATTAATAAACAACTTAACATATTTTCTTATTGTAAATTTGTCCTGCCAATTCTGTGAGACAATTGATTCACTGTGTGCAGAAGTGAGATACTAAATTCCCTATGTAATCAAACCTGCATGATAAGTGCACTTACTTTAAGTTTGTGTGCCTATGTTGCACACCAATAGCATAGATTATTAGATTAGCCTTACCTGTAAAAACCAACTAAATTGTTATAATAAGAAAAATACTTATACTGTAGTGCATTTTCTTGATGAAGCAATCTCTTGTCTGATTTATACCAGTTGCCACTCTTTTCCCCACAAGGATAAAAAACAGGGAATAAAATTTCTTCTTCAAAGCCAAAATCATACTGATAAGGAATTAGTAAAAATTCAGTGACAGTATACCAAAGAATCAAGTAATATATATTTAGTGAATACACTGGAAGTCTGGCAGTTCAGTTATTTCTCAAAATTTTAAAATATGTTTATGCTGTAAGTAAGTGTGCAGTTTGCAATGGCAACTATGTATGTGGGTCTTGCATATCTCTCTACTAATCATTAAAATTGTTCAAATTGCAGCTAGTGTGCTGCACTGCGCTAAGGTTATCAGACAAGTTTATAAACTTGTTTGCCACACCTTTCTACTTCCTGCATCAGTGTGTAAAATTTTGGACTAGGGAGCACTTTCTAGCTCCTGGGTTTGGGGGCTTGCCATGGATACCTCTCATCTCCATGCTCGGGCCAAAACCTTGGGAACCAGTATTTCCCTTTATCTTGGCAAATTTCTGGTTTACATGGAAATGAAACCCAAATGTCTGATTTGGGGGAAAAAAACAACCACACCACCACCAAAATTATACACTCTGGTTGTCTCCCAAAGTCCATGAAGTCTTTCCTTGGTGAGGATGATTATCAGCCATGTAAGCCCCATTGGTTCAAGCTGTTCATAGGACAGTACATGTTGGAAGGGATCTCAGGAGGTCTGCAGTTCAACCTCCTGTTCAGAGCAGAGTGAGCTGCAAGACCAGACAGATTAATCAGGACTTCAGTAAAATTGTTCTTGAAAATCCAGGAGCAAGGAGATTGGATATCCTCCTTGGGCATGTTCTCATCATGAAACAGTTTCTTCTTATATCTGGGCAGGGCTCTTTTGTTTCAAATAATGCCTGTTGTCTCTTGCAATCCCATGTTCCACTGTGCGGGACCTGGCTCCATCTTCTCTCTTGCAATCCCATGTTCCACTGTGCGGGACCTGGCTCCATCTTCTCTCTTGCAATCCCATGTTCCACTGTGCGGGACTTTGCTCCATCTTCTTGATACCCTCCCCGTAGGAGCTGGAGAGCTGCTGTTGTCCACCCCTGGAGCTATCACTGCTCCAGCGTGAACAAGCCCAGTGCCCTCAGCCTCTCCTGACAAGGTAAATGCTGTCACCGCCAATCAAAGTGGTGGCCCTGTGCTGAACTCAGTCCAGTTTTCTGGTGTCTTTCCTATTGGAAGGCCCAAACTAGGGAGACACTCAGTCCTCAAGAGACTGTCCAGTGAGTGCTGAGTACAGGGAGATAATCACTTCCATGACTGCCAGGCCATGGCACAAGTCTGGGATGCCATTACCCTTCTTTGCTGCCAGGCCACTCTGCTGTCTCATGTTCAACTTGATATCTGCCAGGACCTCAGGAGCTCTTCTGCAGAGCTGTCCCCCATCGCAGTCTGTATTGTTGCAAGGGGCTCTTTCTTCCAAAAAAAGGTGGAGGGTTTTTAATTTTTCCTTGAATTTCATAAGGTTACTCTGACTCCAATCCTCCAGCAGGTCCAGGCCATGTCTGGATGGCAGCCATGCCCTCGAAGATACTGGCAGTTCCTCTCAATTTGATGCCATCTGTAAACGTGACAGGAGTACACTCCATTCAATTCATCACTCTCACCAGGTGATTTGGTAGGTGGTGTGTGAAAGAAAGAGACAGAGAGAGAACATGTCCAGCTTTCCCATTCCTTCTGTTCAGTTGTCACAAGCATCCATACAGATTGATGACAGAAAATAGTTGTATTCACATGTGTCAGTACAATGCTGACATATGTAAATGAAGGCCACCTTTCTCCCATTTTCTTTGCCTTTCAGAGACTTACCATGGACAGGAAGCAGTTTGGCATTACAAGGAAAGGAAAGGAAAGGAAAGGGAAAGGAAAGGGAAGGGAAGGGAANAAGGAAAGGAAAGGAAAGGAAAGGAAAGGAAAGGAAAGGAAAGGAAAGGAAAGGAAAGGAAAGGAAAGGAAAGGAAAGGAAAGGAAAGGAAAGGAAAGGAAAGGAAAGGAAAGGAAAGGAAAGGAAAGGAAAGGAAAGGAAAGGAAAGGAAAGGAAAGGAAAGGAAAGGAAAGGAAAGGAAAGGAAAGGAAAGGAAAGGAAAGGAAAGGAAAGGAAAGGAAAGGAAAGGAAAGGAAAGGAAAGGAAAGGAAAGGAAAGGAAAGGAGAAAAGAAAAGATTGTTCAACATGGCTTCTTTGCATCTAGTAGCCAAATAATCAAGATTATTTGTTGCTTCATACATCATTACCTTTGCATACATATTCAACTGATTGAGCCATATACTTTTGCTGTTTTCCCTAAGCCAAGCATCATGCCTGCCCTAGACATTGTTCTGAGTTAAATGAGCAGTCCTGTGATTACTTTCCAAAAATAAGCAGCTAATGTCAAGGGTGATGCAATTGTTTTCCCTTGATTCGGGTATTCTGTTGATGACTTTAAAGAATAAATTGCTGGTTCTGTGTGTGTGGCCAGATAGACAAATGCAAATATCTCTCTTTGTCTTAATTCCAAAGTAATTTATGTATGCATCCACCATTCGTGAGCACTCATGGTAATTATTATAACTTCCATTAGGACAGGCTGTGACAAGTTAGTGTTCTAGAGAAATCTGGTCATAAACACCTATGAGTTGATCAGCATACAGTTAGTAACATCACTTGTGCACATGGAGTTAATTCTTGACTGAATCCACAGGGCTGAAAATGTTACTACTATCTTTAAAACGAAGCATAGTATATGGCACATCTTTTGTAAGTTTATTGTATATGTGTGACACGTGCCAAAAGTTTTAGTGCTTCTGGGCCTAGTGATACCTCAGTTGAAACACGTATCTGGAAATGGTTCATACAAAAAAAATTAGGACCTTTTGAGATCTAATAGCTGAAAGAATTCATGTCCCATACTAGATCAACTTCTCCAGTCTGAAAAGAAGAAGGAAAAAAATGTAAGTTCACAATCAGTCTCTACATTCTGCAAAACATTTCGGTACTTCAGGCATATGAAGTTGTCCTACTGAAGTGTGGAACATGCTTCATTGATAAAGGTTTGATGCAGTGATGAAAACTGAGAAAAAAATAATTTCAAAACACCCCAATGAAAGAAACAAAACTCTCTTGTTAGTATGCAGGGCCATAAAGAGGGGGTAAATTTAATTCTGTTTCCTGTACTGGGAATGTAGAAGATTTTTAGAAGCTAAGAAGTGTGTACTTCAAAGAAGACCAAGCTCAGATAACTTTATAGATCCAGTGCTGAGCTGGTGCTTACAAGGGCAAATATTGGAGCTGAGGCTACCGAGGTAGTGACAGCATTACAACATAATCTTGTCATTCTACTCCTGGAGCAGCTTCGAGAAATTTACTTGATCAGTAGTCAGAGTATTTGGCACACATATTTTGCTTTATTCTTTAAAAAAATCCCTAACAATTTATGTATCAATGTCTTTCTCAAAACAAGAACTAAGTGCCTCCTAAATACTGTACTGAGTTGTCACAAACTGGACAATTGCATGTCTTTCCCAAAACTGTGTGTAAAATACAAATTACCTTAGTCAACTATTTCTTACACCTAAACATTACTGTAAGTAATGTATATTACAGGAGCAGGTGGAGGTTAAATCAAGCAGGTGCCAGGCCCCATAAAGCAAAGTACAACACATTTCCTGCTCCAAAGAGTTTACTGCCTAAAATACAAAATGTAACTGGTACATGCAACCAGCAGGAAGTAGGAAGGAGAAAGTAAACACAGGCTTCCAGTATAGATGAGCCACTTGAATTTTCTACTATTTTTTTCTTATTTTTAGTGTAATCATGGTAAGATTTATAAGTGACTAAATTTGAGGGGAAAAAAAACCACAAAAAACATCCATCAACAACAGATAACAGCTTTCTTCCCCCCACCATGCCCAATTCATCCTTAGTAAGACAAGTATATTAAGACAATTAGTCTTTATCATACCAAGTGAGAAATCAAAAGGGAAATGTATTTGCAGTGTGTTATCATGTAAGTCTCCATCTCTAACATTAGAAGAACTGGCAATTTTAACAGTAATATTGCTATACCTACGTCTGGCATGAGTCACATTGCATTTAACAAAGTGAATTTCTTTGCAGTATTTTACAAAACCTGCAAGTCAATTAAGTAATGAGAAATAGATTAATATAAATTATAGATAGAATATCCATTAATTTCAATGTCTTCAGTAATAGATGAACTTTAATTTGAGGTTCATGTAGACCAAACATAATGTCAGATATTCTGCAGGTTGGAATACTACACGTTTCATATACTAGAATACTGCTGTGGTGTTAGGAGCCTTCTCTCTGCCCACACAAACCTTCCAAATAAAGAAGAATAACCTGAATGATGATTTGAACATAGCTGAATTATCAGTACTGATTTAAACAAAAATCTTGTTAGAAAACTTTCATTTCATTTATACTCTAGGATTGCTAATCCTTTTTGGACTGGATCACAGACAGCAATCATTCTTACCAATTCTGTACCTACAGTGCTGTCCTGGGTTGATGTAAAGCGTGCAGAGACATTAAAAGATGGAAGGTAGAAACAATGATATGTGCATATTTTTTTGTTGTTGTTGTTAAGCATTAATAAAGTTCTTGGATGGGACATGGATTGGATCTCTTTAAGCCAATTCTCCTATTCTTACACCTAAGTAAAATTGAGAGGTTTAATAGCAATGGCCCCAAATGCTGAAGTTATACATTACTATTGGTACATACAACATTTTTTAAGAAGTTTCCAAGTTCAGTTTGTAAGAAGAGGCATTAAATTGAAATCTGCCTATCCACACAGCTGTTTCATGCGCTGTAGATATTATTTCTGTAGTGTAGAAGGTCATTACTAAAATTAGAAAGTGAACCCAGTATCCCACTGTTTTATCTCTACTCAGTGAAGCAGGTTTTACTGGGTAGGAATTTCAGAGAGACAGAGGACCTTAATAGCTACAGCTGTATCTATTCCTATGTAAAACATGATTACAGTATACCAACATTAAGAGTATTAGCTTAGAAAGTATTTTGAATACATTGATTATAAAAAGGAGCTATTAAAATATACCCTATTTCCATTTTAACTAGATTTTCATTTCACAACTTGCCCTGAAGAAGGATAGCATGTTCACAACCCTGCTTTCAGAGAAACATGTGTTGCACATTAAACCTGAATATGTTCTAGTTCCCTTCTTCAGCAGTGGAGAGACCTGTTGGTTATTTCAGCTAGTAGAACGGAATTGTATCAGCACAAATATACCAGCAAGTGCACTGAGGACTGCTTTATCCCCTTCACTACTGTCTGTAATTAAACAAATCATCGCTGTAGAAAGGTTATGGGATGTTCTGAATGAAACTTACCCTGTATAGTTTTACATGCCTGTGATATAGATGATTAAATGTGAGCAACTTACTAACTTTCCTATTCTAACAAGTGGAAAGGAACTGGTATATTGCAGATAATGTTAAATGTCTGCTTTATGATTAATCTTTTTTTTTTTTTTGGTGATGTCTGAAGGTAGATTGAAATACATTTCACATACTATGGCACTTTTTCACCCTGTTCGGGTGCAAAAGACAATGGAAAATTTTGCAGCTAAATAAAATCTAGTCTTATTCACTAAACATAAAGAAGACTAGGAGTTCCCAGTAACATGCTTAGGAATAATAAATTGCATTGCAGCAAGGGGAATATCCTCACACTGTGTCAGTGAACATCACAACTTCAGGATGCAGAAAAGTCTTTAAGTTTTTCTAATATAATTTTTTGGTTTATATTGCCCATATACATTTTGCTCTTCAGACATCATTTGTCTCACTAAAACACATCTGATCAAAACTGAAAAGCTAAAAGGAGACAACATGACAAAAATAATTTAAAAAAAATCACATTCATTTCTCTAAATATTGTCTTGTGAAAGTAAATTTTCTCATAGTGTTGGAACTATATACATTAATACAAAGATTAACACTAACTTAATTGAAACTTCATTGTGCTGCATCAGATATGACCTTGATCTAACACAACTCTTAAATATGTTTGATTTTAAGTAAGAAAATATTATCCTTGATTTCAGGGACATTGTTTACACTCTTAAGCTAGTTCACATATGCTTCGTTGATTTGGGCCCAAGTATTCAGAGCACAGAATCTAAAGGATAAAACTAAGCAAAACTTTGTTACTTTTCCATAAACTTAACCTCTGCTCTATCAGCTGCTGAGGTAATGGAATGATCAATAACTATTTAAAGTTTTACCCAGGTTAATCATTACACAGAAACAAGTTGCAGATTAAGTGAAATGCCTGCCTGAGATATGTGCCTGCACTTTTCACACAGCTAGAGATAAACCTTCAACTGTGACATTTAAATTAGTGAAACTAAGCTGAGAATAAACAGTTCTGTAAGTGGAAAGCTTTTTCTAACACTTCCCACCCCTCCTCAAATACAACAGTAAAGCTTATCTTATAGGCTTATCACACAGGCACTTTATTTTTTTCCACTTAAGAGATCTTTACACCACTAGTAACAGGTTCTCATTATGTAAATGGCCACATTAACATTTCTTCTAAAACTCTCCATTCAATTGCTCTCTCTATTTTCATTGTGGTGTCAGAAGTTCTTCTATTTTCTTTCCTTATCATGTCCATTCTTAAGAATCAAATTTCCTGACTATTAACATTCAGATATTTTGAATTTTTGAGATCTGTCCCTCTTAGACTTTTTTATTATTCAGTAATGTTATTTCCTAGCTTTGCTGTCTTATCTTGTTTATGATTGTCTTAAATTCTTTGGAAGAGAGAAAATAACATGCCAACTAAAATCTATGGCATCATATTGCAAATGCATAACATGATATTACAATCTTCTATAGAATTCACAGCAAGCCAGACACAGAAATCTGAGAAAAATTTCTCATGAACAAAATTATGTTAGTTAATGGCATGACAAGAATCTGTTCTGTCGAGAATGTTTGATTTCGAGCAATCTTTAGTTTATGACTTAGTGCCAATCTTCTTCAGGATGATGTAGCTGGGCTTGCATTGCATATATTTTCAGTTTGCCTGTTGTGAAAGGAAAGGTAGCAAGTAAAGCAGAGAAGAACAGAAACAAAAACTACACTTTAGACTCAGGACCTTCAGGGATAGTTTTCAAACCATTTATCATTTAGCCTGCTTGATATTCTTCAGGTACAGGCATCTAAATCCTAAAATGGCTGAGGCACTAACTATAATGGAATCAAGCGCTTAACAGTTCTTAGGCTTTGGCCACTGGTAAAATGTAAATAGTAAATAGTCTGCAAACCTGTTCAGGGATATAGAATCATAGAATCATTAAGGTTGGAAGAGACCTCAAGGATCGTCTAGTCCAACCGTCCCCCTACCACCTATTACCCACTAAACCATGTCCCTAAGTACCAGGGACTCCCTTCATCTGCATGGCCCTGAAATGAACAACTCTTCAAAGGGCTTTAAGATCTGTTTTTGGATCTCCTACAGGACAGAAACCACTGAGAGATGTAGGTGGACAGACCAGCATTAAAGGAGTTAGGATGAGCCCTAGCAGATTCAGGAAGAGAAGTGACAAATAAAAATTGACACTTTCAGGGACACTGCAATTATTTTATTCATGGAACATCTGGGACTGTATGTCTAGTGCAGCAGCAAGAACAAGAAATGTTAATTGAGTGATCAGTCATGGCTCCCACCGAGTCACGCAAAGATATTGTGGGACAGCAGCAAAGGCTTCTGCAGGTCAGTTGAGAAGGCTGAGATAGCCTTATTTTCTTACTTTTCAAGGATTATCTAAACCTGGTGGTGTTTTTAATGGCTTAATTTAAACAGGTGAGAACAAAGTAAATAATTTTAAAACAATGAAGCTGTGAAACTCCATGAAGAATACTCACAGGATTTGTTTTCATCTCGTTTGTGGCTTTTGCCACAACTCAAGATAATAGGTGTCCCTGTTTTTTTTCTTGCAAATGTAGGTAAATCTAGAAAATATATAGGCATTGGGTAGGCAGTGAGTATTGTTGAAAAGTCTCTCTTTGTGTCAATAAAGGTTTTCATGATGATTTCAATAGGAACAGACCTCTAATAACTTTTAACATTTTTTCTATATGGTTTGCAGAATGCAGATACATCCCTTTTATTTTAAAACAATTTTTTAACTTTGTGGCATTTGACTTTTTCTGATTTTAGCAGGAAAACCCAACTGTCTTTCCTATTTAAAACAAAAATGTTGAAGTAATTCTTCTCCTATCTGGTTAACAGTTTCTATACAGTGCAAGGGCACTATCCTTTCTAAAAAGCAGAGTAATAAAATTTTGTATGCACCTAGCAGATAAGAGATTCAGATTCAAATATAGAGTCTGTCTGATGTGAAGCAGACACTGAACCAGAAGTTCCTGTCTGAAATTTATTGTAACTAAATGTGTCAAGAAAGTTTTGACATGAACTTTTTCTAAACTCCTCATATGGGAACAGAAATTTCAATGGACAAAAAGTAATTAGATTTTCCTGAAGAATTCAATTATTTATGGAGAGTAGACAACTTGAATAGGAGAAATTTCGTAAACCAGAATATCCTGTAATTTTTCATTTGGCCAGTCTCTTTGCAAAGTGAGATTTTAATTTCTTTCAAGCAAAGGGTCAGGCAAAAATGGGATTTGAACTTTGCTCTCCAAAATAAGATTATTACATGGCCATTGATGAATATTGATAAGAATTCACGTAAAATCATGGGTTAGGAATTTTAAATTTGAATAGCTCTGATGTTAAAATGGCAGCTAGCAGCATGAGATGGTCAGGTGGATTCATATCTGAGCCCTAATTTCTCAGTTTGTAAAACTGAGATAATAATATCAGCTTCCTTTGCAGAGTGTGTTGAGATTACCAGATGAATATGACAGTTTATTTTTTTTTTAACACACTATATTTCTGCCAGATTTATCAACGTTAATACATTATTTGTAGGTGTCCTACACTTTAAGTGTTTTCGTGTACACTGTGTTAGCTTGCCTCACCTCTGTATGATCATATATTTCCCCAAACAAAATACCAGATCTTTGAAACTGAAGAAAATAAAGGAAAAAAAAAAAAAGAGATTAATAAACTGTTTGTTCTGCCCAGCATTCTAGTTTAAACTTTTGCTTAAACTTTGCATTCTATTTATTTATTTAGTGTTGTCCAGGAGGGACCCTCAGGCACAAAAGCATGAGTAAAGCCCATTCAAGAAGCACAGATTCCTCATGTTTTGTTCCATCGGTTCATTTGCCATCATGTCACATACTCTTCCAGATGGTTATAGGCATTCTGCCATGTTTCCTTCTCCTTGGAGGCCTGGATAACTGACGCAGTAAGGAATGCTCTAAAACCCACAAGATTAGCATGTCTGCACTTGTACCCAAAGGACTAAAGACACTGCTTTGATATCTCTACTTGTCTCCATAAACACGTATATCAAATGGCAGCTTAAAATACTACATACTAATGTTGTCTCAGAAATATAATAAAAGTACATCTCGAAGTACCTTCTGTCTTCAGTAGACACACACATGATATTCACTGTCATTAATATACACACTATATAGACCATGTATACAATATTGTGGTTCTTCCTTATCCAAATCTTTCTTGGCCATACTACATGAAATGCCATAGTCCAGGACTACGGTGGTTTGCATGTGGCTTCCCTGTCATGGAGCCTAAGTGTGTTTGGTAAGATGAAAATTGACCATTTCATGCCTGATTGCCTTGGTGCAAGAGAACAGTTGTAGTCTTGTTTTAACACAGTAGCATGGTTTATAATCCTAGAGTCTCATTCATTTCAGTAGGAATCCACATATAAGTGCCATCAATAGAGAGCAGATTTTGCAGGACCAGAGCCAAAACTGCTCAAATATTTGCAAAAATTATTTTTATCAAATTATCCAATTAATGCTTGTTACTATTCTTCAAATACATTAATTAATGAACAGTATTTCATTAAGTACATTTGCATATGAAGGAGGTTATCTTAATTTATTCAATACAGAGAAGGCGGCTTTCCTAAATAATCAATCCAGTGCAAAAAATGTTGATCCAGCCCTCAAGATAACTATTTCTCATGCTTCAGTACTTCATCCACAGGTCAATCCTGCTATGAACTGGAAAAGGTCCCACCACAGGTAATTAGTTGGCCACTGATTCAGCTGACTTCACTTATCAGACTTGGTTTGCTTTTTGCAGCAATTTATCTATCTCATGGCCATAATAAGGTTTATATTCAGCAGGTACAGAGTTTAAGAACAAGTTATCAGTAAATTAGTTGAACTTAATGTGAGGGTCAACAGCTTACTGTTACTTTTCCAACAATTTATATTTGCTCATCTCTAGTGTGCTACAGTTTTAAAGCCCACAACTGCACAAGTACAAGGCCAAAATTATATTTGTCATAAAACTTTTATAATGGTTTGTCTGTCTAACTTTAGTTTGTGTGTTTGTGTTTTTAAATTGTCCAGAAAACAAAAAACAATAAAACCTGATTAAAATATTAAACATGCAGTAAGCACCAGCTCTCTGTTAGCAAAAATTAATACATAAGATCAGTTATAATCCCATTACTAAAATCAATTCATTTTGTATTGTTATATAAGGTAATAGCTCATTATTATTATTGCTGTTATTGACTACTTAAAATAGCAGCAAGATGCTTATGAGAATCAGTCACAGTTTATAAAGCACAATAATATAAATAATATCAAATATAAACACTTCTTCAAGAGCTTGCTGTTTCATAGAATCATAGAATCACTAAGATTGGAAAGGACCTCCGAAATCATCAAGCCCAACCGTAACCTAACACCACCATGCCTGCTAGACCATGTCCTGGAGTGCCACATCTACACGTTTTTTGAATGTCTCCAGGGACGGTGATTCAACCACCTCTCTGGGCAGTCTGTTCCAACACCTCAGTACTCTTTCCGTGAAAAAGTTTTTCCTAATATCCAACCTAAACCTCCCCTGGCACAGCTTGAGGCCATTCCCTCTCGTCCTGTTGCTTGTTATTTGGGAGAAGAGACTGACAGCCACCTCCCTACAACCTCCTTTCAGGTAATTGTAGAGGGCAATAAGGTCTCCCCTGAGCCTCCTCTTCTCTAGACTAAACAAGCCCAGTTCCCTCAGCCGCTCCTCATAAGACCTGTGCTCCAGCCCCTTCACCAGTTTTGTTGCCCTTCTCTGGACACGCTCCAGGGCCTCGATGTCTTTCTTGTGGTGAGGGGCCCAAAACTGGACACAGTACTCAAGGTGTGGCCTCACCAGAGCTGAGTACAGGGGGACAATCACTTCCTACATCCTGATGCAGGCCAGGATGCCGTTGGCTTTCTTGGGCACCTGGGCACACTGCTGGCTCATGTTGAGTCAGCTGTCAACCAGTACCCCCAGGTTCTTCTCTGCCAGGCAGATCTCCAGTCACTTCATCCCAAGCCTGTAGCACTGCCCGGGATTGTTGCGACCAAAACAGATTTAACCTCAGACTGCTTCAGCTTTTCATAGAACCTGGTCTTCTGCATGATATTTTTCCAGATATTTTAAAATTGCTTCAGCGGCTGGCTATGAGTATTTGACTCAAACCTGGAGATTATTGGTGGAAGGGAAAAATGTGTTTCATAGGACTTCTTAGTGAACTGAAATCTCATTTTATGTCTAGGGTTATTTACCCTTCATGTGAGCACATAAAAAATTCTTTATAGCAGGCTTTGTCTTTATCTACTGTAAATCAATGTATTTTTATCAGTTTTTCTCAAATATGGACATTGCTCTACTTTTGTTTCTGAAATAGCCCATTACACTCTGGATTCAGATTCAAGTTTAGTCTAAACTACAAACGAAGACTGAGATTTCCAGCAAAGTACTGGGAACATCCCTGACCAATTCATACTATCTTACCAATCAGTACACTATTTCCAAGACAAGTCTGTGATATTGGTAGGTGTCCCCACCATCCTGTTCTTACCTTTACAGATTCTAGACATCTTGTGTGCTTTCTGTTGTCAAGCCACTTTTTATTACTTATAGAAAGTCATTACTTATAGTAAGTAATGACTTTCTAGTCTCAAGCCACTCTTTATTACCTATTCCTTTTTAGGGCATTTATAGTATTTCTCTTCACGCCACAGCCCAGAGTCTGCTCAGTGACTTCTGTGTCCCAACAGCACAAGTGCAAGGGAAAAGCTCCCAGGGTGGCAGCTGCATGCTTTCCCTTGTGACAAGTCGCTGCTCTTGTGCCTATGAGATCTTGCAAACAAGATGACCTCCCTCCACTCCTCAGCATGGGCAGAACATCTTCTTAATGCTTTGTTTATTAGAATACAACTTCGTAAAACTGCTGAAGTGTCTGTGATCATGCTAGGAAAGGGCTGCTTCACAGAACTGTTGCTTTTGCCTGCACTGATCAATGGATTTGCAAGGCTGATGTGCTGACAGGGGAGTTTTGAAGACTCCTACCAACAGGAGTGAGGTTTTAACTGCTCCTAACTTCCTGCTCCCATAGCAGAGTCAATAAAACATGCTCACATCACAGCAATGCCCGAGTGCAGCCTGAAGTTATAGCTGAAGCCATTATCAAAGGTGAGTTTGAGTTAATGTGCTGGGTTATGAGCTATGATGGCTAAGGTGCTGATATCCATTTCTTTTCTCCAAGGATGTTGCTGATGCAGAAACCTCTGGGAGATCAGTACAAAAGGCTGAGAGTAGAAACATCACAACTCTGTATCTAAATCCAGCAATGTTTGTATGTTGGAGTCCTTAGATTTACAGCTGAGCCTTTAGAAATAAAGCAGAATAATCTTGCCTTTAACTAGTCCTTTTCAGAATGTATGCATAACTACAGGCTGGGCGGAGAATGGATTGAGAGTAGCCCTGAGGAGAAGGGCTTGGGGGTGCTGCTTGATGCAAAACTCAACATGAGCCAGCAGTGTGCACTGGCAGCCCAGAAAGCCAACCGTGTCCTGGGCTGCATCAAAAATAGTGTGGCCAGCAGGTCGAGGGTGGGGATTTTGCCCCTCTACTCTGCTCTTGTGAGGCCCCACCTGGAGTACTGTGTCCTGCTCTGGAGTCCCCAGTACAGGAAAGACATGGACCTGCTGGAACAAGTTCAAAGGAGGGCCACAGAGTTGATCAGAGGACTGGAGCAGGACTCACTATCCTGTGAGGACAGGCTGAGGGAGTTGGGTTTGTTCAGCCTGGAGAAGAGAAGGCTCTGGGGATACCTAATCCTTTCGATACTTAAAGGGGGTCTACAGGAAAGCTGGAGAGGGACTGCATATAGTGATAGGACAAGGGGGAATGTGTATAAACTAAAGGAGAGGGGATTTAGATTGGATGTTAGGAAGAAATTCTTTCCTGTGAGGGTGGTGAGGAACAGGTTGCCCAGAGAAGCTGTGGAGGCCCCATCCCTGGAAGAGTTCAGGATCAGTTTGGATGGGGCTTTGGGTAACCTGGTCTAGTGGAGGGTGTCCCTGCCCATGGCAGGGGGCTTGGAACTAGATGATCTTGTGGTCCCTTCCAACCCAAACCATTCTATGGTTCTGTGATTCTATACATAAAATAAAAGAAAGTAAATGAAAGAGTTTTCACTTACAGCAATCCAAAATATTCTGTTCTCAAGCCACTCTTTATTACCTATCCCTTTATCGGTCATTTATATTTCTCTTCATTCCACGGTGGATACAAGAAAAAGCTAATTTAAATAATAATTATATCCTGTCAAAGACAGGATACTTTCAGGAGCTAAATTCTTTAGTTTACTGCATACTTTTGTAGACACAATTATTATTTTATTGATGTTGTTCAAAATGATTACTTTGGCTAAGCATTTTGTGCTTTTGGCATTTATATTTCATTTGTTGTGCTGAAAGTAATGTATGTTCTTCTATGTATGCATTGTGCTCTACAGTTTGTGATGCTTTCAACATCACTGTTGTGGCTTATTACAAAGAATAAAGAATATAAAACACTTCCCAGAGTTGTATATGATAATTAAAGCTTATTCAGGAAGGTACAGATTTTCTGAGCGTATTCACTGTCTTGCAAACTGTGCAAGTACCTCCCTCTATCAGAAAACTATTTTTACTGAATTATTATACTTGGTCATAACATCAGGCTTAGAAAATGCAATGTTGCAGCTCTTAGGATTGTTTTTGCTGCACAATATTCCACTTCTCACTAGAATTAATGTTACAACAAGAAATATCGCATCAAATTTTTGGACATGTTGTAAAATCTGTTGCAAACCACAATGTTTCAATCTGTTTACAGTGTTCTCCACTGGCTAGGTGGGTGCTCCCAGGATCTCTATTTCCTTCACATAGCTAGGGAGAAAAGAAGGGAGGTGAACATATAAACTTGGCTGCCTGAAACCAGAAAGAATTTTTCCATTTACTTTCTGAGTTTTGGATCTCACCTTGGAGCGGGTACATGTCCAGTACATGTAAAGAAGAAAGAAGATCCTCGGTTTTGTATTTTTTAACAGTAGTATCAGATTTATGAAATTAATTTGTATCTTGTATCGTTGTACATGTACAATACTTGTATCATTAAGGGCTTCGGTCCATAAGTAACAAATATTTAGGGATACAAATTCTATTAGCTAACTGTAGCATTAAATAGATCTGTTTCTTTTTCATTGGTCATGATTCAAAAGTACCCATCAGAACCTTCACAAACTCACCGGATTTATGCCCCTACCTGCTCTCTGCTTGGTCTTCTTCCCTGTTTCCTGCCTACCCTCACTCCTTCTTGCTTTCCTTCCTTCCATCCTCCCTTTCTTCCATTCTGCTTTACCACCTTTCTGCCTTCACTCCTTCCTTCCCTTCTCCCTTCTCCTCTCCCTGCTCACTTCACTTTGTTCTGCTTCATTTTATTTTCTTTAGATTCAGCAAGATTAGAATAAGTAAAGAAGAAAACTCCAGTTGTGATATTTTTGTGTCTACAGATAATTTTGTTCAAGGAATAGTCTATCACAGCTCTAATCCAGAGTCTACATCTTGGAAGGTAAATCTGTTCTATATAGATCACGAGTGTGTGTCTCATTATACTCAACTGAGAATATTGGTGTCTCAGTTATGATAAAGCTTGCAATAAGACCAGATTACTCTTAAATTGGAGCTATTCTGTTAGGAAAATGTTTTTAAAAGAATACATAGAGGCAGAATTTTAGACCATTTTCATCACAGTGTAATAAAACAATATTTCCACACTGCAATTTGTTTAGAGTTTTATTTCTGTAATCCAATCACAATTTGATTTTCTTGCTCAAAATGCAGTGGGACAGACTTTTCAGTAGTCCAAATTGTTGCAGCTACTGTAAAGATATTATATTTTGTTCAATTAACGTGTAAGAAATGACTGAAGAAAAACAAGCAATTAGGCAAAAGAAGTAAAAATAAACCAATATTTTAGGGACATTTGTTCATCCGCTTATATTTAATCTCTGCCAGTGTAGATTACAAGGCATGCAACAACAAAGAAAGTTAACATATTGTATTTATAACCATATACTGACTATATTTCACAATCTGTTGAGTACATTTAAAAATATTTGGAAGCCATCCAAGCTTTTATAAAAATTGATATATCTCTCATTAGCATTTTGAAGATGTCAGCCATTTTTATACAGGGTAATAGAAAGTAATCTGCCAAGGGAAATAGTTGGTGTACTACTGTGTGTCAGAACAAATATGATTAACTTTGTGCCAGATGCGTGTCTTCATGAACTCCCATGAGGGATTGGAGGAGTAGACTTTGTAGTCAATTATTGAAATTGGAAGTGCTCTATACCTCAGATTTGTGTGCATCAACAGTAACTTTCACATAGGGCTACCAGAAATACTACTTCTGTGTGCTTGTGTGCAGAGCATTAATAAGCAGATATATACACATCATTATCCATGTCTTTTTCTTGTTTGCTGAATGTCATTTTTTCCAAGAAAAATTAACATGCTCTAGTGCTTCTGCATAATAAATATACATTTAGCTAAAAGTAATAGAAAGCAGAAAAAAATATTGCTGATGTAGATGTTTATCCCTTTCTGTTTACTAAAGGTCTAGGAGAGAGATAATTAACCTGAAAAGTAGTGTAGGAAAAAAAAAAACAAAACTGGGAGAGTTTATGGAGTTAGACAAAGAAGTATTTTATACCGATATTTTTTAATTTTGCTCCTCCATCTTGGGTTATTCCACACAGTTTTTTTAACTATTTCAAGTACAGAATGATGAGATAAATGCATTTCTTCTATTTTTACTGTTACTTTTTACTGTGTAAATATCAACTGCATAGATTTTGTCTAATTTTGACATTGAATATGATTTGGTGAGATACAAAATTGGTTCATAATTTCTTCAGGAGAAAGTGTTCCAGTGAAGTAAACTGAATTTTTCAGAAGTGTCTAGTTTCACACTCCTTTCCCTGAGGACTTTTTTCTTTGGGATACATATGAAAACTGTCCACTGATCCATAAGCATAAGGGTGATACGAGCTCTGTCACAGGCTAGTGGTGTGCTCAGGATACTTCTGAACCCTACAATATGAGCAGACAAGAGCCTGTCTGCTTTTGACAGTCCCAAGATATCAGGATACAAGCCATGTGATGGCATTACAACAGTGTCAAGTCTGAATGAGTAAGTGCTGCTAGGAAGCAAGATTAGTAGTTCAAACGCCTTGAAGTGATAACTGAAGTTTCTCTGGTTTTAGTCACTTCAAAATGGCCAGAGGAATGAGCTCACTTTTTCTTAGATAGTATGTTTCTCAAAAATCACTTCATATGAGATAAGGCTATACAATGAAACTCAAACCTTCTTGATTCTGAACTGAAAATAGCTCATTGTTTAAAGCCTTAACCACTATGAAATTCATACTGAACTATATTAAAGGAGTAATACACTTTGTCTGCTGATTAGCATACTGTCTGTCCATCACCTCAACCCTCAAGATGTGACAGGACGTATTGGTAGCACCTGCCATGGGTTGCTGGTACAATATCTGGATATCACACTCATGAGCGATACATCTAAAATGAACTGCTGCCCTAACACATGCAGGAAAGGGCTGTATCTCATGTAGCCACAACCCCAGTATGCACTAATATGAATCAGCATGTTGATCTGCAAGCTGAGGCACTTATAAAAATAACCTGGTTTGGGGGGGTTTTTTGTGTTGTTTGGTTTGGTTTGGGTTTTTTTTCTATCTTGCAAAAAGCTATGCTTTATAAAGGAGTGGTTTTGACCCGAGGTGATGCTGGAAGAAACAAGAACAATTAGTTACATGGCACAGCTTTATACTATGAACTTCTTTGATAAGGATGAGCTGCATTATGGCTATAGGAACAAAAACAATTCCTGCCATTCCTTTCTGCTGCCCACCTCCTCCCCCTCCCGTCTCCCTCGATAATCTCTCTTTTGTCTGATCTGAGTGCCAAGTTTCAATCGCACCCAGACACTGTGAAGGCAAAGACATTATGCCATCTGGGAGTGCTGGTCTGCTGAGAAAGAAACATTGATCTGTGTGCTATGTCAGTGCAGCACAGATTTTCATTCTAATTACCCAGGCAACCTCGTATACACACTGAACAAGACAGGTGATAGCAGAGATATCTGCATAACTTCACATAAGATGGGTAACCTCTCTTTGGGCCTTTGGGTTGTTGAACAGTTGGCTGAGGGTAACCAGTCTGATCTATGTAGGATGAAAGAATGGAACTTATTGAGCTGATTCATTCAGGATACAACATATAGAAAATATCCAATAAACTCTGTGTAAAGATTTTATAGTAAAAGTGCTGAAAATATGCAGAAAAATGTAACAATGTGGTTTTGTAGAAGATTAAAAGTGCAGGTAAATTCAACTGTGACAGTAAAGAATGTCAAAGAAAGGGAAAATGAATGTGCAGTAACACTTTTTCTTTCTTTCTTTCTTTTTTTTAATTTCCATAAGTGTTTTAATACTTTTGAGAGCAATGTAAAGTGAAATGTTCTGTGTACCTCAGTAATAATTCATCAGAGGCAGCAGCTTTTTAAGCTTCTTCCTCTTCCTTTATCCATATGTTTCATCTACCACATGAGAGCCCATCTGTTAGCAAACCACTATTTAATTTTCAGGTTGGTCCCTCTCTGGGGGCATTTAGGTCCCAGTCTCTAAGAATGCTGTGGGTCTCTTTGACCCTCTCTACTTGAGCTCTCTCTGGTGAAAAAGCAAGGTGAAAAGCTTGAAATATGGATAAAGGGGGCTCAAGCAGAGCCAAAACAGTGCTAGGAATGTCCTCAAGCACAGCAGCTTAGACCACAGTCTCTTATGAAAATAGAAGGATGCCCATGGGTGCCTGCTGGTACTACAAAACACGTATGTCTCTCCAGAACTAAGCTGAGATATGAGGCTCTGGAGCTTTTAAAAATGTAACAATGGACATTATCTATAACCTCTGATGTAAAGTGATTAAAAATTTCAGTGATTACAGGAAGGAATATATAAATTAGGCTCATATCTGGAAACTTATTTTTAAACTCTCTGTCATCCCTATTTCCTTTTTATTCCTGCTTTGGCTATGGTTGTTGCCCTTTTCAGCAACAGTTTAATTTTTTTTTATCTGATGTTCTCAGTGTCAGAGAAATACAATTTGAACAGTGTAATTGGTATGGATTCGCACAGAGGCAGAGAGACCAGGTTTTAAAATAATGAACTTGCACATAAGTGATAAGGAGCAGAATTTGGAAGGAGCTTGAGAATCTGGGAATACAACTAGGAAAAAAATTTATTCAAAGTCTATCTTCAAAAGAACAAAAAGATTCTTTAAAAAATTTGTATACTTTTCAGAAGCTTTTGCAAAAATATCTACTTATTATGATTGAAGACTTAAAAAAATGAAGGCTGCAGAGTCACTTTGAATCGTAGAGGTTTTAATTTATTGAATATACATTTTGATATTAAATCGACTCGTATTTAAGTTAAAAGATATATTTCATTGTGCCTTTATTTTAATATCAAAAGACGGGAAGCGTTTGAAGTCTTTGCTCATCCTATTTCACTTCCTATTCCATCTGAGACATTGCTCTTGTAAATCACTTAGACTGTGGTTCTCTGTGCATTAGTTCTCCAGCCACAGGAGTCCCACCCTTTAGGGAGTGTTTTGAGGATAACTAAATATTGTGAGGTTTGAGAACACATGCAAATAGTTACAATTGAGAGAAAGAATTCAAACACTTTTCACTGGAAATGATTGACTATGCTATCAGGGTGCAAATTAGGGTTTACATAAACAAAATTGTACATGCATACACATATATATATATATGATCATGTGTATACACACATATATATTTTGAGAGGGAAAGCAGGTATTTAAATTAGGCAGACAAAAAGTCTGGCATTTAAATGTGTCCTAATCTTCCAAATGGCATCGATTTATTTTCCATCTCATTTTGATTTCATTTTTCTAAAACGAAGTATTTAATCCCTTAGCAAAACCGACAAAAGAGGTTTTAGACAGATAGAGTGTAAGGATCCTTCCAAGGTTATCCACCTGTGAGAGCTCTGCCACCTGTAGCTTCCCCGTGGTCCTCAGATCTTTCCTACTGTTTGATTTTCCACTCTCCGCTGAGCTGTTTTACATCCAGCTGTTAGAGTCTGACCAGGTCCCATAACCCAGGCCATGCCCAGGTTTGAACAGGAGCATGGTAATGGAAACAGCATGCTGGCAAGACAGTGTTTTGAAAAGTTTTACAGGAGATTTACAGCTGTGGTTTTGCTGGAATACAAGCTGCGCTGGGGTGAGGCACAATAGAGAAAATTGTGCATGAGTCTATGAAAGGGATAGAGCTATGCCATTCAGTAAATCCCGTTGTAGACAAGATCTTAGAAAGCAGATTATTGAAAGAGATTCCAGAAGGATTTAGAATATTTTAGAAGAGAAAACAAAGAAATTTAAACATTGCCTACTCCCTCCGCTCCCAAATATTTCCTATATGGGCTGGGAGATGGATGTTTACATATTTTAAGCCCAAAATTGGAAGATTTTGATTGAAAATCTATCAAAAATATGTGTGAATTTGCTGATTCTGGAGATTCTTTGTACTGTTGATTTTTGGGAATGGGTATATTCACTGGAAGAGAGTCTCAAGACTGATCTGCTCTGTAAAGAGAGATCCCTTCCGTAGCCATTCAGGCAGGCAACTGTTGCTGTTGAATATTTCTTCAGATCAGCTTTCAGTAATTGTGGTCCAGTTTGCAACACTTTCTCTTCTTTGTAAGCTGAACTTAAACAGTGAGTTGTTTTCTGGTTTGTTTTTTTGGGTCTGGTTTTTGCAGGGGTTTTGTTCTGGGTTTGTTCCACCCCACCCCCCCCCCAGTGGTGACGAACACTAGAAAACCAAAGAAAGATAGAAACTATTCCAAAACAGGTAAAACACCCCCTAGGAAAAGAGCTCTCTAAATTAGTTTCAGGTTTAGAGATGGAAGTGGTAAGTGTCTTTTATTAAAGTCTCCATTTTAAGATGCTGCATTCTGCCACCTATAATTTTGTTGTATTTTAAATAATTAAGCTGACATTTCAAAAGCTGGTTGCCTTTCTTAGGCAGAATTACATTATTTTTATATATATTTTAATTTAAGTCAGAATGATTTGGATATTTCTGAGAATGAAGCTTGAGAAAAATATATTGCTTTGTTCATATTAAACAAAAGAAATTTTTCCTTTGAAAGAAAGTAAAAGTTATCTGAAGGAAAAGGAAAAAGCCTTTATATCAGGGATGTGCCTTTTGCCACCCTCAGGAAAGGCTGTACAGATTTGTCTGGGTTTCAAGTCTGTCTGAACAGGTCAAATGTGAAAACTCAGAAAAGACATTAAATGCAATAGTAGCTTTTATCTGAGCTTGGACATGTTTGCTTAGCACTAATTAGTTCAATCTTTTTGGCACTGTTGTAATCTTAGAGATCTTGGGGCTGGGGAATGTGCTGTCCAGAGAATCCAGCACTACCTTCTTTCAGAGAACAACCATGGGCTAAGTCCAGCAGTTAGGGTACAGCTCTAACACACCTGCACTAACAGGCATGTGCTAACCCATGGGTGCTCTTCCTATGTAGTGGCACAACGCCACATAGAATTTCTGAGATCCAGAAAGCCTTGCAAGTTTTTTTACCCTCATTTTTTTTGTAGAGGTCAAGATACTCATATATTACATCGTACTTGCATCCTAATCTGGATTTTTACATACCGTACCTATCATATAGCAACATGCTCAATAAATATGTCTTCATCTGCAAGTTTGCTGATGACACTGAACTGGGAGGAGTGGCTGACGCACCGGAGGGTTGTGCTGCCATTCAGTGGGACCTAGATAGGCTGGAGAGCTGGGCGGGGAGGAACCTGATGAGATTCAATAAGGGCAAGTGTAGAGTCTTGCACCTGGGAAAGAAGAATCCCATGTGCCAGTACAGGTTGGGGACTGA